>CM062806.1:165985752-166585752 GCA_031772625.1 Pinus tabuliformis | reverse complement strand
ATGAGTTTTAACTGCCTTTCCCACCATATTTCCATTTGTTTCATGTATGATTTCACAATATTTGGGTCGAAATGTCACATTATAGCCATTATCATATATCTAACTTATACTAAGTAAGTTGTGCTTGAGACCCTCTACATATAGTACATTTTGAGCTTTAGTCTTTTCATCAAGATTGATTATGCCCTTACCCTTAATTTTTGTTGGAGCATTGTTGTCGAATGTGACATTGTTCCCTCTGTCATTTTCTTTTAGAGACAAGAATTTACTTTTATCCCTAGTCATATGCTTGGAACAACCACTATCCACATACCATCTGTTTTCTTGATCATGTGTCGACAGAGCAAGTCCACATTCCATGCTCTTTCCAGACTTTCATTTCCAATTCTTCTTATCCTTTTGAAAAGTTGGTTGCCAAGTATTTTGGGACTTAGATGAGTACTCAAATATGCTTCTGCATTCACTCTCCTTGTGCCCAAAATTATTACATTTGAACCATTCAACATTAGTCATCAGGGGAGAGAAGGGATTTCTATCTATGAGACGAGAGTTTTGAAACCTATAATTCAGATACTTATTTTATCTATAATTTTCATCTCTTTCAACTTTGACCCTTCTACAGTGAAAATTTTTATGTCCAAAGATATGACATTTATAGCAATGACCATAAAATAAATGAGAGTACCTAAAGTTAGAAAATTCATGAGTTTATGCATGAAGTTACCTCTGTTATCCTGTTGATTGATTCATATTCTATTGGTATGACTCCTTTGGGAAGTTGGAATTATTATTATTCTAGTGATGGGCTCCTCTATTGATTTCTACCTTTATGTCTTCATTGATTCTTTCTTGATGTATCTTTGCATATCTCTAAGGTTCCTCAAATCTTGAAGACCAGAAGGTCATCTTCCGTGTACAAGATTCCGATGTTCTAGAGTATCCTAGGCTTGTTTTTTTCTAAAGACCTTTGACTGTTCAAAATTTGATGTAGGTTTCTTGTTTCTTTTACCAACGTTTCTTGTATACTCTTATGGATCTCCAATCTATCAATATTTTTTCTTAGAGACAAATTCAACCTCAAGACTTTGACAATTTTCTTCCCATTCATGGATCAAATCATTAAGAACTTCTTTTTGTTTAGCTTCTTCTAAATCGAATTTTAGAGATAAGATTTCGTCTTTTTCATTTCAACGATTTTCGACTATCCATAAAGTTTTGACGATGGATTTATATGTTTTAAGCAATTGGGGGCACTGCATTTGGATAAACAGAGGCACCATCCCTATTATTAGTGTATAACCCTCTCTTTCTGAATGAGCATAGGATGTTGATGACACCTACCATGGATGACTACATCAGATGTATATGCGAATGGCAAATGCGTGTCAATATTGGTGGAGGAAATGATGTTATTATATGTTTGGAGTGAGGTTCTTAAGCTTACCACAATTTTAATATTTGATAGTGAAAATTAAAAGGAGGATCACAATTAAAAGGATCTCATCAATTTAAAAATTCTTTCAATTTTACAAAATATATATATACTTATTAACATAATTAAAAATTATTAACATAATCGAAAATTGTTAACGTAATTGAAAATTAATACATATGATAAGGTGTTTAAAAATAAGTACGTGATAAAAAACACTAAGATGTCGTTTATTCTTAAACTATTAATGTAATCCAATAAAAATAAATCATAGAGGTTAATTCTAATTAGTGATTTAGATAATTTGGACTTATGAAACACAATTCTTGAACAATTGTATTTTTATAAAACTGAATAATGGATTTTAAATCTCACTAATGATTTACATAATTTAAACCTGTAAAATAATTCAAGGGTTAAATTTCGGGGATATTTAAGATTTTATTGATTTATTTAACCATTTTAAAATCTACATGTGATGATCAACGTTATTTATTTTTTCAAGCCATAAATTTTATGGGTGATTTAAAAATTTATCCATATCCCCCCATATATTTATAATAAGCAATACCAAATAAAATTGTAGAGAGCAAAAGAAGTTTGTGATCTTGTTGGTTGAGAGTCCAGGACAAGTATCACAATATGAGACAAGATAAGCATAGAATGCGACAATAATGTTGAGACATCAAGATAAGAATAAGACTCATCCTTAACAGATTTTTGGACATATTAGAAAAAGATCGTCTCTATTTTCACTCACATAATAGAATCCTACAATGTATACACTTAACCCTAAATTATGAACATTGAAACCTGAATTTTAAATCTTGAGATTCATAATACATGTCCACCCCTGATATGTAAGCTATAATGGATATTCCATTAGACAGTGCATCATAACATATCGAATAAAATTATATTTAAAACCTAAAATTCTACAATATTACAATTTTATTAGATTTCTAGATCTGTAGATTTAATGTTAGTAGTGTATGCATATGAATTTAGAATTATGTAAAAAATAGATAACAATGAAATAAAACTCCACACACACATTTGACACAATATATGACCCGGGAAACCCTTTCGGGTGAAAAAACCCAACTAAAAGGTGAGGTCACTCCACTCTCTTTCTCTGAATGGAAATATGGTTGTGAGTACAAAGAAGTATGGTTTGTGGCCCGTGAGCTACTATAATGCACAAATCCTCTCTGTGAGATCTACTTACGATCCCTCTTGGCTAATTTTTCTTATCTATGGAACAAATGCACTAGAAATAATCAAACCCTTTTTCCTTGCAGCGACTCGGTTATAACACAACCAAATAGCCTGCCATTGGTTAGGTTTGACTACATCAAATCTTAACCAGAGTTATAGTATAGAATCTTCTGGAGACTTATACATCATATTCACATGGATAGCCCATTTTTCATGAATAATGGGGGCTAGCGTGGCCTACTTTCAAATTATGGTGGTGAAACTAGAAAAGTCAACTTCTGAGTGGCATAACTTTTTCATACAAACTCTAATTGACTCAACTCTTGTGTCGTTTGAAAGGTATTTGTGTGTAGAATATGAAATAAATGCAGAGGTAAAGTGGAAAAGTTTTACCCACAAAAAATGTTGTTTGATGCCTTAAAATGTTTGCAGAAGGTTCCAAACCTCATTTTTCAAAAAATTGGGTCCCGTTAGTTAAAAAAGGGTCGTGTGAGATGATTCCTCCATTTTTTCCTCTCTAAAAGAATTGAGATGGATTACAAACAATATAATGATCCAATGATAACCACTCATTGACCATTGGTATTCTATAAAAACACCAACTAGATTTTCTTATTTTTTTGGGTGAAATAGTCGTTTTTCGTTTGATTTTGAGAGTTTTATGTAGTTTCTTTATTGTTGACACATTTGCGATAGATCTTAGTTTTTATAAATATTGCATCTTTATTAGTTTAATTATAAAACAAATCTATTTTTTGGTCGGATATGGAAATCTCAAATGTCTGGGTACCAAGGTTATGAAGTCGTTGGTACATTCATACTTGAATCTAAACACCATTGGGTTTCAGATATTTAGGTGTTGGCGTGTCTACCAAGAGAGTTATATTCTTATTCATTATAAAAATTTTATGAATTTATTCAAAATGTATGCGCTTCATATTATTATTCCCTAAAATATTAGAATCCTCCCAAATCACTATTTAAAAGTCGCTTCAATCTTGTTTTATTATTTATAATATCTCCTTAAGTTCAACTCATTACGTTGAATACTAAGATTGATTGTTCCTCTTCAAAATATGTTACAGTTAATGGGTTTGACCAAGTTACTTCAGAAAACTTATCGAGAATGGTTTAGCATATGCATAAAATCTTTGAAATTACATAAATAGTGACTATACACAATTACACTAAATCATTTGCTAGTTTAGTTGTAGAAATGAATATGGTTGCATATGTTTAATCTTTATAAAGTAATATAAAACACATACATCTATAATATTACTTGGTTGAACCATATTTTATTTGCTCAATTTAAAATTAAATATTTACTAAGACAAATCAAAACTTTTTTTTTTTTTTTTCTTTTTTTTTTCAGAGAGAAAATGCACATATGGCGGAAGCCTACAGATATTTTTTACAATACGGCCGAAGCCAGCAGAATATGGCCGAAGCCAACAGAAGCAGAATATGGCTGAAGCCAGCAATATACGGCATAGCCGTTCGAAATCGCCCAACGAGGGGCCGCCGCAGGACTCGATCACGGCTGGGGGGTGCGAAAGCCAACCGCCCCAGCCGTCCTAACATGCACCTCATGTTCTAAGACAAATCAAAACTTATATTCACAAGAAAAATCTTATTATATTCATAACAAAAATTTAAGAAAAACATATAATACATGATATTTAAATTATGGGTAAAAATATAAATCAAACCTTATGCCAAAAGCAATTTAACAAAAAAGAGAAAAATTCATCATTAAAAATTTACTTGACAAGTCGAAGAGCCCATCAAACTTATACCCTAGATATGACTGATAAAATTCCCACTGATTGTGTAATTGAACTTACATAAGACGAAGTTGTCATAGGAAGAACCATGAAAATCAAAGGAAAGAGAGTGATCTCATGATGTAAGTTCATCCTTGTTCCATTGTCTCCACAGAAATATGAACTCAATACTGAAGGAACTTTCCGGAAATGGAGTTCTTGTTTATACCTAGCGTAATGGTACGCCTTAGGATGGTCTTTGTTAGGAGACCAAAATAATTTTTTTTTTTACTTCTATTATCAAGGATTAAAATAGCTTCTATGTTTAAATTTAATATCTATGTGTTAGAAATTGTCATGAATCGAGGGCCTCCTACAATTACGAGGTGCCTTATTGGTGCACTCCGATCCCTCAAGCATTCAGCATTGATTTGTTTCATAATGGCCTAATGTAGCACAATGTTACATCAGCCATACTATGCCTCAATATATTTATCGCTCATTTCAATCTCTATATTATATTAAGTGCAGAATTATTATTAGTATAAAGTAGTAATAGTAATGCCACTTCTAGTTATCTTCATTCATTAATAGAACATAGGCATTATATGAAAAACATTAAGAGACATTTACATCATCATACACATACACTATTTCATAAAGAACCACCCTTCAACATTCTTCTTTCAATAAAAATCACAAGTATAAAGATCCCACAAAGGCAAAAGGATCAGTTAAAGTATACAAAGCCAAAAAACCCTAGAGCGAATCATAAAAACCCATTTCCCTACCCACGAACCCCAACCAATTCACACGACACCCTATCGTGGGTCACTTTTACCCTATTGAACCAATACACAATATCACCTAACGTATTGCACAATCACGGGCCCTAGTCACTCCTCTCACTCATTCGTACCTCCATCGAGTTCTTGCACCTATTCCACATCTAATGTGACTTTTATTTATCAGAATGTATGCCCTTCCTATTATTCAATTCCATTACTTATACGGGTCGTGCCTCATATCATTTGGTCATCCTCCACTCTCGCATGGATCACCCTTATGTGTTAGGCATCTTGGGCTAGGTCAACTCATCCTTCCACCCAATGCCCACATCACTCACCCATGGTGCCCATAGATGCCTACCAATTTCTTCCACCACACTCAAGTGACATGCCTTAGGTTGGTCGTTCGGTCCAACTTGCCCATCCCTTGGCTTGTTGTGCCACCAAGTTAACAGGGCTCTCATTTTTTCAACACCCCCCTACATAACATTTCAATTCGAGCAATATGTTTGTCACATTTTTGGTGATGATTGTGTCAACCAAGTCATCTTGTCTCACCAAGGATTCCAGGTTTGCGGCGTACTACAAAAATAAGACAGGGTCATGCCTTGGTTCCCTAGGCCCTAACATCCTCCCCCACCCTAAGTCATTGTTGTCCTTGGAAACCCAGGGACTTCCAACTAAAACTTCGTATCGTAAACTCTCAGTTCCTTCTCCCATATTCACAAAGATTCATAAGTCTCGCATCCACTTTCTTCTAAATCATCCTTCCATTTTATGAAGTACTCTCTCTTGGTGTTGTTGCCAATTCCCGAATACCGACAACTTTCGATCTCATCAAGTTCCAACTCAAGATGATCAATAATAAATGCTGGGCACATTGTGACTACTCTATGTGTATCCTCTATATTCACCCTGCATTTCTTCAACTTACTGATACAAAACACTAGATGACAGGCTCTTGAATGGAAAGTTAGTTCTAGTTTATGGAAAACATCACCAATCCACTCCAATACTCAGAATGGCCCCTCGAACCTCCTCACCAGTGATTTAGACACTCTGGTAGGAAGTGTGAACTTCTCCTTGGTTTTCTTGACAAAGACAATATTGCCCACACTAAATTCCACATCTCTCCTATTCTTTACTACCCACTTCTTCATCCTCTCTGCTACACTTGTCAAGTGCACTTAAGCCATCTCTAACATCTCCTACCAACAACGCATGAATTTCATAGCTAAATGACTCTTCCTTTAGTGGTCGTATATGATCATATCTATAGTAATGGGCATTTTCCCATTAACCAACTCAAATGGACTATATATTGTTTGATTTTAGACTTTTGTGATCCATATTAATTTTGAAAATGGTTTTAGATTAATAACGTTATTGTTTGTTGGTAGACATTTTGAGCCATCTAATATGATTCATCTTCAGGACAAAGTTGAAAAATCAAGCTATCATCATGTTTAAATAACAGAGATGCATCCAAATCCATAAATAATTGTTGGGAAAATAAATAATTTTAATTAAAATTGAACATTATGTTAGAGAATAGGTCAATGTGTCTAAAAATAAGATAAAAAAACAAACAAACAATCAATTAATTATGGAAACTAACTGTTAAATAAAGACCACATAATAGAAAGGTAATAGATAAAATATAGAAAAAGAAAGAGAAATTAGACAAAATTAATAATATATTATTTGAGAATAAGGAAATTCTATATATATAGATATATAGATATATTAATTCTTATTATATAATAAATATTAGTATGTATTCTATTAAAAAAAAGTAAATAGGATGAAAAATACTATAGTGGAATAACGTTAGAGTTGAAAATTATATATATATATATATATATATATATATATATATATATGGAATAATATTATTAGATATATTATAATAATTTATACTTATAGTCATAAGAAAATAAATATTCTATAATTTTATTATTATTGGAATAAAATACATTATTATTATAAATAATATTATATGTTAATATAGATATAAAAAAACTAAATAATGATTAAAAAGAAAAGAGAAAAGAAGAAACTAAATCAAGAAGAGAGGGCGGGAATCCAACTCTTAATTTCCAACCATCATCCCTACTGAGATTATTCGTCTTCTTCTCAATTTCAATGTTATCTCTTAGTTTCCTATGGTGGAAGTGATCAATACTAGAGATGACTTGGGAATCCTCAATGCAGACATGATGTTTTGTTTTCTATCCTGTAGAAACACTCTTCTGCACATTGTAACTGAATTGAGTTGCATTCAATAGGCTTGGCTAATTCTCTTGATCAACCCTCACATAATTCATAAGGTAATCCACTAATAGGGAGTGGATATGCTCTATTTATCCATATATCTACGAATGAAAGTTGGAACTGTATAGCAATTCCATCCCCACAAGTTTGAACAATGAGGTTCAAAACTTCCCCATGAATCTCATATCTCTATCCAACATAATGCTTAACGTTTGAAAGGATACTTGAGAATTGATCTAGAATGACCAACACTCCATTATACCCTTACACCATCGACAACTACAAGATGATTTCCATTGGCACCCTTCCCCAAGGCCTCTCTGGAATTGGTAAATGATGCAAGAGTCATGTGTTTCCTTTGATTTTAGGTTTATCTTGCGAACATATGATGCAAGTTTACACATACTCCTCCACATCATGCCTCATGCTTTCCCAAAAGTATCCCATTTCCAATAATGTCAGTTTTCTCCATAGTCTTGGGTGTTCAACCCAAGGTGAGTCATGTTGACTCCTTCAAGAGTTCCCTCTTGAGTCCACCTACTCTTGGTAATTAGTTGCATAATCTGTAGAACAAGAGATCATCTTGCAATAGGAATTTCCCTGTCTTCCCTCCCTTTATGTGCTTCCTTACATTCTGCCATGCGGGTTCACTCAGTAATCCATCACAAATTCTTCTTTGCATCTCCTCAACAAATTGAATTTGACTCTCTCCTAAGGTAGGCATGTTTCCCTCTTCTTCTTCAATTATTTCGAATTGTGCCTTTCTACTCAAGTCATCCACAACTTCATTGATTTTTCCTGGCTTATTCTCAATCACCATGTCAAATTCAGCGAAAAAGTCTTTCCAATGAGCCTGTTTCATTGACAACTTAGATTGGGTAGCAAAGTAGCTCGTTCCGATGTTATCTATCTTCAGCACAAATAGTTTCCCCAATAGATAATGTCTTCACACTAGAATACAATGCACTATTGACATCATCTCATTCTCATGAAACGAGATACCTCCTCTCTCAATCTAGTAAATTCTTGCTCTCGAAAGGTACAAGGTTGCCATCTTGCATTGAAACTCCTCCTATAGTGAATCAGATGCATCTGTCTGCACCTCAAATGATTTCTCATAATATGGTAGTTCAATACAGGAGTTGTCACAACCCTAAGTTTGAGTTCTTCAAGTACAAGTCTATTCTTCTTTGTCCACTTGCATGGTCTATCCTTCTTCCGCAAGTCTGTCAAGAAGGAGACTGTCTTCGAATATCCCTCCACAACCTTCAGATATCGATTGGTCATCCTAGTGAAGACCCTCACATCATGCACATTATAGTAATCCCAGTGAAATCCCTCACATCATGCACATTGTGATGCTTCTCCCAATATACTATCGCTTTTATCTTCTTGAGGTCCATGTGAATGCATCCCTGGCCAACCCAATGACCTATAAATGGTATCTCCTTTTGGTTGAGCATACATTTGGTCTTTTTTAAGTACAACTAACATCACCTCAATTCCTCAAAAACTTGTGTCAAATGTCTCATAGGCTCTTCCAAATGATTGTTGAACACTATAATATCATCAAAGTTTATTACAACAAAATCTTATCCAAGAATGGAAGCATAAACTCATTCATTAAATCAAAAATGTAGTAGGAGCATTACACAAACCAAAAGGCATAACTAGGAATTCATAACTTCCATTCCTTGTTACCATGGTTTTATTTGTTTTATGACCCTCTACAATTCAAACCTGATAGTAACTCTGTTTCAAATTGAGTTTCGTGAACACTTAGGCCTTGGTCAACTTATGAAAGAAATTTATTAGTAGTGGAAGGGGGTATTGGTTCTTCATGGTTTGCTTGTTCAAAGCTTGGTAGTTAATACACATCCTTAGTTCATTTGTATCATTCTTCTTCCCAAATAGTGTAGGAGCACCTTAAGGGGATCGAGAAGGACAAATGAATCCTACATCAACCAACTATGGAAACTGCCTCCTCAATTCATCCAACTCTAGTCCTCACAACCTGTAAGGAGCTCGTGTTGGTGGTGGAACGCCAGGTTCAAGCTCAATGCGATGATCCACTACTCTTCTTGGCGGGAGCACTTTCAGTTTTGCATATATCTTTAGCAACTCAGAATGTTCTAGTGGAATAAGCATCCCCAGTACATCATCTTTTACTTCCTTGATCATTGCTAAATATATCCAAGCATCCGACTTCTGTTCCTGTGTTGATTTCTTCATGCTTAGTGCAGATTCAAGTTGTGCGCTTTCATTTTTCTTCTCTCATGCAATTGTGCACACAACCCATGTCTAGATGTCATCCAAGTTAATGAGTCAATCCATTCATGGTATCAGAACCACTCAACTTCCTCTGAGGAAATCTCGTCCCAATATCACCTTAAAATCCAGTCCCAATATCACATTGAGATGAAATTTTTGTTTTTCCATAGACTATGACTGGAATTGCATTGCTCAATGTATGCTGGTTCTTCTGTCTCTTGTTTACCTAGAAAATCGATCCACTCGATTATCCAAAGTGGTTTATCTGACAAGGCTACTGTATTCGGATTATAACCCAGATGGAGCGGGAATACATGTGATAGAAATCAAATTCTCAAAAATTTTAGAGTAAGGGGGAATATCTTATAAAAGTAAGGAAGAAGTTCATGCAAACCTCTTTAAAACCATCATAAACCTTTAAACAAAACAATTTTCATACTGATTTTTGAAACTTTTATATTAAGACAATATAAAGCTTTATATTATCGGTTAGTGTTATTGAGATGTTATATTGTTTTATGTGGTTGGGTTTTCGTAATTTTTTTTTATTAAGGTTTTCTAAGTTTATTTTATTGAGCATAAATACACATTGTGGTAGATTATGTTATCACTATATCCAAAATTTTAATTGTCATTTCAAAGGTCAATGGTTGTCCATGTGTTGATATCGATCGGTGGATTATAGAATTTGATTCTTCTATAAACAATATGTTTACCCCTTTCATATCATATAACCTCGCTATCTAAGTTTCGACTCAACAAAGTATGAACATGGACCTATGGCCTTCAACCCCATGGCTATGACCTTCTTTGGAATAGCAAGAATATCTATCCATCTTCGATATTCTTCTTCTATGACCCCTTAAGGCGAACACGAGACAACTGAGGCTCTCCTCTGCTGGAAACAACTAGGACATTGACCTCCTCGCTTCCATTTTGTAAGGGTGATGCGTATATATAGAAAGTTGCACCAATACCTTCTTCCTACCCAAAAGCACGACTGCAGTAAATCTTTTACTTATGAAGACCATCGTGATGGGACCATGATAATCATTAATTTAAGATTCCTATAGCACAGATCTACCGGCGTGAAATTGTTAATATATTCTTTTGGAAACCCATGTTTTTTCAAGAATCAACGAAAGTGAATGACTGGCCGAAGATTTTGAGTCAAGTTGTTAAACTGCATTCATTGATACTCATATGTTGTTTGAATTTGCAGTATTTTGCACGTATTTTAAGGCTAAAATTTTTATGTGACATTATCTTGTGAAGAGGGTTGAACTATGGAAAAGGTATTTTTGACCGTTTGGTTTCTTCAGAAAACATGATTAATATCTCATCTCAAGCTTCGAAGGACATTGCCACCGGGACAAGTTCCATACATCTATAAGTGAGATGTCAAAATAAATTAAATGTGAATAAGATTCAGAGCATTTTGACGGTATTATATCTCACATACAAATGTGTATTTCATTTTATCGATATATTTATTTTCAACTTATTAAAACAAAAAATCAATTTAAGCTTTGTTCATTTCATCTTAATCCTCTTCGAGAGTGAAGACACTGAGTTACTCCAGAGAAGTTCCAAACATAATGCTCATATTTTAAAATTTTCTTTATTTTGTATAAGCAAGTACATATATTATTTTTTGAAAGTGCATCTTTTTTTTTTTTCTCGGTAAAGACTAATTCTATTAGGTAGAAAATATTGTACAATCAGGAAAAGCAAGAGACCGGTAGACCGGAAATGATGTGTCCATCAACCTCGGTCCCGGTAAAAAGATTCAAACTAATGGCAACAACAGATAGTAAGTAATCACAGACAGAAGGAAAATTTTAAGGATGGAAAATTTTCTTGAAGTTTAAAAACATTGGCGAATCTCACTAATCCCTAAAATGAAAACTATAAAAATTTTATTGATATATTTGTAAAATTATTCAAATTTATAATGATTTTATACATGGTCTCTATATAATGTTGGCGATTTTTAAGGTAAAATAATTTTATATTCTAAAATTTGGGCGAATCGTCTTTTGTAAAATTGGAAATTGGTGAATATTTTTTGTGGAAAAATCATGGAAAATTAGCCCACTGGGCGAACATTAGCCCCTAAAATTTTCCATGCACAGACATACCAAATGATCTTTACCCCATAGGGGTAGAGGCTACAACGCATTGTTTTTTCCCTTTCTTTTTGTTGACTTTTGTCCAGCCATCCTGGGGAGGATGAGCTAGGACAACATGAAGACTGGGAAACTCTGACATCTGGAATTCCTTTTCAGATTCTGAGGAGGTCTCATGGCTACGCTTCAGGGCAGTTGCTGTGTCCGGGGGATGGCCCACGGTATCCATGGGAGGATCCATCGGCTGAGGCTCCTGATCTGGTTCTGAATCGCTATCCCCATCCTTCGAACCTGGGGAGCTGGGGTTCCCAGTCGGCGGAGGAGGGCAGGGAGCCCAACGCTTGGGCTTGGATTTTGCGTTGAATCCCTTTTTCGATCTTGCTGTCAGCGATGGGCAGGAGTTCTGCAGGTGTCCTGTAAGGTGACAATGGCGACACCGAAAGGCAGTGTTCTCGTAGTCTAGAAACTGAGTCCAAACAGAGTCCTTGATCTTGAGATTGATTTGCTCTGGCAATCCCTTGCTTAAATCTAGCTCCACACAGATTCTGGCATATGTGTAAAGACCCTGCATTTCCCTCTTGTAATCTCCCATTAAGAAGCAACCCAAAGTGTTGCCTATTTGCCTGTATACCTCTGTGCGCCACAGGTGAATTGGGAGATTTGGAAGTCTGATCCAGACAGGGGCTTTTGTGATAACTGCAGAAGCTGGATCAAAGTCTGGGAACCATGGAGTTAAGAAGAGGCCTGCCGAACCCATGAACCAAGGGCCTTCTTCTAAGGCCTCTTTGTAGTCCTCGAGATTTTCGAACAATACTATAAAATATCCCTTTGCACAGAAGTAGATCTTGCATCGGTGAGTCCAGTTGTCCTTGATCCAGTCATAAAGATCCTTTGAGCGTGGCCATAGACCATTGAATCTGCAGATGATGGCCCTTTCAGCAAATTGCTGGGTGTCATCTGCTAAGTCAGGGTAAGCGATCTCAACAGAGGGGACTTCTTCCGATTTGTCAACCAGAAAGGGCTTGGGGGGAGCCTGAACTGGCGGATCTGTCTTTTCAGGCTTATTAGCATGGACTGCTTCTTTGTAAGAAAATACTTTAGCTGAGGACGACTCTCCAGCCGCTCCTCCCCTCAAACGAAGGGTTAAAATAATGCATGCATCTTTCTCTATGCCGAAAAAAGAGAGGGGATAGGGGTCCTCAAGCTGTTTACCTTCATGGAGAAGCCGTTGAGCTGCAGAGGGGATTCCCAGTTTGATGCTCAGTGTATGCTTGAGAGTCTGCACTGGATCCGTCTGGTTAACCCATTGTAGCATAGTTTTACCTGTAATGAGCTTGATTTGTATCTGGAAGGATGCAGAAAAGTCCGAATGCCTCTTTCCATTGCAGATCTGTGCAGAGAGGCAGCATGCGTGAAGATTGGTTTTCGTATCTTGGATTTGCCTTATTTGCGGAGGAGGCATACCGCCCTTCGAAGCAGGCTTTTCCTTCCCAGTATCCCGGATCAGAGGATACGCTGCGTGGGGTTCTGCTGGAGCGCCCTTGGCTGCTGCGCCGTCAGACAGAGGATGGCTCCATGAGCGTTTTGTGAAAACGGGGATCTGATGCCTTGCTGCTTCAGGGCATTCTGCACAGAGATCCGCGCGAGTAATCTTGTTTGCGGCCACAACATTCACAAAATGAGCAACCTGTGCGTCTTCAGTGAGGGATAAATCCCTTGATCTGTGCCTGCGGTACTCGCTTCCATTCGCAGCAGGGGCGATCTGAGAAACCATGGCGGCCGAGGGCTTCGCGGCGGCGGCAGAGCTAGGGTTTTTGGTTTTCCCTCTTTACCTTAGGTTTTGAAAGTGCATCTTATATAACATTTCTAATCAATAAAAGAGTACATCAGTGGGTTGGGAAATAAAATACAAATCACCCTTCCCTACAAAGGCGAGATGTGCAAGCATATTGACTTTCGTTGTAATTTCAAGAGACTCCACCTCCTCACAGAGAATGCCAATCGTGCCTTAGACACTGTAGTCTCATCTAAATTTGAAAGTAGCTCGACATCTCTTTTGTTATAAGAAATTCTTGTCAAAATTTATTTGTTTAATACTCCTTGTGAGACTTAAGTAAGGAAAACCAAGCCTTAGGAACCATTGACATTGTGTATTTTCTTAGTTTGGAGAGAAAAGGAATTTGTTTCATTTTCTCATATAAGAAGAAATAAGCATAATTCCGGGTGCTAACATGATTCATACATTTAGGATTTAATTTTCGAATGGTAAATTTCTTCATCTTTAATGGAAAAATTAAGCATAATTCTCGAATTTTAGGTTGGAGCCCAATCAAATCTCAGCCTTTTCAGTACAAATGTTTGCTGGGAGCATTGTTGTAAACTTTGTAATTGGAGAAATATCATTGGAAATATGGACATTAGGACACAAAAACATCCACAAAAAATCATACCATGACAAACATTAAAAACACATTAAATTCATTTTTTTGTCTCACAAATATTAAAAAACATTGTTATCTAAAATATAATGGATGTAAACTGATTTCTTTTATGTTGGTTTCACCCACGAGGTATTTGAATCTTGAATGCCATTTCTTACATAGTACTTTATAACATGGAAAATGTCAATTGAGTTACCTCCATGTGTTGTAATGGATGCAAAATGATACATGGAATATTAACTGCCAATATTTAATCCTGATAGTGGTTCATTCAAGACTCAATGAATTTAATGCTTGTAAGTATTTGTTTTTAGAAAATGTAATAATGAAAGAGGAAACCATAACATAATCCTATAACATGATGTTAAGAGATCTACAATATCCATTTGTTATAAGTTTAGTCTTTTAATTTTTAAAAGGTTTAGATACTATACATTTGTTTTTGTTAATTTTAGTATATATCCCACTATCCAAAGTCATGCTAAAATATACACTGTCAAATATATACTTTATATTTAGATTTGATAATATATATTAGATTATGTAAATATTAGCATAAATGATTGTTTATCCAATTTAATGTTCCTAAATTGTCAGCATAAATTATCGACTAGGGTAGGTACATTGATGAAGCACAAGTACACTGTATATGCTAGAAGTTATTTTATGTCGTTAATATATCTATGTTACTGTTAATGTCTAAATTTATAATTAATATGGAGATGGTATTATTGACTATATTAGAGTATTGTTCTTAAAATTTGTTAGCTGGTTATTCTAAAATTAATCTCAATTGAATCAAGTTTTGTGGATGGTTGGAGAGTGATCCTAAATTCTACACTGTTAGATTGTTCTTTTGATTTTATCTTGAATTTTAAGCTGCAGCCAAACTAGATTACTATGTGCAAGAGAGATCTGCTCTATCAAATTGAAAATGAATGGTGTTTGGATTTAATTTCCAAGAAAAAGGCTGTCACTCTTTAACTAATGCAACTTCACTCAAAGAAGAACAAAAATTGATAAACTAGAAAACAACTAAATTGTGAAATGAGACAACTGAATTATAGTAGGTAGAAAGCAAATGAGATTATAAAACTATACTCGGTAGAAAGAAAATGAAATAACAAAATTATGCTAGGTAGAAAGTAAAGGAAATTGCTGATGCAGACAACAGTTTAATCGTGAATTCCATTATATTGCATTTTAAAACACAAAACAGAGCATCCATAATTTAACTTTAAGAAATCAAAAGAAATCTATTTGCAATCAATCAAAGACCTGTACTAGACATAGGGGCCCTCCACTAGACAATCAACAATCTTTAATCAACGCAGCATGGGAAATATGAACTGAAGTCTATTACTCACAAACAATTTCAACAGGTTGTTCTTAAAAAATTACATACAGCTGTGTGCACCAAAACGCAGAGTGACCATTGCTCTTATAACATTTCTCCAAAGAAAAGTATGAGAGTTTTAAGCCTACATATCTTTATTACGATCCCTATTAAACAACATTGTATCCCTGAATAATTTATTTTCTATTTGGAAAAGCAAATCGATAAGATTTCGGAAAATTCAGACTTTTTTCCGACATATAATATTGCAACTGACCTTGAGGTTGATCATATTACAGTGTGATGTTCTTGAAGGATTGGCTCAAGAGAATGGGAAATAATCCATGAGGGGATCATTCCTCATCCATCCATATCTTCTTTTATTGAGATGGTGCACTCGAACCCTGTCAACAATGGAGGTAGATGCGAAAATGTGGATTAGCTGCAGAATCAGGCAAATTCCGTAGATGAATGCAAACTTTAATAAAACAATAAGGTATATAGACAAAATATGAAAAAGAGGATATGTAAGTTCTTACCTTAACAAAACCTTATGTCTATTGCATTTATTTTGGTGATATGAATAGGAAGAAGGAACTAGGCAAAAAGGGTGTCAAGGTAAAACAATCCTTGGAATCTACATTCCCCCACACTGGAGGTTTTGTGTGTCCTCATAGAATTCATCATTGTCATTCTCTTATGCCTTCTAGTTATCACATTCAGGATTCACTTTCTTCTTCTTTCTAGAAACCACTGGCATTCTTGGTTTCTTCATGAGGATTTTATATTTTAGGTTGATGATTTCTCTTTGCATTGTCCTATTTTCTTTCTTCAACCTCTTGTTCATTTTGTACCATAAACTCAAGTGAAGAATAAGGTTGTCACTTTTTACAATTTGAATCCCATTTTGTGGTTTCAATGCCTAATTTTCATTTTTGAGATATGTGTTCAATGTCTCCATCTCAAGGATCTCTTTCTTTAAAACATTATATGTTGAAGGTTCTTATGGCTCATTGAACTGATTTCTTCCTTCTCCTGGACTTTGGATTGATTCTTTAGTTGTTGCTTCCTTCCTCTCTAATGACTCTATGTAGTCATAAATTTCCTATTGAATAGGATCAACACCTAGACTGTGCACTGGACTTTGTGGAGGTGAACAAAGGGGGGGTGATGACACCCTTGGTGATAGCTTTGGTGATCCTTCTGGAGAGTATTCAGGGTCTTCAGTCGGCTCCTTCTCCTCAAGATCAATATATTCTACAACTCCTAAGACTGCTTGTTGCATCGTGTTCAATCTGGTACTTTTCTTTAGTGCTGAGGTTGGTAATCCCTAAGATTTCCTCTTTCTAGCTTTTGGCTTCTCTTCCTGAGGAAGGATATTGGTTTGTGGTAAATCCTCTATTCGTTTGCTAGCTTTATTTCTTCTAAATTTCATGTTTTTCATTTTCTGCAAAATATCCACTATGGGTAGTTCATCCTCTGATAATTCCTGTTGATACTGGGGTTCTTGTTCTTTTATTGTTTCCATTGTTCTCTTCCTCCCTGTTAGGGTTTTACTACCACTGGGTTGTTCAGGAGTTCTTTCTTCAAAATAATTCCTTACTAGAAAATTTTCCAATTTGTCACCTACACTCTGAAGGTGAAACTCAATCAAGATCTTTATCAATCCATGATGGTACATGGTATTGTCTATGAATTGAATTTTCTTTTGAACATTCATGGACATTTTCTTAAGGCTATGCAAGAGGAAGTAAGGAATATTCATTTGGTGTTCCCCAAGAAAATTCATCATTATCCTAATGTGGTAGAAATACATGTATCTAAACCGACCTTCACATGTAATAAATTTCTAAAGTACAAGGAGGAAATTTCTCCATGTACTCTTAAGAGTTGTATTACGAATACCTTTTTTGAAGATGGTGGTTTCCATGTTTGTATTTTTCAGGAAAACTTTCCAATCTTCCCCATTGATTTCTTTGTTTTTGAACCATTTTTCTCCACTTCTGGGTAATTCAGTAGCTTCTGCAATCAAGGACTCTGTTATGGTGAACATGATGTCTCCTATTTTAGCCTCCATTCCATCAAAAGAACGTGCAAAAGACTTCGTCACCTCCCTGTGGAAACCGTCGAATTTGTCTATGAATTTTAACCATTGTACTTTCTGAAGAAGCTCCTTGGTCTGAGGATATCCTTCTAAGAACTTGTTTCCTACTGGTTCAGTTTGAACAATAACACCCATTATGGAAGATGCTTCGTCTCAAGGACTGTTCACTTGACAGGAAAAATGGTGTTGGTAGGGTTTCGTTCAGTGGCGGAGAGATGGAGAGGCTATGTGACTTTGGAGAAATGGGAGAACAGAACATGTGAATTATAATGAAGGTTGTGGGGATGAACTAACCATTAGAGCGCATTCAAAATAATGATTTAGTGATTACTTTGATAGATTCGGAATGGGGACAAGACAAGAGTTTAAGTGGTGGATTATGATGATTTTGACAAGCGACCATCACCCACGATTTGCAATGATTTCATTTTATTTTGGCAGTGCTATGTCCTCTTAGTTCATATATGCAATATATTAATCCTCATTGTAAAATTAAAGTATCACATACCTTTGACTAATTTTCTAACCTTATTTTTCCTTTGATATCTTCTGTAGGTACTTTTCACTGTCAATTATTCTTCAATTCGAATCACCAAGTGTTCCTGTCAAGTTGGCTACAAAAATTTTATTAGAGCTACAGAAACTTGTCCAAGCTACAGAAAATTAGTGATTCTGTAGCTGAGGAAAAAAATTTAGGAAAGGGACTTTATTTTTGGAAAAGAGAAAATTTAAGGTGCCAACAGGAGTTGGTTTTCACTTCAAATTTTCTGTATAAGCATGCCAACAACATGTTGGTTTTCATGTTTATACATTTTTTTTTAATATTATATATATATATATATATATATATATATATATATATATGTAAGTAAAATTTCTAAGGTAGAAAAGAAGAAGAATTCATTTCAACTATCTTCAATTTTGAATTATCTTGGAAAATTTTGACAAATTCTTCTTTTGTCAATGGCTTCTGATAAAGTCTAAGTCGATGCCATTCACTAAAAGAGGAATTTTCTGTTCATCAATATTCCTGATTTTAACTGCACCATTGTCAAAGACATTTTCAACTTCATAAGGGCCAAGCCAGTGAGTCTGGAATTTTCCTTGGAAATTTTTGAACTTTGAATCGAAGAGTAACGACAAATCTCCTGGATGAAATTTTCTTTCTTTAATGTACATATCATGCCATTTGGATCTCTGTTGTTGAACTACGTTGGTCTTCTGGAGGACTTCTTGTCTTATTTCATCCGGCTCATTAAGTTGTCTCATCCTTTGCTTTTGTGATTCTGATAAGTCAAGATCTAACTGGACTGTTGTTTTATAGTTCTGGATCCAGAACTCTATTGGAAGTAAGACCTGCTTCCCGTAAACAAGTTCATAGGGAGTATGTCCTGCAGTACTTCTCCATGTAGTTCTATAAGCCCACAAATCTTCTGGAAAATTTTCTATCAAGTCCTTCCTATGTAAGTGTATAGTCTTGGTAAGAATTTCTTCAATCACCTTATCTGTACACTCAACTTATCCATTGTCTTGTGGATGGTATGGAGTGGATTTTCGATGTTTGATTTTGTAATGCTCCACAAGATTCTGCACTAATCCGGATGCAAACTATGTTCCTTGATCTGTTACAATTTCTCTTGGAACACCAAAACGAGTGAAAATATCTTCAAAAGGAAATGAGACTACAAAATTTTCAGTAAAAAAAGGAAGTCTTTAGCTTCTACCCATTTAGTGACATAATCAATACATACCAGAATATACCTCTTTTGATTTGAAGGTGGACTGGTTGGACCAACAAAATCTAGTGTCCATTTTTCAAATGGTTCAATGAGTACTTGTGGCTGTAATGGTGTTTCATTTGAAGTAGTGGATTTTCCCATTCTTTGACAACTATCACATCTTTTAACATATTCCTTGGTATCCTTCAAAATGGAAGGCTAATAATATCCCAAAAGTAAGACTTTATAAGCATTTCTTTTATCAGAAAAGTGTCCTCCACATGGTTCATCATGGTAGGCTAAAGTATTTCTAGTATTTCATCTTCTCGAACACATCTTCTAATAATGAGATCTGGTCCTGTTTTTTATAATTTTTCATTTATCCATGAATAAGATGTGCTATTGTGAACTATTCTCCTCTTTTCTCTACGAGACAAATGAAATGACATTTTCCTTGTAGCTAAATAGTTAGCAATATTTGGATACCAAGGTGATTTAGTAGATACTGCAAAAAGATATTCATTAGGAAATTTATCTTCTACAGGTTGATCATTATTATCATTCTGAATTCTAGATAAAAAGTCAACAATTGTATTATGTTTTCCATGTCTATCTAAAATGGTGATGTTGAATTTTTGTAACAATAAGAGCCATCTGATTATTCTTCCATTCCTGATTGGTTTATTCATTAGGTATATAATGGTTGAATGGTCTATGTGAATGAAGTTTCATAGCCAGTTATATAATGTCTGAATTTGATAATGGCATGAACTAGGGCTAAAATCTCCTTCTCAGTTACAATATATTTTAGCTCTGTAGGAGTTAAACTTTTACTGGTATAATAGATTGCATGAGTAAAACCTTTTTGCCCTAACATAGCTCCTAAGGATGCATCTGAAGCATCAATTTATATATGGAAAGGAAATTTCCAATTAGGTCCTTTTAATATAGGTGCTTTAGAAATCCTCTTTTTCAAAGTTTCAAAGGCATCTTGACAATCAGAATTCCAATTGAATTCACAGTCCTTGGTATGTGGTTTAAAGATTGGAGATGAAATTTTTGTGAAGTTTTCTATAAATCTTCTATAATATCCAATAAAACCAAGAAAAATCCTAACATCTCGTTGACAATTTAGCACTGCTAATTTAGAAATGACATCAACTTTAGATGAGTCTACCTTAATTCCTTCTCCTTAAATGTGGTGACCTAAAATAATTCCTTCGTTAAAAATCATGACACATTTCTCATGACTTAATGAGGGATCTGTTTATTTACATCTTATTAAAAATTTTCTAAATTTTCAAGTGCTTCATTAAAAGAATCTACATAACTGTCAAATCATCCATGCACACTTCCACACAATCATGAATAAGATCAGATAAAATTTTGAGGCCTACTCTTTGGAATGTTGCTGGAGCATTGCATAATCCAAAGGGAAGTACTCGATAAGCATAAGTTCCCCATGGATATGTGAATGTGGTTTTATCTTTATCTTCAGGTGCTACCTAAATCTGGTTATATCCACTAAAACCATCCAAAAATGAAAAATAATTTTTCCCTACTAATGTGTCTAAGACTTGATTTATGAAAGGTAGTGGAAAGTGGTCTTTTAATGTTTCTTTATTCAGTTCCCTGTAATCGATGCATACTCTCCATTTTGCATTTTTCTTTGGAACGATTACTAGGGGTGAGACCCACTAACTCTCTCATATTGGATAGATGAAATTTACATTTAGCAGCTTTTGCAATTCCTCCTTAACAATTTCTTTTAGATTTGGATTCATTCTTCGTTGTGGTTGTCTAACTGGTCTTTCACTTTTTTCGATGTAGATATGATGTATGCAAGTTTTAGGATCAATTCCTCTCATATTAGTGTATCCCCATGCATAAGCATAAGAATGTTTCTGTAAGACCTCTACCAATTGATTCTTTTGTAATTCCTCCAAATTTTCATTAACATTCCAAGTTTTACCAGGAAATATTTCTATTAAATAATTCCCAAATTTCTCCATGGAGAGAAATGATAGTTATCTAGATGAGAGATATTCATTTCGACTACAGTCATAATGTGAGGAAGATTCATTATTTTCCAATAGATTTAAAATTTGGTCTTCCTCTCTTACTTGTGCAGTAGTGAAAATAGGTTTTATATCATCTTCATCATCTATCAATTCCTCATTCTCTATTTTTATTGTTGTTCTTGCAGGAGGGTATAATGTAAATTTCTTCGTATAATTTCTGTTTGAGATAAACATGTCACCTAATCTAGAACCAATGAAAGCATCAGTTGTAGCTAACCAAGGTCTTCCTAGGATTAATGTATGTCCTCCTAAATTATTCTTGGGCGTTAAGACCATGAAATCAATAGGATATTCCCAAGAACCTAAGGATACACAAACATCTTCCAACATACCATCAGGTTTAATCACATACCTATCTACTAATTGTAATAGTGTTGGTGTGTATTGAAGGTTAGGAAGCCTAAGTGAATCCATAACTTGTTTACTCATTATGTTTATGGCTGCTCCTAGATCAATCAGTGTGTTTGGTATTTCTATTCCATTGATGTGAATTTTTACAATGGGGATTCTTGGATCTAGATATTTTTGGATTGTCATTTTTGCCATCATGAAGTCTGCAATTTTCTCGACTAATTGAATTCCTTTTATATATTTTCTTTTTCTTCTTGATATTTGAGTACTTAATTCCTTAATTGTTTTTGCAAAGATTGATATTTCTTTTATGGCCTGTAATAAAGGGATTTTGATACAGACATTTCTCAATTCATCCAACATATTATAATCAGGCAATGTGATAAGTTTTTCTACTCCTTCATCAATTTTCAACCATTCAGGGAAAGGTGGTATAATTGATATTGAGGGTTGTTCTATAATAGGAGTATTTATTGGAACATTTTCTATTTAATTATTCTCTTTTTGAGGGAGAGATGTCTCCCCTTCTTCAGATTGATTTTTATGTTTTTGAATATTTTTTCTTGCTTCCTGAATAACAACATGCGGTTTTATTTGTAACACTCTTCCAGACCTAATTGGACATTATTTAGATCTAGTGGAGTTATTACATAAGTTTGAGGATTTTTCCCTTCCATGTTGGACACATGTTGTTGTGTCATTTTTTTATTAGGATTTGGAAGTGGTTGATGGTGGGCGCCAGTATTGTAGTAAGAATGCTTCAACTCTTGGGCTACCAACTTTACTTTTATCAACCCGGTAGTTCGTAACAAACTTGGAAGCATTGGTGCTATATGCACAAGTACTAGTTCTCACTGCAGGTTGTCACTTGGTCAGCTGGCGCGAGATCACTAGGAGCTCAAGCCAACTTCTATAGATTTTATAAGAAGCTCTATGTGTGATGAAAGGAAAGAAAGATTACTCTACATATGCTATTCTAACTGCAGAAAGGAGAAAAACTAGAATGTAAAGCAAAACCTAGTAAACCCTAATTAAAAAGCTAATTCTACTTTTGCCAAAAACACTATGAAAACCATGAAATAAATACCATTACCTACTCAAGGAAGTAAACAAAATCTAACCATGCTATCTCTGGAAGTAAATCAACAAAAAACATGTTTTTGGATTTTTATGTGAATTTAACATGCATCTAATTTATTGTGTGTGAGTGTGGCAACGAACAGGTGGTGTTAGAGGGCGGTTTTGGAGCTTGGGAGGATGTAGGATGGTGTGGATGGGTCCTAGGAGGTCTTAGGTGGCCTTCTGGAGGCTTTTCCCACACTCAGCCTTCAAAAGAAAGCCTACAGGAAAAACTACAAGAGGACACAGGAAAACTACAGGAGGAAAACAGGGAAACTACAGGAGGCCTACAAGAGGAGGCCGAGAGAAATTTTTGCTGTTTTGAGGGTGTGAGAGTGGGTGGAAAAGGTGGATGAAGGTTGGAATGAGTTTTTAGGGTGCCTAAGGTCTACCATCGATCCCCATGAGAGAAAAAGGTGATTGGGTTTGCTCAAGGAGAGAGGAAGAAGTTCTATGAAAAATGAAGGAAACTAGGGCAGAATTGAGGTGAGGTTTGGGAGACCTATAGGGCATGGATCAGATGAAGGGTGTGATTGTTGGTAATCTGGCCTACTGCTAGAAGAGATCTATTGTATAGAAACTGACAGTCCACCAAGAAAATCAAGCAACCAATGAAATGAGTGCATCCTAGGAAAAACAGAGTTTTGCATTAAAAAAGGCCTAAACTATGATGTATAGCAGGAAATGGTGGGAAATGTTGTAAGAAAGGAGAGCATGCAAAAGGACTATTGCAAATCAGGAAGTGAATATGATAAAGAATATCTAAAGCAAAGCAAAACTAGACTATCAACCTACTATAGAGTTGCAAACACTAAAAGTCCTAGGAATGAGGAAAATCTGTGTTTTTGGGGCAGCAAGAGAGTCTTTGCCTCAAATCATAGTCCCAGAGGGAGGAAGAGAGGCCAAGGAACTATTTCTAGCCTTTTGAATCTTCTTTGGTCACTGCTTAACCTACTACAGAAAGAACAAATGGAAGAAAGCTACTAAATCATCAAAAGCAACTTATTGTTAAACATAAGAGAAATACATCTAATAGCAAACTAATCTACAAACTGAAGTAAATCATACAAATACAAGTAGAGAGAATCTTGGCTTCTTGGATTAGGCCCTAACCCAAGAGCTTCATCCCTCTGAGGTAACTTAGTGCTAGCTCAAAAAGGATTCCATCTTCATTATCGAAAATAGCAAGATTACATAAAATTGTCATAAAATAGTAAGCTCGAAATTTGAGCAGAGTTTACACAAGAAAAAAAGTAGACCCTAGTGAGGCCCTAGGCCTCTCTACTTATACATCTGAAGCTACCAACAACTTCCTTAAAATTAGGGAGGCTTGGCTCCCAAAACTCGAGATAACTATCAATCATCTTCCACTTGCTCGGTTGCCTTCTAGTGCATGATTTGGCTGCTTGTACTCCAAGCTGAATGAAGGGGAATTCGAAGTGAGGACCAGTAAATGAGGGGGATTCCCTCTTATAAGTCTTCTCCTCTATCTACTTCGATTTATTGCTGCAGTTTGACCACTAGATCTTTGACTTTGACCTCGAAATCCATCAATAATCTACATTAAATACATGTTAGATCACATGGCATAATAACTAACTCAACTTACCCTATAAGCATAAATATAATCAGAAAATCATACAATAAGCTAAAAGAATGGTTGATTTGACTAGGTTAGCAGGTAAAATGAGCCCATATAATTACCCATTTATGAGTCTCATCATCACCCCCCTACTGAAGGTGTTTCTCATCCTCTGAGCAACCTAGTCAATCTCTTGGTCTTTCATGGCCCTGGTGGCCTCCCTAGCATTCCAGGATTCTGATATGGTCTGCTCATGTTCTCCATAAAATCCTGCCTTTCTGTCTATGTCCTTCCACTGCTCCTACTGTTCTTCTTCTCTTCTGCCTTCGAGCATGACTAATATGAGTGGAGGACTCAATTTGAGGACAATCTAGTTGACCTTCAGCCTTTGCATGGAGTGCTTGTACATTGGCACTCTTTTTAATGCCTCCTTCAGCCTCATGGGGGAATGGTATTCTCTGATCCGCAAGCTGTGGGGTAGGGTGTTCCATCTTCTCATGCATGCATCCACAGAGTCATCCCCATGTAGCCTAAGCATGCCTTCAAAGTGTGCAATGGCTTGTTCCTGATTGGCTAGATATTTAGGGGAAATCTAAGGGTCATTGGCAAGTAGGTTGTGTGTGCTGATGAGTGCCATAGGATATGATGGTTCAGATCTTATCATCAATGGTTCATTCTACTCTTTTATTAACAATCTTTTCATTTATGTTGCCCTCAATTCTTCGTGGTTCATCCATGACGCCATGGCCATTAATTGTAGATCCCCTAGCTTGGCATTGGGGTCCCACACATTCAGGTTTGTGAGGGCCATGTTGTGTAGATAGAACTCTGCCATCTTTGCTTTGTCCTCGGAGGTGCTTTGGTCACACAAATCCATGAACTACTTGTATTCTTGGAAAGGCGTTATGCCCTTTCTGCCAATTTTTTTATTTGGAATTGAAGCCATTGATCCTTCAGATAGAGGCCATAAGATTTCGTTGGTGTTTTGCATTGTAATGCTTCTATGGATAAGTTGGCCATGTATGCCAAATGAGTCTCTTTCTCTTGTAGCTTCCTCCTTAGTAATTCATTTTCATCCTCAAGGTGGCTTCTAATGGATTCTCTGTCTCTGAGACCACTCAATTCCCTACCCATTTCCCTGAGTTTGTCTTCCATGTGGAAAATATCCTCAGCTCCTTTGGACTTGGCTATCTACATCCACCTATGTGTTCTCACTCTCTCTTTTTCCAATTCAAAAAACAGTGGAATTGCAAATTTCTGCGGGATTATCTTCCCTCCCTCAAGTAGTCTGTAATAGGAGTCAAGATTAGGCTGGGGGTCAGGTTCTTGTAGCTCTTGTGCTTCCTCTTTCACCTCTGGTTGTCCTCCTATCTTTTCCTCAAGTTTTTGTGTCTCCTGTAGTTTGGACAGTTTCCCCTGTAGGACTATTTTAGCCTCCTGTAGGTCTGGTTTAGGGTCCTGTAGAATTGTCTTTCCCTTCCATGTAGAAGATCTTGTAGTCCTCATTTCATAGGTTATGGGTGTCTTGAAAGGAGATTCTTTCACCTTGGCAGATGGTGAATCTTCAATGTTAATGGGAGCCTTTGATGAGGGTTGAGGTTTGCCTGTTTTAATTCTTGTACTCTTCCTTGCGCTGAAATACATGGAGGTTTTTCTTTTCCTCTTCTTCTTCTGCTTGATTGGTGTACTGAGGGAAGTGAGGGTAACTGTTGCTTCTCTTTCCAAAGTTTCAGGGGACTCTTCTCTTTGCTCTGCCCTCTCTGCCTCCTTTTCTCCCTCTTCTATCTCTTTTTCCTCCTCCTGCTCTGTCTCTTTTTCTACCTCCTGTTTTGTCTCTTCAACTCTTCCCTCCTCTATTTCTTTTCTTTCCCCCTTCCTCTCTTGCTCTGCTATGTCACCACTTGCTTCATCTTCACCTCCTTGTTATTCTCCCACCTTACTGACAGCAGGACAAACATCATAGGTTAATGCCTTGATGTCATCCTCATCTGTCATATCTCTAAAAACTTCCCATGCTATAGGGATTGTAAGGGTATGGAGGGCTTCTTCTACTAGGATCTTGATTAGGCCATGGTGAGGTAGCTGCTGTGAATTTCCTTCTCGTACCTTGGTGTTGGAGTCAATGAGGGACTGAAGGAGAAAGTAAGGGATATTGAGCTTTTGATGTGCTGGGGTATCCATGCCATATCTCAATTCTTGGAGGATTTTGAAATGATATCCATAAAAAATGTTGTGCCTCCCCTCACAAGAAATTTATTTGATCACTTGGTAGCTAACCTCATCCCAGGGATATGGTACACTAGCCCTCCTAATTCCATTTTTGTCTTAAACAGGGGTTTCGTTATCTTGGAAAAATTTCCTCTTGGCAGTTTGGCCAATTATTTTCTCATCTTTACTCCAAGGCAACCCAAGAGGAAGGGTAGTGACCATACTAATGAATTTAGGGTTTATTTCAATGGAGAGGCCTCTAATGGTTATTGTAGCATGAGTTGTTGTGTGAGGGACTAGAGAGAGAGAAAATTCATGGGAAATTTCATCATCAAACCCTCTAAACTTCTGAAAGAAATTCATCCAGTTTTCCCTTGTAAATATTTCCACCACTTGAGGATGTGCATGGAGTCTAGTGGAGTTAGTGGGCTCTTTTCTCACAAACCCCCCTGTCATACTGCCTGTAATTCTTTTGAAAAAATAGATATGGAGGTGGAGACAAAGAATTTTGAGTGAAATAGAAAAACAGAGGGCACTGTGTTTTTTTTTTAAAACAGATATTTTTTTTTATGTATTTCTACCCTCTTAAAGATTCATTTTATCTTCATTTTGAGACCAATTCTTTCACATTTTGATATTCAAAAAAGGGAATTCATGAACCCTACCTCTTCAGACTGAAATTCGTGCCAAAAATCATGTTTCCTCCCTTCAAAATGACTCACTGCCCCTCCTGTAGAAGCCTGCTATCCCTCCTGTAGGTGCTCCTATAGAAGATGTTGAGAGCAAAAATATGGAGGAAATCGATGGAGGATGGTGGATACGAGGCTGTGGGGGAATAAGAAGAGTGATGTGTGGCTGTGTTATGAGGAGAAACTGAAGAAAAGGTGGTGAGAATGCGCGGGGAGGAGTGCTCATTACCTTTTATGGTTATTTTCGGTTATGAGTGCTGAGTTGGAAAGGTGTAAGTTGCCCAGATTAGGACCGTTGGTCCCCACTTGCTTAGTCATCATGACCCCCACGTAATCATCCCCTCATTACTTCATCATAGTTAACTCTTCGTCTCACTACCTGTCCTCTGCATCTTTTGCTTGAGTTGACTGTGTGCACGTGTGGGTGATATCTCGGTTAAGTGGAGTCAACTAAATGAAGGTGACCAAGTTAACTTGCCACCTTTCCCTCTTACGATTTCAACCATCTCGTTGCCTTCGTATGATTCATAATTACATAAATTCAGATAAAGGAGTGACTTAGCTACTTACCTATAATCCAAGTGTATTTGCTGCCATCGACTGTGAGTTGTTGTGGCTTTCTCTGTTGCATGCCTTCATTTTCCCTCATGCATGTTGTCTCCGCTTGCTAATGTGTTGTTGTGTGTTTTTGTAGGTTCTTCTTTTGCTGGAGTTGAGCTGCATGTTCTTTTTCAACCTTAAGATGTGCTTTCCCTTGCTACTGGTGCTGGACTTCTATGGGATCAACTACTACAGGAATTCCTACAGGAGATCCTGTAGCTGCTTCTTCCCTTGAAAATTCATCTATTTCCCTGTTCTTGGAGCTTGAGAATGATGCCAGAAGTGGAGATGAATGATGGAGGGGTAGTAGGTAAGCTTCACGTAAAGTTAATGGTGCCTTTTTCCTCCTTTTATTTTTGTTTTTTTTTTCAAAACTGAAAAACTATTTTTTTTGTGTTTTTCCTTGGAAAGGAAAAAAATAATAATGATGCTTGGAGTGTGATGCATGCTTGGAAATGATGGAAAGGAGGTTTGAAGATGGTAAGAGGGATTATAGGTTCCTCATGAAGCTTTTCTTGTCCCTCAAACTGCCTCCTATAGACACTTTTGGCTCTCTATAATTCCTACAGGAGCCTCCTGTAGAAAAAACAAAGCCTCCTGTAGAAAACAAAGTTTTGGAAGAAGAGGTACAGTGGGGTGAAAGAGATATCAAAAATGATGGGGGAAGGTGTGGAGAGGATGAGATGGATGCTAGTATGAATGTCAGGATCCCCTTGGCACCTTCTTCTGCTCCCTGTAGTCCTCCTGCAAACCTGTAATGCAATAAAAATTCATTTTTTCTCTCTTTTTTTTTTTTTGAAAAAAACTAGGGCGCCTCAGAGAGGTTTTCACCTTAAATGCCTGCCCTGGGCACCTCCAAGGGAGGTTCTCACCCAGGGATCTTTTTCTTTTCCCTTTTCTTTGACATCACTGGGTCGCCTCAGAAGAGATTTTCAACCCAATGATGGGACTCAAGCGCCTCATGGAGGTTTTCACTTGAGTCCTTATTTTTTCTCTTTTTTCTTTAGTGAGTGGGTGAAGTGGAAGCTAAGACATGCTCCACTATCATCACTGTTTTATTCAAATCTTCAATAAACTCTCACTTGGAGAGGGGTTCCTTGTAGACTTTCAACCGATGTCCATTGAAAAGCATGGGGATGGCTTCATCATCAGGTTTTGATCAGAATTGAACCATTGCCATTGCATTTCTCCACAGTGTAGGGTCCTAGCCATCTTTTTCTCAGCTTGCCTTTGAAATCCTTGTATCTTGAATCATGGAGTAGTGCCCAATCTCCCTCTTTGAATTTCTTCTCCCTAATATTTTTGTCATGCCATATATTTCTCTGAAGTTGAACTACATCTGTAAGGAGAAGGGCTTGCAATCTGTATTCATCCAATCCATTGAGCTGAAGTAATCTCTCCTTCTGTGCATGGCTGAGGTCTAGGTCTAGCTGAGCTGCCATCCTTAGGGTATTGAATTCAAACTCTATTAAAAGCAAAGCCTTTTTCCCATAGACCAGTTCATAGGGTTTGAACCCGATGGTGGTCTTCCATGTTTTGTTGTAGGCCCAAGTGGCCTCAACTAATCTGTCCGCCCAGTCTTTTCTACTGCTGCTCACTACCTTGGTTAGGATCCCTTCCAATGCTCTGTTAGTGAGCTCCACTTGCCCATTGGCTTGTGGATGGTAAGGGGTGGAATTCATGTGCTTGATCTTATTATGTGTTAGTAGGTCTTCAATCAGATTAGAAGTGAACTGACTACCTTGGTCTGTGACCAACTCTCTCAAACACCCAAACTTGTAGAATATGTTTTCCCTCAAAAAATCAGCTACTTTTTCCTCTGTCACTGCTTTGATTGCTTTTGTCTCCACCCACTTTTTCAGGTAGTCGATGCACATAGTGATGTATTGCTTTTTCTTTAAAGGGGGGGTTGATAGGCCCCACAAAGTCCATACCCCACTTCTCAAATGGCTCAAAGGCACTTGAGGTTGCATGGGAATTTCATCCTTTGGAGTGGGTTTCCCCATCCTCTAACACCGATCACACTGGCTTGTGTATCTCCTCACATCCTGATAAAGAGTGGGCTAGTAGTAGCCTGCTTGTAATATCTTGAAGGCGGTTCTTTTTGCTACAAAATGACCTCCACAAGGCCCGTCATGATAGGTCAGGAGGATGTCAAAGACTTCCTCCTCCCTGACGCATCTTCTCAAGATCTGATCTAGGCCAAGTTTGAAGAGACTGCCTCCAATCCAGGTGAAAGGGGTGCTTTTCCTTACTATCTTGCTCTTCTCTTTTGAGTATAGGTGTGGTGGGAACTATGTTGAAACCAATTAGTTTGTTATATCTGCAAACCATGGAGAGAGTATTGATATAGCAAATAGGTGTTCATCTGGAATTTGGTCATCCACCATTCCTTCTTCACTTGCAGGAAAATTTACTCTAGACAAAAAGTCATCAACAACATTCTCTCTACCAGGCTTATCAATAATGGTCAGATCAAACTACTGCAGTAAAAGAAACCATCTAGTAATGCGAGCATTTACATCTGGTTTGTTCATTAAATATCTAATTGTAGCATGATCAGTGTGCACAAAGGTTTGATAGCCTGTGATAGAATGTCTGAAATTTTTTAAGGAATGCACAATAGCTAGGAGTTCCTTCTCGGTCACTGTATAGTTTAACTCTGCCTTTGACAAGTTTTTTCTTATAAAGTATATGGCATAAGGTAAATTTTCACCAATTCTTCCTAAGACTGCTCCTATTTCTTTGTTCGAGGCATCTATGTGAATGTGAAAGGGTAGGGCCTAGTTTGGGCCTCCGAGAATTGGGGTAGTCACTAGCTTGCTCTTCAAGGTACCTAGGGCTTCTTGATAGTTTTCTGACCATATGAACTCAACATCTTTGCCTAGGAGGCCAAACAAAGGAGAGGCTAACTTGCTAAAGTCTTTAATGAATCTCCTATAATATCGAGCTAAGCCTAGGAAGCTTCTGACATCTCTCACCTTTTGAGGAGGTGGGACCCTTTGGATGATGGCAATTTTGTTGGGGTCCACCTGCAGTCCTTGTGGGGATATTACATGACCTAGCACAATCCCTTCAGTGATAAAAATTTCACATTTTTCCAGACTGAGGGACGGGTTCATCTCAATACACTTACCTAGAACTTTTCCTAGGTTAGATGAAGCTTCGTGAAAGTCAGATCCATAAGGAGTAAAATCATCCATGTATATTTCGATTGCATCATGAACCAGTTCAGAAAATATACTCAATATCGCTCTTTGGAAAGTGGTTGGAGCATTGTACAAACCAAAGGAAGACCCAGTATGCAAAGGTACCCCAAGGACAAGTGAAGGTGGTCTTATCTTGGTCTTTCGGGCTGATTTGAATTTGATTGTACCAGCTAAACCCATCTAGGAAGGAGAAATTTTTTTTCCCTACCAAACCATCTAATAATTCATCTATGAAAGGTAAAGGAAAATGGTCCTTTTTAGTGGCTTTGTTCAATTCCTTATAGTCGACACAAATTCTCCAATTACCATTTTTCTTTGGCACTAGCACCAAAGGAAAGACCCATTCACTGTCAGAGATGGGATAGATGAATCCTGCATCAAGCAATTTATACAGTTCTTCCTTAACAATATCTTTAAGTGCTGGGTTCATCCTCCTTTGAGGCTTCTTGACTGGCTTTCAATCTTCCTTGATGTATATATGATGAGTACATACTGAAGGGTGCACTCCCTTCATCTCCTTATAATTCCAAGCAAAGGCATCTAGATGCTTTCTCAGTATGCTGCATAGCTTCTTCTCTTGGGAAGTAGATACGGATGGATTGATTTTCAATGTTCTTTCTGGGCTAAACTCTATATTTTTAACATGGAAAGAAGTGGGGTCAGCCACACAGAGATCAGTTGAGGGGTTGTTTTGGGTTTCTCTTACTATGTCTTCTAATGGTGCTACACTGGGAGGTGGATTTTGAATCAAATTTTCAATCCTATCATCCTCATCTTGTGGTTTCCCCCCACGACGATTTATAATGTACAAAGTGGTGCAAAATAAACTTCATCCTCATCCTCCTCCTCCAACCAGAGAGGTAGATCATGTTCTAGCAAGGGTTGGGCAGGAGGATATAGGATTAACTGCTTGGACATGTGCCCGTTCTTTATGGTCATGTTCCCAGCTCGTCAGCTGATGTAGTCATCAGTTGTAGCCAACCAGGGTCTTCCCAAAATGAAAGGATACCCAGTGAGCTTTGCCTTTGGCTGGAGAACTAAGAAATCTATAGGGTACTCGCAAGAATCAGTGAGACCATCACATATTCCACAATCCCCTCAGGGTTCACTGTGGAGCGATCTGCTAGCTGCAGTACTGTCGTGGTCTTCCTCAAGGAGCCTTGGAAGTTAAGTTTTAGCATTGTGTCCTTTGTCATCACATTAATGGTAGCTCCCAGATCAATCAAGGTATGTGGGACCATTGTGCCATTGATGTGAACATCAACTACTGGGCTTCCAGGGTCCAGATACTTTGGACAGATTGTCTGCCCCAACATCAAGTCGGACAGTTGTCCTATGACATTGATGGTTGGGGCATCTCTCTTGGGCCTTCCTGGATGCTTAAAGCACTTAGCACATATTTCATTAAATTTGGAAGTAAATAGTGGATCTAGAATTTCAAAATAACCAAAAAGCTCAATTCTAGTGATGTCCTTGTAATAAAATATTTCCTATTTTAATGAAATATGTGTTACTTCTCTTTGATCAGCCTATTGTATATAGGCACATCTTTTATGGCTTGGAGAAGTGGTATCTTCACACATAAATGTTTCAATTCTCCCAGGAGTTCACTGTCTTCTGCGGTAAGCTGGATTGTCATGGAGAGTCTCTCAGGAAAGGGTGGATTTTCTTCAGGGTCGCTTTCCTCTTTATCTTCCTCACCTCCCTGGGTGGAGGCTGGCTATCTGGGAGAACTTTCCCGGATCGCAAGTTAATTTCTTGAATTTCCACAACATAAGTTGGGCATGATGGTTCCCCACTATACACTTGCTGAGCCTGTCTGTTGTTCGGGTTCGAATTTGGCTAGATAGGCATTTGGGGTTGCCTTGGTGGAGCAGAAGGTAGCGATTGTGGTTGGGCAGGTGGTGGAGGCAGAAGAGCAGGAAGAGATTTGTATTAGGGCCTCCACCCCTGATGAGATGCATTCCACTGAGGTTGCGTCTGAGCATAAGATTGAAATGAATGGGTGGCTGGTTGCGCATGATATTAAGATGTGAAGGACCAAGGAGTAGGAATGGACCAGGAAGGATGAGCAGGGGGGTTGCCAAGAAGGTATGGAGGTGACTTGGTTGGGGTTGTAGTATGCCTGAGATGTCCCTTGCATGCCTTGCTAGTATGGTCTAGGTCCATGCGGCCTCCTTTGGTTTATGTAATAGATTTGTTCAGTGACTCCTTCGACCCCTTGGTATATAGCTTTAAGTCCAGGAAAGGAGGGCACTTATCTATAGAATGATCTTCTTCACAGACTGAACAAAGCTCTATAGAGTTCAATGGGCATTCATTCTTAGGATGCCTCCTGGTGCATCTACGGCAAAAAATGGTCAAATCCCTCTCTGCTTCCTCTTTTTTTCTTTTGATATGTAAGGTATCCATTTGCATGGCAAGAGTCTGCATCATATTACTCTTGAAGTCTCCCATCATGTTTCCAATTTCACCTTTAATGGATGAATTGGAAGAAGAGGTACTGGCTATGGGTTGACTCCCCCTACCTTTCTTTATGGCTGCTCTAGAATGGTTTCTAAAAATAGTCTTTATGTCCTCATAGGATAGTTGGTATATGTCTCCCCTGGCTAGTAGATGGAGGGTGTCTAAAAGGTCTTCTTGAATTGCCCTGATCAGGACCAACCTCAGAGACTCAGGGTCAAGTGTACACCTGGCCTTTTTGTAACTAAGCTGGAATCTCTCTTCATAGTCTTCCAGGGACTCATCACTTCCTATGGTCATTCAGAAGATTTCTTCTTTAGTATATTTTGACCTACAATAGTCTTGATACTTGTTGTTAAAGGCATGTTGCATCTGAGCCCAAGTTGTGATGCTATTGCCAGGTAATCCCATGAACCAATGCAGTGTTGTGTCCTTGAGAGTAGAATGGAACAGTGTCAACTTTTACTCATCTTCTGCATAGTCATAAGTTCGACAGAGGACAACAAACTCCAACAAGAAGGTGTCAGGATCTTCTGTAGTCAGACTGTGGAAGAGAGGTAGGGATGAAGGACTTATATTCTTCATTTTGGTGTCCCCATTGGTCTCCCAAATGGGGAAGGTACCCTCTATTCTCTCTCCATTTCCCCTAGCATTTCGATTTTTAGCCATTGGCTCTAGAGTAATGTTTTCTTCTTCTTCTTCCCCTATAGGTTCTTCAACTATTTCTGGATGTTCACCTAAGGGTTCTTCTTAATTGTAGCCACTGAAGAAGAGAGAAGGTTGGCTACGTGAAGCAGTTTTCCTAAGTTATCTCTACTCCTATGAGGCATGAAAGGAAATATTTTTGGTTGGCTTTTTGTTTCTTTTTCCCCACGCTAAAAGTACCTGCAAAAACTAAAATTGTGATTAAACAAAACAAATTGCAACTCACTGAACTGAACTTGCTGAATTAAAATTTGCAGAATTGAAAAGGAAAGAAAGGAAATGCAGAACTGAAAGAAACGAAATGACTAGTCTACTTTTACCGAAATAAACTATTAGCAGAATGTTGCAATAGGAATTAGAAGAAAGCTATAATCACAGAATACTCTGATGCTTCCCTGGAAACGGCACCAAAAAGTGGTGGGTGCCAGTATTGCAGCAAGAATGCTACAACTCATGGGCTACCAACTTTACTTTTATCAACGCGGTAGTTCGTAACAAACTTGGAAGCGTCGGTGGTATATGCACAAGTACTAGTTCTCACTGCAGGTTGTCACTTGGTCAGCAAGCGCGAGATCACTAGGAGCTCAAGCTAACTTCTATAGATTTTCGAAAAAGCTCTATGTGTGATGAAAGGAAAGAAATATTACTCTACAAATGCTATTCTAACTGCAGAAAGGAGAAAAACTAGAATGTAAAGCAAAACCTAGTAAACCCTAATTAACAAGCTAATTCTACTTTTGCCAAAAACACTATGAAAACCATGAAAGAAATGCCATTACCTACTCAAGGAAGTAAACAACATCTAACCATGCTATTTCTGGAAGTAAATAAGCAAAAAACATGTTTTTGGATTTTTATGTGTTTTTATGTGAATTTAACATGCATCTAATTTATTGTGTGTGAGTGTGGCAGTGAACAAGTGGCATTAGAGGGCGGTTTCAGAGCTTGGGAGGATGTAGGATGGTGTGGATGGGTCCTAGGAGGCATTATGTGGCCTTATGGATGATTTTCCCACACTCGGCCTTCAAAAGAAAGCCTACAGGAAAAACTACAGGAGGACACAAGAAAACTACAGGAGGAAAACAGGGAAACTACAGGAGGCCTACAGGAGGAGGCCAAGAGAAATTTTCATTGTTTTGAGGGTGTGAGAGTGGGTGAAAAAGGTGGAAGAAGGTTGGAATGAGGTGTAAGGCACCTAAGGTCTACCATGATTCCCCAGGAGAGAGAAAGATGATTGGGTTTGCTCAAGGAGAGAGGAAGAAGTCTTATGAGAAATGAAGGAAACTAGGGCAGAATTGAGGTGAGGTTTGGGAGACCTATAGGGCATGAATCAGATGGAGGGTGTGATTTTTGGTAAGCTATCCTACTGCTGGAAGAGATCTGTTGCATAGAAACTGACAGTCAACCAATAAAATCAAGCAACCAATGAAATGAGTACATCCTAGGAAAAACAGAGTTTTGCATTAAAATGGCCTAAACTATGATGTATAGCGGGAAATGCTGGGAAATGTTGTAAGAAAACAGAGAATGCAAAAGAAATATTGCAAATTAGGAAGTGAACATGATAAAGAAGATCTAAAGCAAAGCAAAACTGGACTATCAACCTACTAGAGAACTATAAATACTAGAAGTCCTAGGAATGAGGAAAATTTGTGTTTTTGGGGTAGCAAGAGAGTCTTTTCCTCAAATCATGGTCCAAGAGGGAGGAAGAGAGCCCAAGGTACTATTTCTAGGCTTTTTAATCTTCTCCAATCACTGCTTAACCTGCTACAGAAAACACAAATGGAAGCAAGCTACTAAATCATCAAAAGCAACATATTCTTAACCATAAGAGAAACACATCTAATAGCAAACTAATCTACAAACTGAAGTAAAGCATACAAATACAAGTAAAGAGAAGCTTGGCTGCTTGGATTGGGCCCTAACCCAAGAGCTTCAGCCCTCTGAGGTAACTTAGTGCTAGCTCAAAAAGGATTCCATCTTCATTATCAAAAAATAGCAAGATTACATAAAATTGTCATAAAATAGTAAGCTCGAAATTTGAGTAGAGTTTATGCAAGCAAAAAGGTCGACCCTAGTGAAGACCTAGGCCTCTCTACTTATATATCTGAAGCTACCAACAACTTCCTTAAAATCGGGGAGGCTTGGCTCCCAAAACTCTAGATAACTATCAATCATCTTCCACTTGCTCAGCTACCTTCCAGTGCATGATTCGACTGCTTGTACTCCGAGCTGAATGAAGGGGAATTCGAAGTGAGGAGTAATAAATGAGTGGGATTCCCTCCTATAAGTCCTTTCCTCTATCTACTTCGAGTTATTGTTGCAGTTTGACCACTAGATCCTTGACTTTGACCTTGAAATCCATCAATAATTTGCATTAAATACGTGTTAGACCACATGGCATAATAACTAACTCAACTCACCCTATACGAATAAATATAATCAGAAAATCATACAATAAGCTAAGAGAATGGTTCATTTGACTAGGTTAGGAGGTAAAATGAGCCCATATAATTACCCATTTATGAGGCTTATCAGTTGAGCGGGTAGTGGATTTGGTTTTTGTGTGAATAGTAGGGAGAGCAGTGGGTTTTGACTTTGAACTTGGACTTGAGGTAATTGATTAGCTTTAGGAATTTGATTAGATTGGGGTAGGACTTGCAGTGGAAGATAGGATGGTTAATATTGTTGATATTGATCATAATCCCCATAAGGGTTTTGCCATCCTTGATTCCAAGGTTGTGATTGTGGCTGAGTCCAAGGCTTCCAAGATGGATTCCAATTATTTTGTGAAGACTAGGCAAATTTTTTTTTTTCTCTGAAGCCTTGTGGTTGATTTAGATGAGAGTTTTTCAATGGTTTCTTGCCTATAGAGTAATGAGGGTCTACTTGTTCTGGTATTCCTTCATCATTAAACAAAGCCTTGAGACCTGGTAAAGAAGGATATTCCTTCGTATCGTGATTATCTGCACATATGGCACAAGTTTCTATAGCTTTTGAATCGAAGGGACACTCCCTTAGGGCATGCTTCTTTCGACATCTAGGACAGAAACTAGATAATGCATCATTTTCATATTTTTTGCTTATTCTATATTTTAAGGGTGTCTATTTGTTCACTTACACTTCATAAAATATCTATCTTGAAGGTATCAAGCAAGCTTCCTAATTCTACCCTATTGACTGTCCCAACTGCAGATTTATTAATTCTTGATAAGAGAGGGTCTCTAGGACTCTTTCCAACTCGTGCTTTACCCCTTGAGATATGTACACATAGATCACAAATATCTGCAAATGGAAATTGAGAAATATCTCCTTTCCTGTTAAGTTAAGGAGATCAATCCATTCATCTTTGATAGCTTTGAGTAGGAGGGCTTTCAAAGTTTCCTCATCCAAATTATCCATTTTTTATCTTTTAATATTGTAGACAAATCTCTCTACTAATTCTTCAAGATTTTAATCTTCCTTTTGTGTCATTTTGAAGACTTCATCTTTAATGTTACTAGGCATACAATAATATCTATATTTTCCTAAGAAAGCCTCTTTCATTTGTGTCCATGTTCTTATAGAATTAATTCCTAAACTCATGAACCATTTCAATGTTGCATCCTTTAAGGTAGCAGGGAACAATTTTAGTTTTTGAGCATCATGCAGATAGTCATATGATCTGCAAAATACTTCAAACTCGAGAAGAAATGTATCTGGGCCTTTATTTCTTTTTCCACGGAAATTAGGAAGAATAGAAGGTGAAATATTTTTCATTGTGAGGGTTGTATCTTCATTGAAAACATGAAACCCAAAAGGGTCTTGATTTCCTCTACCTCTACCCTCTCCTCTAATCTTATCCCCACCGTTGACATTGTGTACCGCTCCTTCCCCTTCTTCAACCATGACAGATTCCTCAGAACTAATGTAAGGTTCTTCTAATTCTTTTGGTTCCTCTATCAACAGGTGGCCAAAATAAGTTTCTTGTTCCTCTTCTTCATCAGGAATTTCTAAATCTTCTCCTAAAATTTGTTCAGCAGTAGAGGGTAGAAAAACTGCTCATGTAGTTGGGGATGTAGGATTTTCTTCAATTACAGCTTTAGTAGATGAAGTAGGTGAAGTTCTAGATTGGATTTCTGATCTTGAGACTTCACGAAGTCTTTGTCGACCTACAAATGGAATTTGGGTTTGAGTAGGTGGTGTGGAATTTCGAAGTTGTGGTGAAGTGAGTGGATTTGTAGGAATTAATATTCTCCCTCATCTTACAAATCTACCTCTAGAGTCTCTATCCCTATGCATATCATGTTTTGAATTGATAATTTCTCTCTTCTTCCATTTTTTAACTTCTATTTGCACTTCCCCAGCAACGACACCAAAATGTTTAGCCAATTTAATGTTCTTAAATTGTCTGCTTAAATTATCAACTAGGGAAGGTATACTGATGAAGCACAAGTGCACTGTATCTACTAGAAGTTATTTTATGTCGTTAGTATATCTATGTTACTATTAAGGTCTAAATTTAGAATTAATATGGAGATGGCATTATTGAATATATTATAGTATTGTTAAGGTAAAGCAATCCTTCGACTCTACAACTATATTAATTAATCTATTGTTTAGTTCTTATTAATAACATTCAATACTTTTGCTTTTTTGGTTACCTTATATGTTCCATATGATATCTTTAGCCATATCTCATATATACAAATGCCATGGCATGTTGGCATTAGAGATTTTTGATTTCGGGGTTATGGAGATTTTATTGTGAGTCTTCTGTGCAATTTAAAATCAAGATTTTTTCAAATAATAATAAGAGTTATATGGTGCTAATGTCACGACTTTTGGATTTTGTATAGATGTATTTTTTGGATGTTGAAATTATCACGACATGACAATAATGGGGTCGAGGCACTTATTGTAAGAAGAAAAAGAAACAAAACGTGTCCACAATTACTTTCTCTATGGATGTCTAAAAACCACAAATGATATTGATGTGACGATGCATCAAATTTGGGAAACCATAGATTTAAAGCAATTGTTGTCAGATACTAGGGTTGGATGCATGACTTAAGAAATACTCATACATGAGAGGCAAGGTTCTCTAGACTTGTCGACATTTATTGCAACACAAAGGCCATGTTAGCACAAGTAATAGCCTCAAAGATACTAGCAATTATCAATGTGAGGACGTATCTCTCACTCTTTGAAAGTATATTCGTAGCCTCTATGTCAAAGGCCTCTTTGGGCTCACGATAAAGACTAGGGAATGAGTAAAGAATGAAGAGTGTGCAGACGATATAGATGGATCATGGGGTTCATAAAGATCACAATATAACCTCATTTTGATCATAGAGGACCCTTTCCCACCTTCCTCGAGATTGGTTGGCACACTCAACTCACTAATTCTAGGCTCATTGAAAGAGGAAGTCACTCCAAGCCCTTCCTTGCAGCACTACTCGTCCTTTGATTTTTTTTTAATTATGTTTATGTTCTTTATTCTCTAGCTCTCTTATGCAAAGTACTAAGAAGTAGGGAAGAGCTTTAGCTAGCAATACAAGGTTCTTTGGTCTCCAAATAATATTAGTTTTTCATGAATGTTATTAGGTGTTTTCTCTTGTTAATATGGTTGAATGGTAAAGTTTGGCTTCTGAGAGTGGAAATACTTTTGAACTTCTGGGGTGACTAGTTCCCCTAGTGGCAAGACTACTTATGCTCTATTACTATGTATTTTTTAATATATATATATATATATATATATATAAATAATAAAATTTAATGACAACGATGAAGGTATGCACATATTATATAAATAAATCACAATAATAAAAATAACGCACAATAAGTAAATTTTTTTGGGTTTGTATCATTAGAGGTCTATTATTCTAAATAGAACTATCATTTATCATGATTACTAATGTTTGTCACTAGGATATGTTAATGCACATTTTGTGGGATGATATAATTGAAGATATGTTATTTATTTAGTAGTTGATTTTATGGTTGGTTTTTCTAATAGTAGTATTAGTTTCATTCTTTTGGATAAAAAATTAGGTCAAGCTAGTACCAACAATCTAGAAGTTAATATAGCAAGAAATTATGACATGGCAAGGGCTTAAACATTTGGAGTTGCTCCCATCAATGATTATTTGGCCGGGATCCCACATCAAGGACGCACCTCCTTCTCAAGCCTCATCCTATTGGGCTAATATTAATGAAACGACATGTACAAAATTTGCACTTGAATGGTACTGAACATATGACCTTGAAGGAAGAAACATATGTACTAAACTTTCTCAACTTTGCACCTTTCAAATAAGGACATGGGACTAATATTTGATCAATAATATTAGTTTCATTACTGTTAAAAAGAAGATAATTTAAAAAGTTGAGAACCTTGATTCTAGAGATATAAGGTAGATATCAATCTTCACCAAAGGGAATTAAAATGTGTCACAAAAGGGAATTAATGTGTGTGACAAAAGAGAATTCAAAAAATATAGATTCATAACATCAATTTTTTGATCTTAAGTTGATTCACAAAATGCCAAGTAAGAATGACCATTGATATTAATATTTTTAGGGACTTCCAAAAAAAGTGCAAAACCCATTTGAAAAGCTTCAAGTGCATTTTTGACTATCAAGATGTTTCTCTCTTATGCGAGGGAAAAACCTTTTATGTCTATGATTTCCATAAGTGATGAGTTTATAGGAGTGTATACGTGTAATATTTATGCTTGTACTTTCTTTTTAAGTGACAAATTTCACAAATCATTGCCTTAATTATCTAGTCATAAGCATTATTGGTTCATGGCAATTCATTAGAGGAATTTAGAGGTCTAAAATGTGTCTCAAAATAAAAATGTACAACCAAAATAAACTTTATAAGCACCCGTAGGATTCAAGATGATGATTTCAATCATGGGGGAAGATTCACCATTTTTGGAGTACAAAAGTAAAGAGATTAAAAAATAAAAAAATAAAAAAACTACCTTTTCAACTCATATTTTCAACTTATCTCCCTAAAATTTTACTCAAGTTTCAATCGAGAGCACTCGATGGATGCATAATTTAATTCCTCATCCATGTAGTACCCATAATTCATACTTTCGATATACCCTTCTACATTAGAAATGTGAAATACATGAAAAATGCTATTGCAATCATGTTTTTTTTATGTATTTCTCATTTTTGTGTAGCAAGGTCCATCAAAATTATGCAACATGGGTACTCCTTGGATGATGAATTAAATTCCACATCCAACAAGTTCTCTGGCTCAAAATTTGAGTTAAACCATAAGGAGATAAGTTGAAAATATGAGTTGAAAAGTAGTTTTTTTCCCTCTAAAATTTGATGATGAAATCTAATCTTATTTTATTATTTCCACTATTATTTTAAAATATTCATTAGGAGGCCCATTTTAGACCTCAAAATTTCTCTAATGATTATTTCAAATTCATGTAAATAATGGTTTGGTTAGTTTAGGTCGAGATAGTTGGTCAAGTCTAAAGTAATTTGGAAATTGGCATTGCCATGTTGAAAAGGAAGAGGAATATACAATTTGTTTGAATATGAGTTCAAGCATGGGAAACAAATATTTTTGTTGATTTTTTAGTAGCATGTTTTTTATATTTGTGGAAGTGCTTGTTTACAAACTCACAAGTACCACATATGATATCCATCTCTTGAAGTGGTCCATGTTGGTTCCACTATTATTTTATGGAAGGATTGTCTTTATATGCTCTACCATTTTTATCCAATGTGTCTAGTGGAGTGAGATTTTCTATTGAGAAAATGTTTTCTCATTTTGAATATGAAATAGGAAAAGTTATGCAATATTGTATATGACCAAGATTAGTTTCTGTTATGGTAGGATGGTCACTCCAGAAAATTGATTTATTTCATTAAGACGAATGCAATTATATACAATCAGAATTATGAATATTGGGATTCACATTCCAGGGTCTCTTCTTCTTCTAATTTTATATTTACATATACAAAAAAATTCCCAATCCTAGAATATTAGGTGTCCAACATTCCTCCTTTAATAAGAAGGAGTGTTTGTAAGTCCAAGAATCATTCTCAAAATATTGAAATTTTCTCTTCCAAGCACTTGGGTGAGGACGTCTACAAGTTCCTCATTTGCTTAACAATGTCATAAGTGAAGTCTTGGCCTAAACATGATTAATCTTGAATGTCATAGGTCATGCTTAGTTAATTTTTCATACCATGCTCATGGTGCTTGTTTTATGCCATACAAGGATTTGATAAGTCTACATACTTTATGCTCTTGCCCCTTCATAACAAAACCTTCTTGTTGAGCCATAAAAACATTTTCTTTCAGGTCTCCATTCAAAAAAGTAGTTTTTACATCAATTTGATGGACTTTCCATCCATTCTAAACTGCTAAGGCAACGAGATTCTAGATGGGTGCCCACTTTTCCATGGGGGAAATGTATCCTCATAATAAACCACTTCTTTCTATTCAAATCCTTTTGCAACACAACGTACTTTGTGCTTCTCAAGTTACTAATCTGATTTATACTTATTGTTCAAGACCCAATCTTTACCAGTTGGTTTGGTTCCAAATGGAGAGCCCACCAATTTCCAAGTTCCATTCTTTATGAGAGTATCATACTCTTTTTGAATTTCTTATTTTCATTAATCATGAGAAGCAACTTATTTAAAGGAAGTTGGTTCAAATTAGTAGACAAATTTAATTCATAATCATAAGAAGCATCCATATAAACAATTGAATTAGAATCATCTACATCACCTCCATTTTCTCTAGTGGAACTTCTAGTTATTATATTTCCAACCTCATCACGATGAAAACTTTCAAGTGTTTTAGTGATCCGTTTTGGAGGACCTTTCTGAAATGGTCTAGGCTACTCTACTGACTAAGATGGGGCTGCATCAAGATTTATCCTTCCAATTTTTTCAATCACTTCACTCTGAGGATCTTCTTGATTTGAAGAATTGACTATAACTTCATGAGGACAAGAGAGTTCTACAAAAGGATATTCCACAAATTAATCTAGGATAGGCATACCCCCATCAAGATGTGGAACCTCATTATCAAATTCTTGAATTTTTTTTGCATGATTGAATCTATCCAAACAATCAAGCTTCCGCTCAACAACATTTCCAATCTTGGAAGATTCAAGAAGAATCATATCTCTATACATTATAAACTTCTTATTTACCTCATCGTAGAGACGATATGCTTTGAAGGTATCCAAGTACCCCAAGAAGATATGCTTTCGACTCCTTTCACCAATTTTGTGTCTTTTTCCTTAGGTATCAAGACATAAAATGTGGAACCAAATATCCTGAGATGCCTTACCAAAGAAATGTGGCCACACCACATTTCATAAGGAGTCTTGTTTATGACAGCATGAGATGGACATATATTTTTAATATATATTACAAGTTGTCATTCTCAAGAGACAGTTCCTGGATGTGGGGGACACGTGCCCAAGGCATCTTCAAATTAATTAAAAAATAATTTGAAACCATTGGATGGAAGGACATGCCATGAGGGCTTGCAAGAAAAGCTTCTAGTTTGAAAACCATAGCCTTGCAAAGGAGAATGGCGAGAGAGACTAGGAGAATTGTAGGGTGGAAATGTCAAGAAGAAAATGGAAGAGACATAATTTTGGCATAGGGAATTAAAAATTTCTGCTTTAACTCTATAGAAAGAATAATGCAAGACTAAGGAAAAGTGAATGAGGTCCCTAGATGTGGAGTGCCCATTAAGGGCTTCAAGATAAATTTTAATGAGTACATTGAAGTAAATTCATCAAAAGCTAAACCAAAGCACTAGTTGCATCTTACATTGTCCAATAGAGGAAAATACACATAAATTTGAATGCTAAGACACAAGAGAAAAATAATCACTGCAACTTCCCTATGCTGGAATCAAAATGCAATTTCATCTTTGGATTTCAAAGAGAATGTTTTGTTTACATTGCCATTCATGGATGAATATGGCCTTCCGAACCACTTCACCATCTAATTCTTGAGTTTTTATTTCTAATTCCTAGCTTAATTGAGTTAAATGTTAAAAAAAAAAAAAATCAGTTGAGGAACTCAATTTTTGACAATTACGAAATTGTCTCTTTATTGGAAATAACTTATCCAGAAAAAGAAACATGCTTTCGTGAACCCAACTCCTTACAAATATGGACAAACATACTCATGGGCGCCTTTATATTTTAATTAATAAAAGAGATTAAATAGAAATTCTTCAAAGTTTATACAGGTTTCGTATGGTACTAATACCGAGGTAGATAATACATAGGCTTGGGTACCAGGCTTCATCTTTTATTTATGATAACAAAAAAAATTTGGTTTCTTAAAACCCAAAACCACCTCCGGGACAACCTCTAGTGGTTTCTTGAGATGAGGAGGGCGCTGCCGTAATAATTAATAGCCGTCAATTTTTAGATAAGTGGTTTGAAAAAACTGCCTTGCGGGGGCACACCTTTGTATAAACCCCATGCAATTTGTGCCACCAGGATTGTTTTAACTTGGACGAGGAATAATGTGAGCCGTCGATTTCCTTGAGAAATTAAGTTTTCTTCAAGCACTGTGCAATTGGAATTTCATTTTCATCATTAATTATTCTGGCTGAGAAACTTCTCTTAGAGCATAGATTTGCGAATGTAGAAATTCATGATCGGTGAAGACAAATACGAAAAAGGAGCTAGGAATTCCATATCAAAATATCAAATTTCAACAGATTTTGGATCATCCCTTGCAGGATAGTAAACTTTCAAATCCTTTGGCATATTATTTCTCAAACTTTTATGCAATCTATGAGTTTTTTGTTCCTTTGGTTGCTCGTGATCTTCTTCATTCAAAACAATTAATCTAGTAACCTTTTTCTTTGTTTGACCTTGCTGACTAAGAGATAAAGCATCCTTTCTTTTTCCAACAGTTAGGCACGTGCAGTCTTTTTCTTCTCCAAGCAAAGCATAGAACCTGTGTTGTTCTGGTATTTGATTGCAAAGAAAATTCCCATGTTTTCCTTTCGTGATGAAGCACTTGTTTGACCTGTAATAAGAATCATCATGCCATGAAGAAAACTCATGATTTATGGTTCTGTTACGAATAACCATAGAGTGGTTATCATTTCTTCTAAATTTATTGTGTCTTGCATGACTGAAACAACTAGGCTCGTCTCCAGAAACATTCCCCAAATTATCTGAATTTTTATCGTTATCTTCACTCCCAGAGGAAACCTTGTGCCCAGGAGAAAAGATATGATTTCTGAAATGGTTGCATTTACAAAGGAAGGCTGACCATTTCTTCCAGAAACATTGCACGTTGTATAACTGAAATGCCCTGACTTCCCGTCAGAAGAAGAGATTGAACTACCCTTGATACATTTGTTATATGACTTCAACTCTAGAGTTGCGTAGAGCTGCTAAACCAGAACTTAACGATGAAGATTGTGCGAAGTTAGCCATCAGATGAACTGGCAGAGAGTTTTCCATACAATCAATCACATCAGATCTTTGAGAAGTAGTAGCTTTGTTAGTCTTAGCAGAGGCATCTTTTGAAAGAACTTTGAAAATCAACAAGACATTTGACCTGAATTCTGATATCCTTGTTCTGAAGATAGCTTTGTTCTAATATAATAGTCAGGCTTTGGCTCCATTTCATAATCTTTCTCAATGTTTGAATATTTTTTGTTTTCATACAATTCTCAGGTTGTGATAGCTTTTGACACACCTTATTATCAACTGATGATTCAACAATCATCAACGCTAGACACTTCTGGTAACTCTGCAACAATAAGCTCAATATAATAATTGTATCCTGGGTTCTTAATTACCTCATAGACACAATGCCTTGGCTGTATCCTGGGTTCTTAATTAGCTCATAGACACAATGCCTTGGCTTGTCTTGCTAACTGACATTAAATAGCTCCCATAAAATTGTCCCCATTTCCGAAAATATGAAATGAAACCACAAGGAATTTCATCATTCTAATCATTTTTATAAAGAAAGAATATCTTCCCTTTGTAAAGTTGTCAACAAATGTTATAAGGTCCCCTCAAATTTTGTAATTTTAATGCTGTGCTAGAATATTTTTGAAGATTTTTAATATTTTCGCTGTGTCGGATTGGGCTACAACATCTGGCTCCAACTGGGGACAACACTTTATGCACAAAGTGTTGAGAACTATATATCAGTGGCATTAATTGGGCATGGAGTCCAGACCAAAATGGAAGTTAATCCCAATTCAAAATATCTAAAAATTTCAAACTCCCTGAAACCTCTTTCTTCCAGGATCTTTATTCTTGAACTGAAAATACTAAACTAAAAATACCACAAATTCAAAATGAAATGCTCACTAGTTGAGATTATTTATGTACAGGTTGTATTATATACATGGTTGGAGTCCTTTAGGTGAAATCCACCTTCTAGTGGCACTAGTCCAAAATTTCAGTACTGGACCTTGTCCCTCCATACTGTTGGGATTCAGAAACTGAAATTGGTATGCACCATAAAACATTTTTAGAAAAAGAGTTTAGCACATACCCCAGAAATTATATTTGTTGTTGACCAAAGAAAAATTACATATAGTGAACTACTGGATCTTCAAAGGAATTTTTTATTTTGAATGTCCTTTGCACAAACTCCACTTTCGAGGTTTGAAAGTGAGGAACTTGATTTTCATTCTATGTTGACAACCTTTTATGTTGAAAAGAAAAATATAAAGTTTATTCCCCGTGATGTTGATGTTTTACATGTAATTCCGGCTCTTGACAAAAATAGTTGTCCTCCTGCAATACCACTTAAGAACCTGCACTGAATTCTCCTTTCTTCTCGTAATGATTATAATTATCTACCCGGGCTTCAAAGTGTTGTTCAGTTTTTGCAAGGAGTTGCTGATCTAAATTCCCGGAATACTTGAATTCCTTCCTTTCAACAATATGGAAATCCTCTAACCACTTTTTAAAACCATTCCTTACCTCTAAATCTGCATTTTCTTGCAAAGCATTTCCATTGTTTTCTTGACAGGCCCTCTTGTCTTCAACAATATTTTTTCTTTCAATATGATAAGAAAAATTTCTACAAGCCCATAGATTATCTTCAATTTCCTATGCATAAAGAAACATCGGCTCCAAAGTTTTAGGCTTTATCTCCTTAAGTTAAAAAGTGAAGTTAATACAATAAGCCTTCGAATAGTACACCATAGTAGTAGCTTCAGGGGGTTGAATTTATTTTGGCATACTGAAATAAATATATTGAAACCTCCTATTAAACTGAATGACTTCTTCATTGCTCGGCCTCTGGATAGTATATAATTTCAAAAGGTATTTTTGATATGGCTCGCACTCGCCCCAATATCTAAGAAAAGTATTTTGAAAACCTTTCCACAAATTAATTGAACTTGCTTCTAAATGTTGGAACCATTGTTGCACTTCCTGTTAGATACCTATACCAATAGGTTTCATATTTCATGATTGGCAAAAGAAGTTCCAAATATGCTCTGCTTTGGTGATGCAAAGATCCCATATTTCCAAGAGAATGCAATATGTGTACATAGCTTGATGTTGACTGAATTTTGGATGGATGGTCCAACAGCCTAATCTGGATCATGCCATGTTTCAATTTCTTGTCATTAGAATAGAGAAAGAAGCCTGTCCAAACTGTTTAATCTTGGCAGGCTAGTAGTTAGGTAGAGAATTAAGGTTCCCAACTGCTTAATCTGGGGCCTTGGAAGTAATAAGGTTAGTTGTAGATAGAAAATCAAAAGAAAAAGCCAAAGGAAAAGAAAAGGCACATGAGGGTCTGCAAGTCTAAGTGCACCCTCCTTGGAGTAACAAAAAAATGCTAGGCAGTAGATGGGTAGGTAGATGGGGTTGCAGAAGGATGATTCCTTTGTCATTGGCTCAAGCAAAGGAAAAACATGGTGCCAGTGCAGGTCTCTTATTCAGCAGTTTTGCAACAGTACAATGAAGCATGTCTAACTCCCTAATACCCCCCATTATACTTATTACTGACATCCCAATACTACTTATGTTCATGGAAAGAGTCAAAGTCTTGTGTTGGTTCTTGGTTCCTTAAAAGCCACATTTCTTGTGTAAAATTCTTTTCATTTTGATCTACTTCCTAAACTAAGGTCATTTCATATAAACTTAGTGGTTTTTCCCCCTTATCCACCTTCTCCACTCATATTAACTCCTAACTTCTTATTATCTAAATCCCCTATCTCCCCCTTTTTCCCCTACTATTATAAACACTATGGTGTATAAACCCCAAGCAATGTATAAATATTCCCTCCCCCTGGCAATTATAGCCATATGCCTAAAAGCAGGGATTATATTGACCCCTGGTCAGCCTAATAACCTAAGCTACACCCCTTTCCCCTTCAAAAACCTTTGAAATCATTTACCCACTTCATTTGCAAAAGGCCTTGTAAAAACCCACTATTACTCCTAACCCGCGCTATTTGCAAAATACACTAAAAAACCATTTTTTCCGCCTTATCCAAAGTTTTGTTGCCATGCGCCTTTTGACAAAAAACATTGGAAAAGCCCGCAAATCTGCCAAAACCCAAAGTTCCGCCCGGGCGCGCATTTCAAAGAATATATTAAAATATTCCCGCCCGCTGCCATATCGCCCTGACAACTTGCCCTCCCGCCAGCCGTCGGATCTGGGCTTTCCCATCCGACGGCCCTTATCAATTTCGGAGCGGCCCCGATATACTGTCGTTACCTCCTGAAATTTGTCAGAGGGTGATGTCAGGCTTCTGCCACGCGTCGCCCCCAAATCTTATCGGGCCGCCTTCTGACAATCCCGCTTCCGTATGAAAAGCGGTGCGATATTATATCGCTTACCACTCCCAGTTTTCAACTATTCTGTCATGCCAATGTCACGCCACTCCACCGCCGCGTCAGCACCCCCGCCCGCCATCGCTCCGACATGTCCTCCACCTATGCAGTCCTCGTGGACCACTCACAGGCCGCCACGTCACCCGATGACGTCATGCTGACGTCACCCGACCTTGACCCCACCTGATGACGTCATGCTGACATCATCCAAATTTTCGCACCAACTCCCAAAAGTCCATATTTGGCCGAATTTTTCCGTTTTTGCGCATTTTCATATGTTTTTCTACTCTGCCTCCTGCATGCATTATTACGTCCTTTGCTGCCGCCAACCTACCAAGACCATTCCAGAGCTGCTGCCACTCAGCGTTTGACTGCAACCAAGCTCCTCCATCATTGAAACACCAGGTATTTACCAATTCTCCGACTGCGCGCTCTGTTTCGTCCTGCATTGTTAAGAAACCATTAAAAATTGACTATTTTCCCTGGAGAAATAGGCCTGCTACGCCTTAAAACCAATTTCATCACTTTCTAACCGGCCAATTGTGCCCAATTACACCCCTGTTGCTCTGAAACGGGCTGTAATTCAGCAAATTACCTAACCTACCGCGCAGGACGGTATTTCTTCCAGAAACAGTTGAAATTCAAACCAAATTCACTTGTAAAACATGGATACACCAGTAGCACCTGTTGCCCTGAATGTTGCTCCATTGAATGCCCCCCAGAGAGAGTTGGAGTGGAAACCATTAGCAGATCAGGATTACCAAATATCAGAGGAAATGCTAATGCATAGCAAGTATCGCATTCACTTGCTAAATGAATTGAAACTCAAGCATGATAGTGGAGTGGATATATTGGGCATTTGGGATTCTTTCCTCCCCATCTTCAAGCTCCCTCAGGTCAACCAGTTCCCTGACCTAATCCACCAATGTGCTGACTGCTATGACCCCACTCAGAGGGTTGTGCTTGACCCTTCAGGCTCAGTTGTTTTTTATGTCACCCCTGAAGCCATCAGAGAGATGGTGAACTTCAAGACTGATAAGAAATTAGTCCCTTTGTCACTATTGGATCTGATAAAACAAGGAGCTAAACTGACAGATGCTCAAATCACTAAGATAAATCAATTGTTCATTGATTCAACCTCTGATACCATGAAGTACCCTCCCATTTCTCATGTATACCTGAATCAATTGGGCAAAGACCTTGCATATATGATTAGTCCCATACTGGGCTATAATTCAATAGAATTTGTTGATGAAACTGTGCTGGTAATGATGGCCATGTTTTCCCCTGGTAAGCCCCCAATCTGTTATGACTATGCCACTTACATCTCCAATAAAATACATGAGCAATTGATAAACTTGGCAAGAGAAAGGCTGTTCAGATACACCTCCTATATCTACCATTTAATCCTATACTATCAGCATGAGAAATTTCCTTTCCCTGTGAGAAGAGTGGATGCACAAGGCAATCCAAGGTCAGTGGTCTATTGGTCCTCTACTTTCCACTGCAGATCTTATTCCCCATACACTTATTCTGGGTTTATAGACCTCTTCATCCACCCAGCCATGTCTCTGCTTATGAGCTCACCTCCTCCAAGACTGACTGATGAGATGCAGAGGATTCTTCAGTTGTCCAAGGTATACAGCATTGGGGATTGGTATTTTTACCAAAACCACACAGTTATTAGAATATATGGGTGTGAGTTGCCCCCATACAGATTGCCCAGATATGTGCCTATGAGATTGTTTGCCCTCGAGTACTTCAGGCAATTTGGGAATGCTGATGTGCTCCATTTCTCAAGTAGGGGAAAGAAAGCACAACTTAAAGTTAGAAATCAATTAGGCCACTTCATTTACAATAAAAGGGAGGAAGGTTGGCAAGAGGCAGATAGAATGCTAGAAAGCCTTGGCTTACAAACCAGTTTCCTTTGGAAACCATACGACCCAACTCATTTCATAAGCTTAAGAAGGATCAGATATAGGCTGGCCAGTTATGGTCACGTAAGGTTGCCTCACATAGAAAAATATGCAAATCAACTAGAATGGAGGGAAGGCACCTTAGAAGAAGCTACAACACAAGAAGAACTAGCTCAAAGAGGAATAATAAATCTCCAAAAGTTGGCTGACTTGGAGCTTTGTTCACAGGTATTTTCTCTTCCAGGCACTCAAGTGGGAGCAGCTGCCTCATCATCTACAGCTCCACAAAGGACAGCCCAAGCCCCAATTACAGCAAAAACTTCAGCCAAGGATAAAGGCAAGGAAACAGAACAACAAGAGGCCCCTCAAGAGCAACAATCAGCCCAAGATCAACAGCCTGAAAATCATCCTGAACAACAGGAAGAAATGGCAGAGGCTCCTGGTCCTAATGATGAGCAAACGCAAGAAAAGGAGGCCTCAGTGCAGAATGTTACAGTGGAGACTTTGGTGCTCCAAACCCCTATAAATGAAGAGAGGGGTAAGAAGAGGGATAGAGAGGAACAGACTCCCCTTAGCACCGCAGCATCACAGCAAGGGGAAAAGAGACAAAGGCTCGATCCTTTCTCAGAGGAGGAGATGCCTTTTGGTCAAACGCAGATGGGTCCCCCCAGCACAGAGGTATCAGCTAGCTCACTACAGCAAGAGCAGCAAAGAACACTTGGAGGAGAGGTCAGCTCCTCAGGGCAACAAAGAAAGGGTGAGTCCAGCATAAAGAAACAATTCATAGACATCAAGACCAGAAATGAGCCATTGAGGTTACAGCTATACAACCACTTGTTGAAAATGGCTCCTACAAACCAGCAGAGGTTGATGTCTGCATATGATGTGCAAGAGGGCAAAATGATAATGAGCCATTTCAAGCCCACAGCGCTGCAACCACAGTCTGCAGCTGATTATATAAGAACAAACTTGGAAATCTTGTCCAAGGAAATCCATCCAATGGATCAAATTGAATTGCATAAACAGATGGGTGAGATGGTTTATGCTACCCTAGAAGATAATACATTGACAAATTATAGATTGCAGAATTCTTTGAATAATACCACTGCACAATTGGAGTTAGAAAAGGCATCCTCCCAGGCTAAAGACAACAGGATAAGGTCTTTGGAGGATATAATCATAGAGCTTGGGCATGACCCAAAGGACCCTAAAGCTGTGCAGGCACTGCTAAAGACAAGAGATGCAGACATTGCAGCTCTAAGGAAGATGATAAAGGTCCCAACAACTCTTCACCCTCAAACAGAGGAGATTGCCCAGCAAAGGAAGGACCAGGATACATCAACATTGCTGGTAACACTGCACAAACAGTTGGTGCAGACTGAAGAAAAATTAATAGAAACAGAGGCTGCATTGTAGGCAGCCCTACAACAGAAAGAAGGAGGCCAAACAGTTCAGCCCCCTCCACAAGTAATCAACCTTGAGGAACCCCCTCAAAGTGTCACTCCTCCTACAGTGCAAACAGTCGAGACAGCTCCATCAACATCAGCACCAGCAACAACATCAGAGCAGGCTCCAAGCCTGGACATGCAGAAGCTGATGAATGAGATTCAAGCCCTGGAAGCCCAAATGGCAGAGCTAAATGAGGCCAAGGAGAATTTAGCTAAGCTAAATGAAAAATATGACAAATCCAAACAAAGTGTAGCTGAAAAGGGAAGGGAAATAAAGGCTCTCAAGGAGAAGATAAAGGAGCTGGAGAAAGAGCTCACCCTTGACAAGGTTGTAACTGAAATCAAGAAAGTTTTATGGGCCAATATTGGCCAATCAATCACAGATCAATGGCAGTATATAGAGACAATTCATGAAAAAATGGAGCTCATAGCCAAAGCACACAGGGAAGTCCAAAGGGCAAGGGCATCTCTAGGCAATATGCCTGAGATAGCCAATAGAATGATCAACGTTCTCAATAACCGTACAGGTCCTCAGCTGGCAGCAATAGGAATCCCCAATAGAACTGAAACCATCCTGCTGATAAAGAGGGTCCTTACATTGAGAAGCCTGGTACAAACACTGGATAGAAGAAGCCAGGACATGCAAACAGAAGTAAACAGATTCATGGATAATTTTGCAGCATTACAGAGCAGAGGCCTTCCTAGCTTGCTGAACAGTGCAGGGAGGCTACTATCACATGAAAATTATGCCAAAAGGGTGAATACATTTGCCACTAACGAGATCACTGCAGGAGCAAGTACTTCAGAAGAAACAGGACCAGCATCTGGGCAAAGTCTCTATGACAGAGTAGAGAACTTATTTTTTATTATGAATGAGATCAAACATTTGTTTGAAGTGCCTCCAAACTTCTACAAATATACAGAGGCAGATGAAACCTTAGATGCAATTTTGAGACATCAGCTACCTACACAGGAATGGTGGACCAAAATGATACAGTTGTTACTGTAAACAAGAGGCTTTCATCAAGTTTTTTCATCAAAAAAATATAAGCCATCATGTGCAGGAAAATTTGATGCATTCAGTATGTCTGGAGAAGAATGGACTGAGCCAGCTCAGCAAACCAATTCGGCCACTAAAGCAACACTGACAGCTACAGATGACAGGGTCGAGAAAGCTACAGCATGACAAAGCCATAAAGACACATCATTCAGCATTAATGCAGAATTCTCAACCGACTCAGTGGCCTCCAAAGTTCAAAAGGACTTCTGGCAAAATTAAAGAGTATTCATTTTGTATTTAGAGCAGTAATAACTTCCTTATCTGCTATTTTGTAAAGTTGGTGAGCGCATTTATTTATCAAGTGACTCAGCGGTTCAGATATTTTGTATAACCGATTGTATATATTCCCCCTCGCATAAGCTTGCAGGGGTTGTTGATTTTCTCTTCAGGAGATACTATGCTGTAAATGTTCAGAGTTTTAATACAACAAAGCTGATGGAATTTCCAAAGTTCTGTGTTGTCTGATGCGTTTTGGTGTGCTTGCTGAATGCTACAGGATTCCTGCGTATTTCATGGAACAATAAGTTTCTTTGACCTGTTCGTTATGTTTGTTATTTTCTTCATAATCCATTCATGTTCTGTTTCACAGTTTAATGGCAAAGAAAAAGAATAGTTTCAGGACTTATTCATAGAATACCCTGAACTCAATCTAAGCTATTATGTATGTTTTCCTCAGTTATAGTTATAAGAGTGTAATTCTTAATTGCTGCACTTCTAAACTATACCTTTCACAGTGATTATTGTTCAGGAATTCAAACCTGCTCCTGGTCAATACATCTCTTTCTCACATCACCAGCTTAGTGGAAATTTCTTAAATGCCTTCCACTGGTTAAACACACTTCATCATTACAATTTCAAGTTTGTTTCATGAAATACTTTAAATGGCCCTGTTGCTTTAATAATCACACATCAAACAAATTCAAACAACCGGCAACTACAGACTCCATTGCCCAATGGTCTAAAACTGTCTGAAGATATCACCTTAGGTACTGAAAGACATCATTCAACCAAAATTCTTAAACCAAACCTTCACCTCATATCTAGCCTAAGATTCTCAAGAACAAAGTTAAACAATTAAAGAGAGAGCCCTCTCTGATTACAGGTTGGCTAGAACCTGTGATCCAAAGCTTGGTTAGTGGTTACCCCGGCCGTATTCCCTTGGGAGTCATAGGGAACAACCTGGGTGTTAACATAAATGGCGACTCCACTGGGGACCTGGATGAAATTTGCAACCTCTTATCTGATTCTTAATGCTGTAGTTAAAGCCTGAGTGACAGCTAGATAGCCTTAGAAACTGCCTCTGCTTTACATTTGCAGGAGTATATAAAAGCTGCCTCAGTCAATCTTTATTCAGTATTAGGTTTCATATAGTTGTGCTATAACTGACCAATCCTTGTCAAAAGATCACTACCTCCTTAGAAATTCTCACAAAGAAAGTTATAGAAGCTGGCTCCTAAGAAGAAAACTCATTACACAAGATCAAACCCAGATCCTAATCCACCACCTGAGTTTCAAAATCCAAACTTGATTGCAAGAATCCTCAAGAGACACAAATCAGAAGGGACTTTATCAGACTCAAGTTCGGAAGCATGTCTCCAAACTAACATTCCAACCCCTGCTAAGGCTTCTCTACATCCTCATACAACTGGCCCACAATCTCCTAGTTCTTCATCCACTTCACAAGGTATCCTTTCAACCACTCCATCAACTACACACACCCCTCTCATCCCATTTCCTCCACTTGTCCCATTCATCCTTGTTCTCCCTATTATCCCACCAAACATGGCTAATAGATATGCCCCACTGCAGTTACTGGCCAATCCAGATCCTATGCCTCAAGAGTACCAAAGCAAGATTTCATACTTTGATGGTACTGGCTCTTATCCAGCCCTTCAACATACTAAGAAAATGCAGGACTACTTTGAAAACTACGAAATAGATGATGATGGGGTTAGGATGAAAATTTTTGTGCAAAGCTTAACGGGGGATGTAAGAACATGGTTTAGGTCACTTACACCAAACTCAATAGCTGACCCTGAAGCCCTCTATCAAACATTTATCAACAGATGGGAGAAGAAAAAGGACCCACTTCATATATTATCTGAATACAATACTATCAAAAGAGGTCCACAAGAAACTGTCCTGGACTACTGTGCTCGGTTTAACAATGTCTACAATGCTATTCCCCAAAATCTTAGACCCCCACCGGATCTAGCCTTATATACCTTTCCTGATGGGTTTGATTCAGATATGGCATATCAATTAAGGGAAAGGGCTCCCAGAACTTTAGCTGAAATGCAAGATATAGCAGTAAGTGTAGAAGCTAACCTGATAGCCAAGAGAAATAGGACAAGAACTGAGAGAAAGACTACCTTTAAAGAAGAGCCTTCAGGCTGGGATCAAAAATTGGATGCAATAATCACTGGTATGCAGAGATTAGGTGACAGAGTAGAATCAGTTGAGAGGAAGTCATCATGGGAAGCACCACAGAATAATCCTATTAGGAATCCCAATTTCAGAAGAAACCAAAATCCTAATGTTGGTAAAGAAAATTCTGAACCAGAGATTAGACCTCCGTTCCAAGAAAATTATACAGAAGCATCCACTTCTAATGAACAAATAGATGACACCCACATTAACCTAATGGGCCTGAATGATGATCAACAAGTTTTCCTGAGTCAAGAAGATCATAAGGATGATGATATTAAACAGTTTCAAACCAAGTCAGGTGAGTCATTCGACTTTAAACAAGGCTATGACACAACTGTTTATGAAGTTCATAAACAATACAAGCTAAGGAGCAGAACTATAAATGTGACACAGCCTGAGAAAACAAAGGACACTCTACCACCTAAGAAAACCATTGTCACAGAGCCAATTGACAAAACTAATTCAATTACAAATGAAGTAACAGTTGAAGAAATAACTGAAGCATCTTCCCCAAATCAACAATCAATGGCTACATCACCCTTGCAGCCTAATCCAAGCATTACTTCCCAAAAGATGAGTAAAAAGGACAAGCCTCAAGATCAGAGTCAAAACCAACAAGAAAATTTGAACAACAAAGAAAGGGTTGTCAACCACAATACCAAGGTCCAATCTGAAAAACCCTTTGACTTAGAAGCCGAAATTGGCAAATTGAAGATAGCCATTCCCCTTTCAGAGCTAGCCAAGCATGACATTTACAAACAACAAATCAAAAAGTCCCTTCAACTTACCCATAATAAAGATGATGTCAATGTGTTGGATGATACCCCAGAACTACTTTTCGGTCCAGAGGTTGATGGAAAAACAGCAGTTACAAGGATCTTACCTTTTTATGTCAGCTTGCATGTTCATGATAAAATATTACACAATGCAATGTTTGATTCAGGTGCTTCTCATAACCTTATGCCTAAATCAGTGATGGAGAGACTTAACCTAGACATTACAAGACCTTATAAGGACCTATTTTCATTTGACTCCAGCCAAGTTAAGTGTTTAGGTTTGATAAAAGATCTATGTGTGTCCCTTGTCCAGTATCCAAACAAAACAATCTTAATGGATGTGGTAGTTGCTGATATCCCACCCAAATATGGAATGCTGTTATCAAGATCATGGGGGGCTAAACTCCAAGGTTCCCTGCAATTAGACATGTCATATGCCACCATCTCAGTCTTTGGTCAACCCAAGAGGCTATATAGAGAGTCACTTATGAAATACATGGTGAGCAGTGAAGAAAAGCCTCAAAATTTCCCCATTTATGCAGTCCATTCAGATATGGATTCCTTTATTCTGTTCAATGATGATACGAGCCCCGGAGTGATAATAAATCGGTCACACTTGAACAAAATATGCATGAGAGTGAGCAACCAAGTCCCCAAGAGATCAAAATTGAGAAACCAATTGATGAGTCACTCCTAAAAGATAAACCAGATGAAAAACAAGAACTCCAACTTATAATCCCAAATTATAGAAAGAATGTTGAAAATCCCTTAAAACAGGAGATCTTATGGTTCCTTGAGTTTGATGGATCAGTCAACAAATTAGGGGCAGGAGCTGGAGTGTGGATTCATAACAAACAAAGCAATCATGCACAAGGTCGGGCCTATAGGCTTAATTTCAGATGTACCAACAATATGGCAGAATATGAGGCTCTTTTGCTAGGCCTCAAACTGGTAAAATCATTAGAGGCCACAAAACTTTCAATCATGGGAGATTCAGACCTTATTATCCAACAAGTAAAAGGAAATTTTGTCACCAATGACAAAAGACTAAGGTCATATAGGTCTGCTGCTATTGAAATGCTTAAAACCTTCACAGAATTTCAGATAACCAAAATAGCTAGAGCCCACAATCTTCATGCACACAGTTTAGCCACATTCGCTAGTACATGCAAATTGCCTTTTGAACCTAACCATTGTTTTACAGCCAAGATAAAACACAAACCTTCTGTCCCAAACAATGTTAAAGATTGGCAAGTATTTGAGGATGACACACAGATAAATAATTTCTTAACCTTGCAACACGAATTTTCAGGTTTGAACATTGATGTGGATTCTGTGAAAGACATGCAACCATTGAGTGAACAGGACCAAATAGCTATATCACCCAAAACAACAAGTCAAATTCTTTGTTCAACAAGCTTTGACAAGCAACAAATACAAGAACTTGAACAACTGCATTTGGATGAAATAGCTGGTGCAGAGGCTGAAATAATAGAGCTAAAGGATAACTTTCTGCCAACAGGCCTAACTCCATTGGAGGACATTTTTGATTCAAATGATGTCCCTAGAAAACCGAAAATGCAGCCCCTCAATGCTGCCATTGAAGAATGCAACATTGGGACTCCTGAAAAACCCAAAATAATAAAATTGTCTGCATCTTTACCTCCTGACCAGAAGCCTAAATACATTGACCTTTTTAAAGAGTTCCAAGATGTGTTTGCATGGAGTTATGAGGATTTGAAATCCTATGACACCTCTGTTATCCAACACACCATCCCTCTCAAGCCTAATCAAAAGCCATTCAAGCAAAAATTGAGAAGGATCAATCCTATGCTTCTCCCTTCAATTGAAAAAGAGGTACAAAAAATGTTTAAAGCTGGTATCATAGCCCCAATCAGGTTCTCAGACTGGATTTCAAATTTGGTGCCCACAAGAAAGAAAACCGGTGAGATTAGGCTTTGCGTTGATCTAAGGAATTTAAACCAAGTATCCCTCAAAGACAATTATCCCTTACCTAAAATGGATCACATTCTCCAAAGAGTGGTGGGGGCTTCAAGAATATCATTACTTGATGGATTCTCAGGCTTCAATCAGATCCTAGTCCACCCTGATGATCAAGATAAAACAACATTCACAACCCCATGGGGAACTTTCAAATATGTTAAAATGCCTTTTGGATTGAAAAATGCAGGAGCTACATTTCAAAGAGCAATGGACATTGCCTTTGCTAAAGAGATCCATGACTTTCTTGTCATTTACTTAGATGACCTCACACCTTTCTCAAAGTCTGACCAAGAACATCTGAAACACTTGAGACAGATATTCATAACATGTAGAAAATATGGGATTTCCTTAAATCCTAAGAAGTCTCTATTTGGTTTGGAAGAAGGTAAGTTGTTAGGTCACATCATTTCTAAGGATGGCATTAGAATTGACCCAGACAGAATACAGGCCATCTTGCAAATGCCCCATCCAAGAAACATCAAAGAATTACAAGCCTTCTTGGGAAAAATCAACTTTTTAAGGAGGTTTATCCCAAACTTAGCAGAATTAATCAGATTACTAAACAACATGCTAAAAAAGGATTCAAAGGTAAAGTGGACAGTAGAAGCAAATCAAGCTTTTGAAGGTATCAAATTGGCCCTTACCCAAACTCCAGTCTTAACAAATCCTCAATTTGACAAAGAGTTTATCATTTTCTCTTTTGCCTCCCAGCATACCATTGCTGTTGTCTTATTGCAGAAAGATGACCAAGGAAATGAGAAACCTATTGCTTTCTTTAGTAGAGCTCTTAGAGATGCACCCCTGAAATATCAGATCATGGAAAAACAAGCTTATGCTTTGGTCAAAGCCATCAAAGACTTCAGGATCTACATCCTGTACTCCCATGTTATAGCTTATGTACCAAGTCCCATTGTGAAAGACATACTCACTCAAGAAAACTTGGAGGGCAGAAGAGGAAAATGGATTGCCAACATTTTAGAATTTGACATTGAAATAAAACCCACAAAACTGATAAAAGGGCAAGGTTTGGCCAAATTAATGTCTGAAACAAATTTTCAAGCCTTGGACATTAACCAACTGGACAGTGAACCGGAGCTGGCGACTCCAAAGATCAATGCAGCCTTTGAACAATCCCAGTGGTATTCTGATATCTGTTATATATTGCAAAACCTGTGTGCTCCCCCAGGATTGTCCAGAACCAAATCTAGATTCCTAAAAATGAAAGCTTCAAAATTTTGTGTCATGGATGGCAATTTGCTTTGGAAAAACCATGAGGGTATATTGTTAAACTGCTTAATTGAGAATGAAACTGATAATGTTATGAAAGAATTTCATGCAGGTGATTGTGGTGGACATTTGTACTGGAAGTCCACTGTGGACAAGATACTAAGGGCAGGTTACTATTGGCCAACCCTGTTCTCTGATGTTAAAAAATTTACCACTTCATGTCACAAGTGTCAAGTATTTGAGGGAAAGAGAAAATTACTGCCCCTTCCTTTGAGGCCTATTGCAACAGAGAAGCCCTTTCAGCAGTGGGGCCTGGACTTCATTGGGGAAATTCATCCTTCTTCTTCAGGCCAACATAGATGGATTCTGACAGCCACAGATTACTTCACCAAATGGATTGAGGCTGTTCCATGTAGACAAGCTAATGATTCTACTATTATTCAGTTTCTGGAGACTAATATTCTTGCTAGATTTGGCTGTCCTGACAAAATTATAACAGACAATGCTGCTGCTTTTAGATCCAAGAAGATGGTGAACTTCTGCCACAGATTTCATATTACTTTGGGCCATTCCACTGCATACTACCCTCAAGGAAATGGCCTAGCTGAATCATCAAATAAAAGCCTTGTAAACATCATAAAGAAGGTGTTGGAAGAAAATAAGAAGAATTGGCATAAGAAACTTGTGAATGCCTTATGGGCAGATAGACTAACAACTAAGAGATCCATTGGGGTCAGCCCATATGAGTTAGTCTATGGATTAGAAGCCAAATTCCCTTCATCCTTAGGGATCCCTGTCATGAAACTTCTTCAAGAAAGTCAGGCTGAACCAAATGATATGCAAAGAAGGATCAATCAAATAATATGTTTGCAGCAAACCAGAGACCAAGTTTATAGTAGAGTTCAAGTTTTGCAAGAAAAGTTAAAGAAAGCTTTTGATAGAAGAACTAAGGCTGAAGATTTCAACATGGGTGACAAAGTCCTCAAGTGGGATTCAAGAAGGGAAGATAAAGGAAAACATGGAAAATTTGATTCCCTTTGGAGAGGACCATTTGTCATCCAAGCAGTGCAAGGAAACAACACTTACTTCCTAAAAAATCTGGATGAAACTGACTTGGATGAAGGTCCTGTGAATGGCAGGATGTTGAAGCACTATTTTGACTACTTTCCATGTATATAGCATGGTTGTTCCCCTGTACATAATCTGTTGTATATAATGTTTTCTTTCAGCATGTGAATAGCTCAGTTTGAAAGGTCTTGCAGAATCAGGAAAAGGCTTTTAGTTCAGCAAGTTCCACAAGTATGACAGATTCCAATTTTGAGATTTCAAGGAGGAAAACTCCAAGTTTTGGTAAAAAGAAGTCAAAGGGCCAAGGCATTCTGACCTGCTGTTCTTGGTCTTTCAAGAAGAAAAACCATCCCCATGTGGAGCCACTGTTAGATACCTATACCAATAGGTTTCATATTTCATGATTGGCAAAAGAAGTTCCAAATATGCTCTGCTTTGGTGATGCAAAGATCCCATATTTCCAAGAGAATGCAATATGTGTACATAGCTTGATGTTGACTGAATTTTGGATGGATGGTCCAACAGCCTAATCTGGATCATGCCATGTTTCAATTTCTTGTCATTAGAATAGAGAAAGAAGCCTGTCCAAACTGTTTAATCTTGGCAGGCTAGTAGTTAGGTAGAGAATTAAGGTTCCCAACTGCTTAATCTGGGGCCTTGGAAGTAATAAGGTTAGTTGTAGATAGAAAATCAAAAGAAAAAGCCAAAGGAAAAGAAAAGGCACATGAGGGTCTGCAAGTCTAAGTGCACCCTCCTTGGAGTAACAAAAAATGCTAGGCAGTAGATGGGTAGGTAGATGGGGTTGCAGAAGCATGATTCCTTTGTCACTGGCTCAAGCAAAGGAAAAACATGGTGCCAGTGCAGGTCTCTTATTCAGCAGTTTTGCAACAGTACAATGAAGCATGTCTAACTCCCTAATACCCCCCATTATACTCATTACTAACATCCCAATACTACTTATGTTCATGGAAAGAGTCAAAGTCTTGTGTTGGTTCTTGGTTCTTTAAAAGCCACATTTCTTGTGTAAAATTCTTTTCATTTTGATCTACTTCCTAAACTAAGTTCATTTCATATAAACTTAGTGGTTTTTCCCCCTTATCCACCTTCTCCACTCATATTAACTCCTAACTTCTTATTATCTAAATCCCCTATCTCCCCCTTTTCCCCTACTATTATAAACACTATGGTGTATAAACCCCAAGCAATGTATAAATATTCCCTCCCCCTGGCAATTATAGCCATATGCCTAAAAGCAGGGATTATATTGACCCCTGGTCAGTCTAATAACCTAAGCTACACCCCTTTCCCCTTCACAAACCTTTGAAATCATTTACCCACTTCATTTGCAAAAGGCCTTGTAAAAACCCACTATTACTCCTAACCCGCGCTATTTGCAAAATACACTAAAAAACCATTTTTTCCGCCTTATCCAAAGTTTTGTTGCCATGCGCCTTTCCACAAAAAACATTGGAAAAACCCGCAAATCTGCCAAAACCCAAAGTTCCGCCCGGGCGCGCATTTCAAAGAATATATTAAAATATTCCCGCCCGCTGCCGTATCGCCCTGACAACTTGCCCTCCCGCCAGCCGTCGGATCTGGGCTTTCCCATCCGACGGCCCTTATCAATTTCGGAGCGGCCCCGATGTACTGCCGTTACCTCCCGAAATTTGTCAGAGGGTGACGTCAGGCCTCTGCCACGCGTCGCCCCCAAATCTTATCGGGCCGCCTTCTGACAATCCCGCTTCCGTATGAAGAGCGGTGCGATATTATACCGCTTACCACTCCCGGTTTTCAGCTGTTCTGTCATGCCAACGTCACGCCACTCCACCGCCGCGTCAGCACCCCCGCCCGCCATCGCTCCGACATGTCCTCCACCTATGCAGTCCCCGTGGACCACTCACAGGCCGCCACGTCACCCGATGACGTCATGCTGACGTCACCCGACCTTGACCCCACCTGATGACGTCATGCTGACGTCATCCAAATTTTCGCGCCAACGCCCAAAAGTCCATATTTGGCCGAATTTTGCCGTTTTTGCGCATTTTCATATGTTTTTCTGCTCTGCCTCCTGCATGCATTTTTACGTCCTTTGCTGCCGCCAACCTACCAAGACCATTCCAGAGCTGCTGCCACTCAGCGTTTGACTGCAACCAAGCTCCTCCATCGTTATAACACCAGGTATTTACCAATTCTCCGACTGCGCGCTCTGTTTCGTCCTGCATTGTTAAGAAACCATTAAAAATTGACCATTTTCCCTGGAGAAATAGGCCTGCTACACCTTAAAACCAATTTCATCACTTTCTAACCAGCCAATTGTGCCCAATTACACCCCTGTTGCTCTGAAACGGGCTGTAATTCAGCAAATTACCTAACCTACCGCGCAGGACGGTATTTCTTCCAGAAACAGTCGAAATTCAAACCAAATTCACTTGTAAAACATGGATACACCAGTAGCACCTGTTGCCCTGAATGTTGCTCCATTGAATGCCCCCAGAGAGAGTTGGAGTGGAAACCATTAGCAGATCAGGATTACCAAATATCAGAGGAAATGCTAATGCATAGCAAGTATCACATTCACTTGCTAAATGAATTGAAACTCAAGCATGATAGTGGAATGGATATATTGGGCATTTGGGACTCTTTCCTCCCCATCTTCAAGCTCCCTCAGGTCAACCAGTTCCCTGACCTAATCCACCAATGTGCTGACTGCTATGACCCCACTCAGAGGGCTGTGCTTGACCCTTCAGGCTCAGTTGTTTTTTATGTCACCCCTGAAGCCATCAGAGAGATGCTGAACTTCAAGACTGATAAGAAATTAGTCCCTTTGTCACTATTGGATCTGATAAAACAAGGAGCTAAACTGACAGATGCTCAAATCACTAAGATAAATCAATTGTTCATTGATTCAACCTCTGATACCATGAAGTACCCTCCCATTTCTCATGTATACCTGAATCAATTGGGCAGAGACCTTGCAGATATGATTAGTCCCATACTGGGCTATAATTCAATAGAATTTGTTGATGAAACTGTGCTGGTAATGATGGCCATGTTTTCCCCTGGTAAGCCCCCAATCTGTTATGACTATGCCACTTACATCTCCAATAAAATACATGAGCAATTGATAAACTTGGCGAGAGAAAGGCTGTTCAGATACACCTCCTATATCTACCATTTAATCCTATACTATCAGCATGAGAAATTTCCTTTCCTTGTGAGAAGAGTGGATGCACAAGGCAATCCAAGGTCAGTGGTCTATTGGTCCTCTGCTTTCCACTGCAGATCTTATTCCCCATACACTTATTCTGAGTTTATAGACCTCTTCATCCACCCAGCCATGTCTCTGCTTATGAGCTCACCTCCTCCAAGACTGACTGATGAGATGCAGAGGATTCTTCAGTTGTCCAAGGTATACAGCATTGGGGATTGGTATTTTTACCAAAACCACACAGTTATTAGAATATATGGGTGTGAGTTGCCCCCATACAGATTGCCTAGATATGTGCCTATGAGATTGTTTGCCCTCGAGTACTTCAGGGAATTTGGGAATGCTGATGTGCTCCATTTCTCAAGCAGGGGCAAGAAAGCACAACTTAAAGTTAGAAATCAATTAGGCCACTTCATTTACAATAAAAGGGAGGAAGGTTGGCAAGAAGCAGATAGAATGCTAGAAAGCCTTGGCTTACAAACCAGTTTCCTTTGGAAACCATACGACCCAACTCATTTCATAAGCTTAAGAAGGATCAGATATAGGCTGGCCAGTTATGGTCACGTAAGGTTGCCTCACATAGAAAAATATGCAAATCAACTAGAATGGAGGGAAGGCACCTTAGAAGAAGCTACAACACAAGAAGAACTAGCTCAAAGAGGAATAAGAAATCTCCAAAAGTTGGCTGACTTGGAGCTTTGTTCACAGGTATTTTCTCTTCCAGGCACTCAAGTGGGAGCAACTGCCTCATCATCTACAGCTCCACAAAAGACAGCCCAAGCCCCAATTACAGCAGAAACTTCAGCCAAGGATAAAGGCAAGGAAACAGAACAACAAGAGGCCCCTGAAGAGCAGCAATCAGCCCAAGATCAACAGCCTGAAAATCATCCTGAACAGCAGGAAGAAATGGCAGAGGCTCCTGGTCCTAATGATGAGCAAACGCAAGAAAAGGAGGCCTCAGTGCAGAATGTTACAGTGGAGACTTCGGTGCTCCAAACCCCTATAAATGAAGAGAGGGGTAAGAAGAGGGATAGAGAGGAACAGACTCCCCTTAGCACCGCAACATCACAGCAAGGGGAAAAGAGACAAAGGCTCGATCCTTTCTCAGAGGAGGAGATGCCTTTTGGTCAAACGCAGATGGGTCCCCCCAGCACAGAGGTATCATCTAGCTCATTACAACAAGAGCAGCAAAGAACACTTGGAGGAGAGGTCAGCTCCTCAGGGCAACAAAGAAAGGGTGAGTCTAGCATAAAGAAACAATTCATAGACATCAAGACCAGAAATGAGCCATTGAGGTTACAGCTATACAACCACTTGTTGAAAATGGCTCCTACAAACCAGCAGAGGTTGATGTCTGCATATGATGTGCAAGAGGGCAAAATGATAATGAGCCATTTCAAGCCCACAGCGCTGCAACCACAGTCTGCAGCTGATTATATAAGAACAAACTTGGAAATCTTGTCCAAGGAAATCCACCCAATGGATCAAATTGAATTGCATAAACAGACGGGTGAGATGGTGTATGCTACCCTAGCAGATAATACATTGACAAATTATAGATTGCAGAATTCTTTGAATAATACCACTGCACAATTGGAGTTAGAAAAGGCATCCTCCCAGGCTAAAGACAACAGGATAAGGTCTTTGGAGGATATAATCATAGAACTTGGGCATGACCCAAAGGACCCTAAAGCTGTGCAGGCACTGCTAAAGACAAGAGATGCAGACATTGCAGGCAGCCCTACAACAGAAAGAAGGAGGCCAAACAGTTCAGCCCCCTCCACAAGTAATCAACCTTGAGGAACCCCCTCAAAGTGGCACTCCTCCTACAGTGCAAACAGTCGAGACAGCTCCATCAACATCAGCACCAGCAACAACATCAGAGCAGGCTCCAGGCCTGGACATGCAGAAGCTGATGAATGAGATTCAAGCCCTAGAAGCCCAAATGGCAGAGCTAAATGAGGCCAAGGAGAATTTAGCTAAGCTAAATGAAAAATATGACAAATCCAAACAAAGTGTAGCTGAAAAGGAAAGGGAAATAAAGGCTCTCAAGGAGAAGATAAAGGAGCTGGAGAAAGAGCTCACCCTTGACAAGGTTGTAACTGAAATCAAGAAAGTTTTATGGGCCAATATTGGCCAATCAATCACAGATCAATGGCAGTATATAGAGACAATTCATGAACAAATGGAGCTCATAGCCAAAGCACACAGGGAAGTCCAAAGGGCAAGGGCATCTCTAGGCAATATGCCTGAGATAGCCAATAGAATGATCAAGGTTCTCAATAACCGTACAGGTCCTCAGCTGGCAGTAATAGGAATCCCCAATAGAACTGAAACCATCCTGCTGATAAAGAGGGTCCTTACATTGAGAAGCCTGGTACAAACACTGGATAGAAGAAGCCAGGACATGCAAACAGAAGTAAACAGATTCATGGATAAGTTTGCAGCATTACAGAGCAGAGACCTTCCTGGCTTGCTGAACAGCGCAGGGAGGCTACTATCACAAGAAAATTATGCCAAAAGGGTGAATACATTTGCCACTAATGAGATCACTGCAGGAGCAAGTACTTCAGAAGAAACAGGACCAACATCTGGGCAAAGTCTCTATGACAGAGTAGAGAACTTATTTTTTATTATGAATGAGATCAAACATTTGTTTGAAGTGCCTCCAAACTTCTACAAATATACAGAGGCAGATGAAACCTTAGATGCAATTTTGAGACATCAGCTGCCTACACGGGAATGGTGGACCAAAATGATACAGTTGTTACTGTAAACAAGAGGCTTTCATCAAGTTTTTTCATCAAAAAAATATAAGCCATCATGTGCAGGAAAATTTGATGCATTCAGTATGTCTGGAGAAGAAAGGACTGAGCCAGCTCAGCAAACCAATTCGGCCACTAAAGCAACACTGACAGCTACAGATGACAGGGCCGAGAAAGCTACAGCATGACAAAGCCATAAAGACACATCATTCAACATTAATGCAGAATGCTCAATCGACTTAGTGGCCTCCAAAGGTCAAAGGACTTCTGGCAAAATTAAAGAGTATTCATTTTGTATTTAGAGCAGTAATAACTTCCTTATCTGCTATTTTGTAAAGTTGGTGAGCACATTTATTTATCAAGTGACTCAGCGGTTCAGATATTTTGTATAACCGATTGTATATATTCCCCCTCGCAGAAGCTTGCAGGGGTTGTTTATTTTCTCTTCAGGAGATACTATGCTGTAAATGTTCAGAGTTTTAATACAACAAAGCTGATGGAATTTCCAAAGTTCTGTGTTGTCTGATGCGTTTTGGTGTGCTTGCTGAATGCTACAGGATTCCTGCGTATTTCATGGAACAATAAGTTTCTTTGACCTGTTCGTTATGTTTGTTATTTTCTTCATAATCCATTCATGTTCTGTTTCACAGTTTAATGGCAAAGAAAAAGAATAGTTTCAGGACTTATTCATAGAATACCCTGAACTCAATCTAAGCTATTATGTATGTTTTCCTCAGTTATAGTTATAAGAGTGTAATTCTTAATTGCTGCACTTCTAAACTATACCTTTCACAGTGATTATTGTTCAGGAATTCAAACCTGCTCCTGGTCAATACATCTCTTTCTCACATCACCAGCTTAGTGGAAATTTCTTAAATGCCTTCCACTGGTTAAACACACTTCATCATTACAATTTCAAGTTTGTTTCATGAGATACTTTAAATGGCCCTGTTTCTTTAATAATCACACATCAAACAAATTCAAACAACCGACAACTACAGACTCCATTGCCCAATGGTCTAAAACTGTCTGAAGATATCACCTTAGGTATTGAAAGACATCATTCAACCAAAATTCTTAAACCAAACCTTCACCTCATATCTAGCCTAAGATTCTTAAGAACAAAGTTAAACAATTAAAGAGAGAGCCCTCTCTGATTACAGGTTGGCTAGAACCTGTGATCCAAAGCTTGGTTAGTGGTTACCCCGGCCGTATTCCCTTGGGAGTCATAGGGAACAACCTGGGTGTTAACACTTCCCACTTTAACGAATGAAAAAACAACCTCAAAGCCACATCTTCATAAATAATTTGAAATTTTTCTAGAAAATACTTGGAGTTTAAGACATGTTGTTCAGTAGTAACATCATCGTTCTCTCTAAAGAAACTTGGCAGAAATTCAAAGATTTTTTAAAGACACTGATGAAGAATTGTAGAGAGTAACAAGATCTAAAGATCACCTTGGATCGAAGATAAAAAACAGTGGATTGTTTATGAGGCAGAGTTATATATCCCAAAGAAGATGAATCATCACCTTTATGCCCAGACTACGACTGATTATCTTCAGTAATTGTAATGTAGCAATCATCTCTCCTCTCATATATACGAGATAAATTTGTGTCAAGACCAATAATACAACAAGAAGAAAGGTCTTCTTTTTCCAATAAAGAATGTACTTTTTGGGCTTTACAATCTTCTAATAATATAAAGAAGGACATAATATTTTTATTATGAAGGGGAAAGTACACCATAGATCTAATAATAAAAAATAAAATTTCCTTTAAAAAACATGAAAGCCTGATACTTGAACTTTTCATGTGGCTTCCTCATTTTCTTGTCAACAAAATTTTAATTCGATGAAGCCTTCGTCAGTGGAGTCACCAGATGAAAAGAAAACAACCAATTTTATATCTAAATTTTGTTAACCATCAAGAAATGGATCTTAATTCCCAAGGAAAAATAACTTCGTGTCTTCATTTCCGGCAACAATGCCAAAAGATGTTTTCATTCTCTGGAGACAGTTCTTGGATAAGGGGAACTCGTGCCCGAGAAATCTTCAAATTAATTAAAAGACTATTTGAAACCAATGGAAGGAAGGACAAGCCATGAGGGCTTGCAAGCAGAGCTTCTAGTTCTGAAACCCCAGCCTTCCAAAGTAGAATGACCAGAGAGACTATGAGAGTTGCAGGGTGGAAATGCAAAGAAGAAAATGGAAGAGACATAATTTTGGCATAGGCAATTAAGAATCTGTGCTTTAACTCTGTAGAAAGAATAATTTAAGACTAAGGAAAAGCGAATGAGGCCCCTGGATGTGGAGTGTTGGTGTTCCAAACTGCTCTATTTTTACCCCATTTCCATAAACTTTAACCTCTGTTTTATCTCTACTTAACCCTCTCTTTCCTGCACTAGTCCAAGATAACTATCTATTCCTACATATGCTTCGTATTTTATATTAAGATTTATTAAAGTGCTTTATTAATCATTTTACATAGATTTCATGCCTATTAAGTACCTCTTGTAACTTATGTTTAATTTCCTAGAAGTAATTGAGAAACTAAGTGTTAATTATGAGTTAGCATGATCAGTGCAGGCAGATTCCTGCACCGCCAACAATGATTGTTCCGAGATCTCCGTGAGCTGAATCCTTCCACGCGGACGTTTTGATCCATGACTCCTAGTTCAGTTGTGGACTAACTGAGGATGGATATCAATGGTGCATAATCAGGGATATTTGCCAAGGATGGTCTATGGCCAACGAAGTTCGTGTTCTATTATAACTATTAGCCGATTTTGTAATGATTGGTTGTTAGTCCGTTTGGCCGAAAGGCCTGAATAGGAAAAGGGTTGTAATTAGCAAAATACAGCTAAGGCCAAAACACTGTATAAAATATAGACTATAGATAGAGCTAAGCTAGCGATCTAAGTTATAATCTCATTCGCTGTGTAATTTTCTATTGCCCTCGACTCTGGGCTGGAATTGCGCCATCATGTATATTTGTTGATCAAGTAATACAAGGAACTCGCCATGTCATTCACATGTTGTGTCTAACTTATATTTCATGCTCACTTGAGTGCTGATTCGTTTCATTTCTTAAACGGGAAATGAGCAAGTTGGCTAGGGCCCAACCAACCCAGCTTGTTTACCCTTGTGCTTTTTCCATTTGAAAGGTCTGTGTAAACATTTATTTGCAGTTGTGTGGTTTGAATGATTCTTGTATTTATTTCAGAGTTCTGAGCTAAATTGATTTCATAGTTAAGTGTGAACGGATCCGTGGCTTGGAAGTTTGATTGAGTTTATTTCTTTCCTGTAATTTCTTCCTTGCAATTCTTGTCTTGATTTTCTTCCACTTGGGTCGTGTTGGAAGTCTCTTCCTGTACCAATGCATGTAGTTTCCTGCAATCTGGTTTAATTATTTATTTCACAAGAAATGTTACATTCATTTTCCTCCTTGCCATTTCAGTTATTTCTGCAATCAAATGTATTGCTAATTTCAGTAATCGTCCTTAACATTAAGAGCACATTTCTGAAGGATTCGAGAACGATTACATGAATTTGTTGCAAACACTTTATACTTGCATTTTATGACTTATGAATGAGGAGAAGATATATTATAAGTGGATTGTCGAAGCTATCTTATACATGCAGATTAATTTGACTACTAGTTTGATTACCTTGAATTGTTTTCGTTTTATGAAGTTTACATTCATTGCAAGGTTTAATGAATTAAAGCATTTCTTTTCCATAGATAATTTGTCTTAGAATCTAGTTTGCAATTGCAATTATTTTCAGCATGCCTTTCAATCCTTTATGAAGTAAATCGGAAACTTTGGTGAAGGAAACTCTTCCTCGGTGCAAGAGCTAGTCTCTTGTCACAAAAACAAAGTGCACTAAGCCGTGAGGCTTAGAGCACCTACACAAAGACATAAATCTTTAGTAAGGAAGGTAAAATATAATTTTTCACATAGGTACTATACCTGCACTAGTGCAAGTAGATTGCAATAGTACAAGAACAGGTTGTTTGTGTAGAAGGAAAATCAATTGGGAAACAGATCTCTGCAAGGGCCCACTTGTCAGGCTGTTAGCCATCTATCTGAAGATAAACATAGCATTTCATTCTAGCATTTAAGATTGCTTTCAGTTGTGTGAAAGTTCCTTTACTTGATTTCCTTGCAAATTATTCTTTTACATTCCAGCACTAGAGTTGCTTTGGTGTCAATTGCCTTTAAAATTATTTTCTGTATGATTCTGCAACATTTCCTTTAAGAAGTAGGATTAAGAATAGGAAAAGTTCATACCACTTCTAGCATTGTTTGTGCTTCGTATCTAAGTTTACAAAACCCCTGGGTTGACAATTAAGTGTTGAGGAGTTTTCTTAAGTGCAATTCCTGCACCCAACATTTTGGCACCGTTGTCGGGGAGGCGATTTGAATTGGTAAGAATTTTCCATTTTTTGCAATAGGGGTAAGTCTGCTACTATTTTTTCCCTGGAGTGTGCTTCTATTGTTCGAAGTAGTTTATAGGTGTCGAGTTATTTTTTTGGAAATTGCAGCTTTTATTTGAATTTCATTTTATCATTTTTTGAAATGCATGTCGAAAAGAGGTAGGGGTCCGAAGCCCACTAGGGGCCAAAGAAATACTGATAAATCTAAAACCAAATCTCATATTAGGCCTTCTTTTGCAGGCGGAAAGTCCAAAAAAACTCAAACTCATCATGCAGGAACAATCCATTTGGGCTCTGGTAGCAGTAGTCCAGTTGTGGCACAACCCACAAAGGGGAAGAAGGAGGCTATTAGAACCCATAGTCAGCCTTCTCAACCTATTGAGAGCAGTTCGCATGGAAAAACAACAATTGCAAATCAGGAAGACCATGTAGAACAATGTAAACTTTGAAACGGGAACTGATACTGTTACCCGTTTCGTAGAGATAGCAAAAAAATGACCCGATTTTCAAAAGTGGTGATGCAGAATACACATGTTTTTTTTAGAACATGGTTTTTGGAACTTTAATTTTTTCATGTGCATTAAGTTTTAGAATGGTAGTGATTTTCATGCTGATTTTAAAAAGTGAGTATTCTGCATCACACCCTTTTTTTAAAAGACCTATTTTTTTACTTTAAATTTTCTAGTGTGTGAAATGTAAAAAATTATTTTCTAAATTTGATAGTTTTTGAAGTGGTCATTTTATTCATATTTTTTTGTTCTCTATCTTAATTTTTTTTTTTAGTGGGGTTTTTATTGTTTTGCGTTTTTAAATTAGAAAGTCGATAGTTTGAGTTTTAGATAATCTACATATTTATACATCCTTAATTAATTTTTCAATCCACATGAAATAATTGTTTCTAAAAAACAACATTTTTTAACAATGGACATAAAAATAACCATTTTTAACATAAATATAACAAAAAACTAAACGTTTTGATAATTTTTTGCTAGAATTAACATGTCGAAATCACAATTTTTATACAAAAATATTAACTAAAAATGGTCAAATAATAATTTTTTTTTATAAATTTCATGTCAAAAAAATAATAATAACAACTTTTTTTTCAAAAAATAATAATTAACTTAAAAATCAATGTGAAAATCACAAATTACAAATATTGAACACATAACAACTTTAATTCATTGATTATTCTTTTCATGAAATGTCAGAGTCAAAACATTGCAAAGCTTGATTTCCAGGTATAACTTAAATTTAATCAACAATGTCACGTAATCCAAACTCATCGTCCTCTAGAGTTTCATCATTGTCATCTTCCACAATATTTTCTGCTTCCTTTTGCGCAATTTCCTCTTCTAATGAGTCTTTGATGTCTGCAAATCTCCCAATATATGTCTTTCCAAACATTCCATGTAATGGTGGTTGGGGTTCCTTTGCCTTTTTTGCCACATGTGATTCACTAAAGTCCCCTTTCTTCAACCCAATTTCTTGCATTGCATCTGGAAGAAATTGAAGAGCATTAATTCTTTGCTGAATGAAATTGCATTGTAATGGATCTTTCTCAATTGCAATGCAATTTCTTCCTTTTTGAAGGCAGCATGCTAGTGTTGTACCTAATTATAAAGCACAAAAAAATAATGAAGTAAACTAGTACAATGACATATTAATTAAAAAAAGAACATATTGAAATTCAATTCCATGTGGCAAAACCTACCTGAGCCAGAAAATAAATCCAGAACCCAATCTCCTTCATTTGAACATATGTCTATAAGATAGTTAATCAATAATTGTGGTTTCTGATAAATGTTAACTATCTCTCCTTTCGTTTCTTTGTCTTCATATGTTAGTTTTCTCACAACAGCATCATAAGTCAGTATTTGGCTATGACTCTTTCTGTCCACCCGATTAAAAATCATAGACATATGGCTATCATCTTTTGCCCAACTATCAATATGAATGAACTCACAGTCATTTATAAATTGTTGATCTTCATTGTTAAGAAGATTTGACTTTTGCCTGTAACATAAAATAGTAAAAGTTCAATTAACTTGTACATAAATGAATTTTTCAACATTAATCAAATATACCTTTAAACATCTTACCATGTAAGCTGCATCCTTGAATTTGTTTTCCCCTTGAAGCTTGACAATACCATTGCCAATTATGTGTCTGAATCAAATGTCACAAATCTCCATAATGGTGATGACGTCACTTCCATAAATCCCACCACCACTTTATTAAAAGCTTGATAAGTATAAGGGTCACTATCATAGTAAATGTTTGGAATATTGAAACCATGGGGAATATCTGCAATAACCAGGGCATAATCCCTTTTTGGTACGAGTTTAGCAATGTCTTCACAGTCGCCTTGTATTACTTAATATTGAATAGTGTCTAGCCCATTCCAAATGAAATGATTAAGAGTTGGATCAAGTTCAACATTCTTAATACGTTACTTTCTCAATCTTTCAATCTTTATTTTTTCAATAAAAGTCTTGAAACTGTCTAGTGCTCCATTATCTTCTTTCCTCATCTTTTACCAAAAAAACAAATGTATGTGTAAGTTTTAAATTAAAAATAGTACACAAAAGATTAAAACTGAATGTATAAATCAAGTTACCTTTTTAAATGCAAGATAAAAAGCTTTTAATGTTGATGTAGAACTTGAATCTGGATAGTTGCGTACAACATCATCCCAACTATCTTCATTCAACAGTTTAACCATTTGTTCCTGAATTTTCATGTAAACTTTGTGACTGCATAGATAAAGTAAGAAAAAGTTAATATAATGATATGTATAACAAATACTACCAATAACAACATGTTTTTATTTAAAAGATAACTATAATCCTGGAAATAAGTAAAAATAATTCAGCAAACTTACTTTTGAAATTCTTCAGACATTTCTTCCAGTGATAATTCCCCTGACCTCACACGAGATAATATTGTTTTGACAATTTTTTCATCTTTCACTCCTTGCATCGCCCTCCAAGGCGTGATGGTCATATCGTCTGGAAGTTGCTTCAGTTCAGGAGCTGATTTATTGTTGCTACATATCAATGGCTTAGACTTTTTGACCCTCTGGTTTTTAATGCCAATGTTTTCCCACATGCTAAAAATGTCATCAATCAAATTCCAAATATCTCCAGTTCTAAATGCCAATTGGAAAATGTTATCAACACCTCTGAATAAATCGCTATATCTGCTGTCTTTTCCACCTTTTGAATTGGTTTTCTCTTCAATTTGATAGCCTATTTCCATACAACATTCCTTTCGGAAATCTGCAGTAATATTTATCCTATCCCCACCACATTTTTCTAGGAATTCACTATGAATAAATCTAACCTTTTGGATCAAAGTCATAGACATCCTATATTCATTATCTGAATTATGATCCAATGCCACTGACTTTGCTTCTGTTTGATTTAAACCAGCATAAATGATACATTTCATTGTTTCAAAACGTGGGTTATTAGGATATTCCTCCATCAATTGTCTTTGAGCTTCAACAGAATGGTTCCCCCCAAGCACATAATAATTGTATTCAAAACATTTTGACTTATCAAATGCTTCTTTGTTGGGAACTTGAAGTGGATCAACAAGAAGCACATAACTAACCACATGAGCATATGGATTGTACCTCATCAATGTCTTCAAGTTGTGATCATGCAGATGATGTGGCTTTCTGATTTGATATTGGCATTGTCCTTCACTTGCCTTATAGGTTTGTCTGACATTTAACTGAAATGTACGACCACCATCAATTAAGTTTCTCTTTGTCAAACTCTGTCGAATGGAATTTTGTTTTGTTTTGATTATGCCATCATCTAAATCAACTCCTGGTGTAATGATTTCTCTGCTTTCTTTTGAAGTTTCACTAGGTTCTTGACTGCTGGTAATGACTACTTCAAGATCTTCAACTCTACTTTTTTTCGTCATAACATTCTCAAGAGATCTATTCTTGGGCATTGTTACTTTTGGTCTTTTACGACCTTCTTCAGTTCCAATGTCATCTTCAGTAATGGCAACATATGCTTCATTGTCAATTTCAACTTCATCGTCCTCAAAAGTAACTTGTTTACCCTTGCTAGATTTATCCACCAGAGGCCTTTTTTTCTGATTCTTTGGATGTAGTTTTGTAGCATCATCAATTACTACATTTTCCATGTTTTCCATATCTTCTTCTGACACTGAGTAAAAATGGCTGACAAATTTCATGATATCATGCTCTATGAAATGAATGCCTCCCAACCTAATTGAACAACTTTCAACAAAATTCTGCCAAACAAAATATCATATGCTAATATAAACAAAGTTAAAAAAATATAGCGAGACACTTTCAAAACGCAAGATAAAAATACAAATAACAATACTTACGATATTTTGTGTCATCTCATTTACGATTTGTTTACACAACTTTGTAGATACCTCTCTCGTGTCATATAATGAATATGATAGTCGGTATTTAATCCTTTCATGTGACTTGGGAGCTTTTATAAGTACGTAAACAACTTCAGTGTTTGGTACCGAACACATATCTATGACTCTTCCCATCACCTCCAAATTTTCATTATTATGGGGTATATCAATGTATAGATATATATTCACAGTTGTGCTCTCTCTTTCTTTCACATACCAGACTCTTGATGGAAATTTCACCTCTTTTGAACTTTTCCAATCTGAGATTAGCTTCTTATCACTTGAAGCACTTGAAATATTTGTAGGCATGAGCTCAGGTGGAGTTCGTTCACCAATGTTTTTTGAAGATACACCTTTAAGACTCTTTGGTCCATAAAGATTCACAGAAATTTTCCTTGATGCCATTTTCCTAAAAAAAAACACATAAATTAGTAAATAAAAAAACATATTAACTTAAATTAATAACAAAAATATACCATAAATTTTTTATTTGTATAATCAGAATTGCCCAGCCACCTCTAACGGGTAGGCGGGTCGATGGGCGAGCAGGAGGTCAGGTAAGGGATAATGAGGCTAAGTAGACATTTAGGCAAGTATGGGCTAGCCCCTACCCACGCGCCCCCCACAACCCCCTAAGCTTCCTCCCCTCCCCGGGCCCCCTCCCCTTCCCTCACCCTACCCCCTACCATCCCCCCACACTCCCGCGCCCCATCCCCCCTCGCCCCCCGCCCCCAAAACCCCCTCCCCCCCATCCCCCGCCCCCAAACCCCCTACACCTCCCCGCGGCCGCCCCTCCCCTCTGCGCCCACCACTCCCCACACCGCGCGCCCCCCCTACCTCCGTGCCCTACCCCATGGCCCCCCATCCCCGCGCCCTACCCCATCCCCCCCACCTTCTGCCCCTACCCCTACCCCTACCCCTTAACCCCCCCCGACCCCCCAACCCTTATCCCCCCCCTACACCCTACCCGCGCTCTACCCGTACCCCCCCACCTCATCCCCCCCTATTCCCCACCCGCGCCCTACCCCTACCCACCCACCCCATTCCCCCTACCCTACCCCCCCATTCCCCCCCCTGCTCCCTCCCGCTCCCCCTCCCCATTCCCCACCCGGCCCACCCCTCCCCCTCCCCCTCTCCCGCACCTCCACCCACCCCTCCGCCGCCCCTCCCCCTCCCCCTCCCCCCCCCCTCCCCGGCCCCCTCCGCCCCCTCCCCGGCCCCCTCCGCCCGCGCAGGGCCACCCCCGGGCCGCCCCGCCCCTCCCGACCGGCGGCGGGGCGGCTCGGGGGTGGCCCTGCGCGGGCGGAGGGGGCCGGGGAGGGGGCGGGGTGGGCAGAGGGGCAGGGGAGGGGGAGGGGTGGGCGGGGTGGGTGGAGGGTTGGGCGGAGGGGGCCGGGGAGGGGCGGGGGAGGTGGAGGGGTGGGCAGAGTGGGCCGGGGAGGGGCGGGGGAGGGGTGGGCGGAGGGGGCGGGGGAGGCGGGGTAGGGGCGGGGGAGGTGGAGGGGTGGGCAGAGTGGGCCGGGGAGGGGCGGGGGAGGGGTGGGCGGAGGGGGCGGGGGAGGCGGGGTAGGGGCGGGGGAGGGTGTGCGGGGTGGGGAGGGGGCCGGGGGGGGAATGGGGATGGGGCGGGGGGGGGGAATGGGGGGGGTAGGGTGGGTAGGGTAGGGGGCGGGGGGGGGGGGAATGGGGGGGAGGGGTAGGGCGGGGGGGAGGGGTAGGGGTTAGGGTGTAGGGGGGGGTAGGGGTAGGGGCAGAAGGGGAGAGGGGGGGTTAGGGGTTAGGGTGTAGGGGGGGTTGGGGTAGGGGCAGAAGGTGGGGGGGTAGGGTGCGGGTTGGGGGGGCAGAAGGGGGTGGAGGGAGAATGGGCAGGGGGAAGGAGTTAGGGGGTGGGGCCCATAAGGCCGGCGTTAAGGAAGGGGGGGAGGAGTTGAGATTGGAGGGGAATGGGAGTTAGGCGGTGGGCTTATGGGGAGGAGAGTTGTGGGGTAGAGAAGGAAGAGTTGGGGAAAGGGTGCATGTTTGGGTGAGTTGGGGATGGCAAGGGCTGGCGCATGGGTAGGGTAGAAGGGGGAAGAGGGCATGGGTGAATGGGAAATATCGGTAATGGGTTGGGGGAAGGGGGCACGACGACGACCTACCCACGGTTATTGGGTGATTGAGTTTGATTGGGCCCACCATGCTCACGATTGACATAATTGTTATTTTGGCTTGGAAAAATTATTAATTTAAAAAAAAAATCTTCTTCGACGTTAAATTAATTTAATATGAAAATTTTGAAAAAAAAATTGAACTTACCTTTCAATTGCGATAATTCTTCATTGAATATGTTGTTGATAGCAATATAGCTGCTCCACAAATTCACGTCTTTCAACGAACTTTAGAAAACCTGGATGTGAGGTAAGTAATAGTGATAACGAAATTTAATATATAAGTGAAATTACGAAGATGTTTTTCTGTACGATTAATGTGGGATAATTTGTTTTAAATTATTATAGAGCGAATATTGTAGAGTTATTTTACAATGGATTGAATGTGGGATTAATTTGTTTTAGAATATATTATAAAAATTAAAAAAAAATTAGTTGTTTAATAAATATTATATACTTTAACTATTAGAATAATTAATATAGAAGTTGTAGTTTACAATTTGAATTTCAGTGATTGATTTCATAAAAAAATTTAGTTTATGTTTTTCAATGAATTGTAGAATAAAATAATAAAGGTAAATAAATCTAACAAACTTTTGGAGGGAAATATTTTCGCGAAAATTTTTGGAGGGAAATATTTTCGCGAAAATTTTTGGAGGGAATAATTTTGGAGGGAATATTTCATTCTTTAAGCTATATAATATTCTTAGGAGACTCCATTTGTATCATTCAACATCTTCTATTTGAAAGGGATGGATTGTTCTGATAGTGAAGCTTTGATTTATACACCATCAACATCTTCATCGCATAACAACTCTATTCATATTGATGAATATAGCGGGAATTCTTCCACTATGAATAGAAAGTCAATTCTTCCACTTAGTCCCGATTCTAAGGACTATGAAAGCAGCGGTGATGAAGAGCATGATGGTGAAGTTCAAAAGAATGGAGTGTCACGATGTCCACTTAGTCCTAATTCTGAGGACTATGAGAGTAGTAGTTTTGAAGAGTGCGATGGTGAAGTTCAAAAGAATGGAGGGTCACGGTGTCCACTCAGTCCTAACTCTGAAGACTATGAGAGCAGCAGTTTTGACGTGCATGATGGCGAATTTCAAAATAATGGAGTGTCACGGTGTCCACTTAGTCCTAATTCTAAGGACTATGAGAGCAGTAGTGATGAAAAGTGTGATAATGAATTTCAAAAAAATGGAGTGTCAAAGTGTCCACTTAGTCCTAATTCTAAGGACTATGAGAGCAGTAGTGATGATGAGTGCAATAATGAATTTCAAAAGAATGGAGTGTCAAAGTGTCCAGTTAGTCCTAATTCTAAGGACTATGAGAGCAGCGGTGATGAAGCGCGGGATGATGATTTTCAAAAGAATGGAGTGTCAAAGTGTCCAGTTAGTCTTGATTCTAAGGACTATGAGAGCAGCAGTGATGAAGCGTGGGATGATGATTTTCAAAAGATTGGAGTATCACAATGTCCTCTTAGTCCTGATTCTAAGGACTATGAGAGCAGCAGTGATGAAGCGCGGGATGATGATTTTCAAAAGATTGGAGTATCACAATGTCCTCTTAGTCCTGATTCTAAGGACTATGAGAGCAGCAGTGATGAAGCGCGGGATGATGATTTTCAAAAGATTGGAGTATCACAATGTCCTCTTAGTCCTGATTCTAAGGACTATGAGAGCAGCAGTGATGAAGCGCGGGATGATGATTTTCAAAAGATTGGAGTATCACAATGTCCTCTTAGTCCTGATTCTAAGGAATATGAGAGCAGCAGTGATGAAGCGCGGGATGATGATTTTCAAAAGATTGGAGTATCACAATCTCCTCTTAGTCCTGATTCTAAGGACTATGAGAGCAGCAGTGATGATCCAATGATGGAGATGTTGCCAAGAAATATTGTATCGAGGAGTAGGAGCAGACCTTTTCGTATCAATGCAAACTATTCTAGTTATACAAGGGGTAGAGCAGAATATCTGATGAGAAGAAGTTCTATCAACGCTCTCATTTCAAGTGAATGTTGCCAAAAAAATTGCTTGAAACGTATGGATTTCACATTTGCATTAGAAAGCAGGAAGAGATATTTGTCAATGAATAAAAGCATAAAAACTCATATTTAGTTGGCTGCATGCAATCTACATTGTCAAGTTATGATTATCATATTAGGAATTTATTATTGTGTAGAAAAGCTTTCAAAATGTTTCATTCAATTGGGAATTTTCGTCTCTAGAGAACTCAAGAAAATTTGGAAAAGGATCCCACATTTTATTCAGAAGTACGTTATAAAAGACAGTTTGGGCCATTATCAAATACTGCAATGTCATGGATGAAAGATTTCTTTTCAAAGCATGGAGAGTGTATGCCAAATAGAGAGACAATACATATTCCAGATAATTTTTCAAGACGAGAAATCTACAACTTATACAAAGAATATGCAGAAAGTGCTGAGGGACAGGGACAATTTATTACATATCAATATTTTGTAAAGATATGGAAGAAAGAATTCAATAATGTTCGTATTCCTAAGAAGACAAGGATGGGGATTTGCAGTACATGTGCTTCTCTTAAATAAAAAAGGGGCAAATGTGAAGGCTCAGAAAGAGGTAAGTGTTCATAACTTTTACTTTCAAAATTGTATAGTCATCAACTATGAAAACATATTTCTTAATGAATTTCTTTTATGTTGTGTAGATTTAATTGTCAAAGAACTTCAGGAGCATCGCGAACAACAAACAAATGAAAGGAAGAAGCTGTACAAGCATCGAAAGAAGTGTTCTGATAATCCAAATAAATATTTGGGTTTGATAATTGATGGTATGGACCAGAAGAAAACACTTTTACCACATCTTGTTCGCACACCCAAAAATCTACAAGAGGAAAATTTTATTCAGTTTCACTTGGTCGGTTGTGTGGTCTTCAATGGGAAAATGTTGTGTTGTGGGGAAAAATGCCTATGCAGGACGATCCTATCCACCTAAAGTGTGACAGTGCCTTAGCAACAAACAGAGACAACTATTCTAGTATTCTTCCTTTATGAATTAAGAATGAAGAGAGATGGATGGACTAACCGGTGTCTTCCGTTTGTCCCTCGATCCGGTTTCTCTTCTCTTGGAGAGTTCCCAGCTACTTGCCTTCTCGCTCGCCCAGCTTCAAGAGGTTTCTGCAAGATCACAAGAAGAGAACACTACACAAGACATGGATTCATATTCATAACTAGTTCAGGATTAGAAATAAACTAAACATACTAATGCAATCATACATCAAAAATACATCAGTATATACGAGAAACCAAGATAGCTTTATTGATGAATAACAAGGTTCAGGAAGAGATACAACCCAGAGGGCTCCAATCCAGCATCTCCTTCCCAGTAAATGGAATTCCTATCTTCACCCCCTTCAAAGCATTAAGCACCCAATGATTCCAATCTCAAACCAACAACAATTCTTTGCAATAACAAAATTCCAGCCTCTAGATCTCATGGAGGAGAGATCCATATATAGATGTTTGGAGAGAGGATGAGTCAGCTTGAGATCTGACTAGTGTCCTCTCCCTCTGTCAGTTCTTGATTCCACTTGGAGGTTCTTGCTTCCACTTGGAGATTTGGAACCTCTTACTCATCACCAGTCGAATTCACTGAGGCAAGTGTCATTGAGGAAGATTCTGGAAGCTTCCTGGGTCTTGACACCTCTTGGAATGAACTTGCCACATGTCAACTCTCGCTCAGCGCAGGTAGCCAGTGTTGGCTTTGACATTCAGCGCAGGTAGCCAGTGTTGGCTTTGACATTCAGCGCAGACAGCTAGTGGAGCCACTGAATTGATCCTGAATTGACTTGTTTTTGAGCAGTTTCTGGTGGAGAACTTCTGTGAATTGCTGTGGTTTGTTAGCCTTGTTCCTCTAGGGGTAGGAACAACATGTTTAGGGACTTTGGATCCCTTAGATTATGGACATTTCATGCTCAATGCTGTAAGGTACAAAAATTTCTATAACATGTTGCCAAGGGTGTACTTCACAACTCTAAATATTCATAATGATGCAAATCTGACCATAACCATAATTCATGATGTGATTTCTCATTGGTCTGGTAATCTTCCTGAAGTTTTGTATCTACAATTGGACAACACTTGCCGTGAAAACAAAAATCAGGTTGTTTTTGGGTATCTGAACATGCTTGTTGAATTGAGAATTTTTCAAAAGGTAAAGGTTGGTTTCCTTCTTGTTGGGCACACTCATGACCATATTGATCAGATGTTCAGTCGTTTTTCAGTGACATTGAGGAGGAAGGAAGTTGGGAGCTTGCCATCACTAATTGAATGTATTAAGAAATCATACATGCCAGAGCCTTCTTTTGAAGTGTTGGAAGAAACTGTTGACATGCGAAGGTTTATTCTAGGATCATATGGTGAGGGGAAATGCATTGAACAACTTAATGATATTAGCTTCCAACATCAATTTCGTATAAAAAAAAAATTGATGGGAAAACACTAATATGGGGCAAGAAGTTTTCAACTACTACAAAATGGGCATTGTCATCAGGTTTGCAATTTTTGAAGTTCATTCCAGATCGTCCAATATTTGCATCAAAAATATTGTTATTACAATCAGTTGGTGAAGTTCAGAGTGCACGCAGACAGAATAGACATATAAATTATTCTGATTGCCTAGAAGAAATTAAAAAATGTATTAGATATACATATGAGTACTTTGAAATTGTTGATTCAGTTTGGTGGGAGTCATTTTTCAATAATCAAAGTGATATCATTTCAACAACAACCAATGAAGATATACCTTTGAAAAATCCATTTATTTGGCCACAAAATGTGTCGAATGAACAAGAGGAAGTAAACATTGTTGAACAGCAACAAACTCAAGGTATTATTAATTCTTCACAGGCAATGGAAAGAGAGATGTATATTGGTTCCAGAAGATCTCGTGCACAACGTGAAGCCATGGAAGACCTTTATAGGGGTTCAGTACATGATATTAAGGAGGGTTGCATGATTGCAGTGCTAGCAGATGGAGATCCCAAAGGCTATCCATTTTGGGTTGCTAAAGTTATAAAGGTCTTTACAGAAAATGAGGATGTTACAAGTGTTGAAGTACATTGGTATGCCACAAATACACACCCATTCAATGGTGTGTATAAGCCAGAGATGGTAGTTGACAAAAAAATGGTGGAAAAAGAAAAAGAAAGGGTACAAATATAAATCGCCGCCGCACAGACATATTACAATTGGAGGATGTTGACATACTTGTTTATGACTTCAATTTAACAAAGAGAGGAACTCTTCGCTTCAAGACGATAGAGATTCTGAAAAGGTTGTTACCAGAAGGAATAGTGTTGACATGGGAGTCTGCTGAAACCAGTCGTAGATCTAGACGACTTTTGAAACCTGGAATGTTGGGCATGCATGTGGACTCAGATGGGGCACTAGTTGATGAAAGAGAAGAATATGGAACATCTTCGTCAGCATCCAGTCACTCATCTGAAGATGTGAATTGTGATGGTGTGCAAGAAAATATGAGTGATTTTGAATAATTGTTTAAGACAGATTATATAACTGATGTATGCATCATACCTTCAAATAAAATTAATGTTTTCCATATGTTGTTAAATGAGAAGTTATGAAGCATTTTTATGTTGTTGGATTATGTCTTAAGTATGATAAATTTCATTGTTTAAATATCTACAATGAAATATCAAATTAGAGATATAATGTCTGTTTTATTCAGTATACAAATAAAGACTTTTGATTTCATCCAGTGATATAATTTGTTCATAATGTCATGGTTTTTTAATTTTATAGTTGAAAAAATTTCAATTTCTTTTGTATCTAGCATGGTGTGGTTGAAAACATGTTAAATTTATACTTAGGAAAGAAAAATGATATTCTACCAGAAACATTAATGTGTTTTTTCCTTAAAAATTAACTTTGTTTGAGACATAAAAAATTGGTTTTATTAGCATTTTTTAAAAAGTTTGAAAATTGACACTAAAAAAAAAAAAACGTTATTCCAGTAGCATCACTTTCGTTTTGAAGCTATATTTTGCACGAAAATTTCGTAGTAAATTTCGTAGTCACCGCCATTTTTAAAACACATTCAAAATTGACACCTAAAAAAAAAAACATCGTTCCAGTATACACACTTTTCGTTTTTAGCACTGTTTTTGATGTTTTTTTGGGGTTTTTTGGCCAGAGTTCCCGTTTTGAGTTTATAGTTCCCGTTTCAAAGTTTACATTGTTGTAGAAGGAACTGGTGAAAATCAGATAAATGAGGAACATACCACTTTTGGATTCCCAATTGTGGATCCTGATACACAAGTGAAAATCAAAAATATTTCACGATCATATCTTCCTCATTTCTATGGTAAGGTACATGAAGACCCAGACTCTTTCTTATTTGAGCTTGATATTTTGTGTAGAAGTTATGATTATTCATCTAATGCCCAGAAGTTAAAGTTGTTTCCTGCAACTCTCAAGGATGCAGCACTCCGCTAGTTCATGGGACTAGGAGGAAACACTATATATTCTTGGGAGAAAATGAAGAGAGTGCTCTTGTAAAAATATTAGTAATATTGTAAAACTAAAGATATTAAAGTTGAAATCTTTACCATTGTGAAAAATGATGATGAGACTCTAGTGGAATACTTAGAGAGATTCCTGTATATTCTTCAAAGGTCAAAGCACAAATTTGATCCAAGTACCATTAGATCCTTGTTCTTACATGGGCTTACTGATGATGCTAGGAATAATCTAAATCTGTTAGGACAATGGGATATTGCTAAAAAATATTTAGATCAAATTTGTGGCTTGTGCAGGAAATTCTCAAGGAACCAATATAGATCCGGTAAAGGAATTCAAAATAGAAACAAGAAAACCGAATCTACTGATGCTATGATTATTTGATTAGAAAACAAAATGGACAATATGAAAATTGAAATAATGAATATTGTGAGTAAACAAATAGACTCTTTGAAGTTTCAGCAAAAACTGGTAGAGGAACAAGAGTCATTGTCTATTTTTTGTCGAAAATGTAGAAGAAAGAATCTTTTAAGAGAATGTCCTCTCGATATTAAAGAAACTAATAAATGTGCAATTTGTGCAGAGAACCATGCCACAAAAAAATTTCCTTCCATACCAGGGTTGAAAGCAGTACTTGAGGGAGGACAACCTGAAGCCGAATCACTGCATGCTATGGAAGCATGAAGAAACTGGCCTGAGGTAAGTGCAGGTATGGCTCTTGAACCTCCATCGCATTTTTTTGGTTATAATGCACATTCATATTCCTATCCTAACACTAGTCATTCTCAACATTGGCAGCATGGAAACCAACATTAGTATGGACAACCCCACCAATCTTGGCAACAAGGATGGAGAGGGCCAAACCATTCACACCATTGACATCAATCCTATCCTGAACATATGCAATCATACCCTCCTATGTATGCACCTTACCCAATGCCACAACCATCATTACCTTAGTTGAGTCAACCAATGCCACCATTACCTTTACCTCCACTGTTTCGACCTTCTCAGCTGCCTACTCAACCTTTACCCAACCCCAATAACAAAGAGGTACAAATTATCCACTCTATGAACCTGTTTTCTTCATCCAAATATCATTCTATGCCAGTTGGATTCAATGATATCCAATTGAGATCAGGGAAGATAGTAACCTCATAAAATCAAAAGCAGCCTATGGTGATTATCAATGAGAAAGGAGAGGAGGAAACTCCTTAGCATTCTGGAAAAGATGACACCATTCAGCCTATCCATGTACCTTCTGAGCCCTTGTCATCTTCTTCCAACCGACCTTCCTATCTAGAGAGGTTAGTTATGGAGAAGAAAGACACCATTCCTGTGTCTAGCCTGGCTTTTGAGCTTAGGAACCTTTTCATAAGGGTACCTTTTCTCCAAGCTATTAAAGAGATCCCCATTTGCACAAAAATCATTATGGAACTCTGTCTCAAGAAGCCATGAAGGAGAAGATTAGAACCTCAAACCATTCAATTTGTTGGTAGAGCAGCAGAGTTAATGACGGGGTGTATGCACATGGAAAAATATACCGAACCCGGAAACCTTGTTATCTCTGTTCAAATAGGTGATTTCCTTGTCTCCAATGTACTTATAGACCTGGGGGCAGCCATTAATATTACGACCAATCAAACCATAGATCAACTTGGATTGGTCCATATTCATCTTACTCCCACTGTGCTTGAACTAGCAGATAGATCTAAAATCAACCCAGAAGGGGTGTTGGATGATGTGGTCGTTTCCCTAGACTCTTGGGAATATCCCACATATTTCATTGTGCTTCAGCCAAAGAATCATGTGGGAGGACATCCCTTGATCTTGGGATGACCATGGCTTGCTACAACCGATGCTTATATTGGATGTCATTCTGGTGACATTTATATTTCCCACGGAGATTCCAAGAAGAAGGTCACCTTGTATCCACTCGCTAGATCCATTCAGGAGATCTGAGACACTTTATGGTTAGACTACAGTAGTGATGAGGAGACTCAGCTTGTATCCTTGATACATCAGAATGTTGAGTTCTTGTAGGAGGGTGAAATTCAAGACTTCATAAATAATCTAAACACCATGCCTAATTTTGAGTCATTACGTCATATTTTTAATCTAGAATTTTAGGAAGGATATGTCTCTCTACCTCCCTCACGACCATCTCTACTGATAACTCTGTGTATTCTTGAGCCTGATACCACTCTTGTTGAGATTATTCCAGGTAAATCCTTGCATATCAGTTCAGACTTGGATCCTTCCCAGCAAGAGAATCTTGTGAATTTGTTGTGAAACCATCTTAATGCCTTTGCATGGGGCTCTAAAGATATGAAAGGCATCCCTCCTGAAACTTGTACACACCATATCTATATTCAAGATGGATCCTGACCTATCCAACGACCCCAAAGGTGAATGAACCCAGCTCTAAGAGATGTTGTAAAGGAAGAATTACAAAAACTCTTAGATGCTGATTTTATCTATCCTATTCTAATAGCTAGTGGGTATCTCCATTAGTATTAGTCCCGAAAAAATATGGGAGATGGCGCACTTGTACTGACTATAGAGAATTGAACAAATCCACTCTCAAATATTACTTCCCCCTTCCTTTCATCAATCAGGTATTCGATACCCTTCTTGGTAAGAAGTACTTTTCTTTTCTAGATGTCTTTAGCGAATATAACCAGATACAGATAGCACCCGAGGATCAAGGCAAAACCACTTTTACGTGTCCATGGGGTACATTTTCTTACCGAGTGCTTCCCTTTGGAATATGTAATTCCCCAGCTACCTTTCAAAGGGCAGTCTTGGCTATTTTTGCTGACCTTGAGTGTGTAGAAATCTATATGGATGACTTTTCTGTGTTTGGTGATTCATTTCAGGAAGCCCTCAAGAATCTAGAAAAAGTGCTTCTTCGCTACCAAGAAGCTCATCTCACCTTGAGTGACAAAAAATGCAGATTAATGTGCAAGGTAGGAGTGGTTCTTGGCCATCTTATTTTTGACAAAGTTATCCAGGTTGACCTTGCAAAAATAGAAATTATTTTGAGTCTCCCTATACCCAAAACTCAAAGGGAAGTGAGAGGTTTTCTAGGACATGCGGGCTACTATAGGAGATTCATTGAGAATTTCTCAAGGATAGCTACCCCCCTTTTCTGACTTTTGGCTAAGGATAGTGAGTTTTCTTGGTCCATAGCTTGCCAACAGTCCTTTGAGACATTGAAGGAAAAACTAGTCCAGGCACCAGTTTTGAGAGGACCAAACTCGTCCCTACCATTTCATACTTCCTCTAATGCCTCAGATACTGCTATTAGCATAGCTTCAGGACAAGAAGAAGACAAACAATATTATGTTATTTATTTCATTAGAAAAAACTTGTCACCTGTTGAACTAACTTATACGGTTATTGAGAAAGAGTTTTTCGTTGTAATTTTTTCTATTAATAAATTCAAACATTATATTACAGGATATAAAGTCTTTTTACATACTGACCATTCCTCAATAAGATATTTGATGAATAAACCATTAACTAGCGGTAGGGTGACTAGGTGGTTATTATTGTTATAGGAATTTAATATTACCATTATTGATAGACCAGGAAAATTGAATGTAGTAGCAGACTAACTTTCAAGATTAAACAATCCTGGTGAAGCAATTCCTGTTCATGATGATTTTCCTAACGAACATCTTTTTGCTGTGTCCACAAAATCCCCAAGGTTTGCTGACATAGTTGACTATTTAGTCACTGGAAAATTACCACCTCACTTATCCCCTCGTGAAAACCAGAATATCATACAGAAAAGTGTTGCATATTCCTGGATTCAGGGAGACCTTTTTTACACCAGAGGAGATCTCATTATCCGTAGATGTGTAAGAGAGGAAGAAGTGTTTGATATATTTAAACCTTCCCATGATAAACCTTGTGGGGGTCACTTCACCGATTAGTGCACTGCATACAAAGTGTTACGAGCTGGCTATTTTTTGCCTTCCTTGTTTAAGGATGCCAAACAATATGTCAAGTGGTGTGATAGCTATCAGCGAGTTGGCCAGCCTAATCAAACCAATGAAATGCCTTTATGTCCTCAGGTTATGATTAAGCCTTTTGAAAAATGGGTCATTTATTTCGTAGGACCAATAAATCCAACATCATTAAATAAAAATCATATTTTGGTTTGTACAGATTTCGTTACAAAATGGGTAGATGCTAAAGTTGTTTCTTTTGCTACTAAAATAGTTGTTGTTGATTTGCTTTTTACTGAAATATTTACTAGATTTGGTGTGCCTAGAGAAATTGTTTCTGACAATGGGCCACAATTTATTTCTAATCTGGTATAGGGTGTGATGGAGAAGTACAAGATACGACACAGGAAATCCACACCGTATCACCCACAAGAAAATGGTCAAGTGGAGTCCACAAATAAGGTGATTGAGTCCATCCTCACAAAGATGGTAAATATTCATAGAAAGGATTGGGCTAACAAATTACCGAAAGCATTGTAGGCATACCGAACCACTTGGAGAAATAACACAGGACACACACCATATGAGCTAGTGTGTGGAAAACAAGTCATCTTGTTGATAAAAGTCCATATTAAGGCATTCAAGACTGCAGTCCAATTGGGGCTAGATCTCTCTGAAGCACAATAGCAGCATCTTCTACAATTGAATGAGTTACATGAATTCCGACGGGATGTTGTTCAATAGAACATCGTGGTTCAACAACAACGCAAGAAGTGGCATGACAAGTCCATTCAGAAAAAGTGATTCCAACTAGGTGATTGGGTGCTCCTTTATGATTCTAGATTCAAATATTTTAAAGGGAAATTCCACACACGTTGGATGGGACCCTATGACATGGTAAAAGTGTTTGAAAATGGAGCGGTAGAAATTAAAACTATTGATGGATGTAATTCTGTGTTCCTGGTAAATGGGCATAGATTGAAGGTATATTTTCAGCCCCTTAACAAAGGATATTTTATGCAGCAAGTCCAACATAAATTTGAAAAGGAGTTGGTAGGTGGTGACACCAACTTGTTGAAGATTTGTTTCCTTCTTGTCCTTATTGAAAAAATAAAAAGAAGAAAAATGACAAAAAAAAAGTATAAAAAGAAAAGAAATTTTTTTCCTGTAATTATGAAAATCAATTGACTGACATGATTGCATAAGGATCAACTTGAAAACCAGCATGCTGACAGGAAGATCGAAATTTTAATAAAAAGGGAATGTTACTTGATTTTTTTTAGATATGTTGGCTACCACCAAGAAGAAGCAAGTTCACGAAACCGAGTACTTCCCCAAGTTTGGGGTAGCTAGCATGGAAATTTTTATCCAAGTAAACGCTTAATTCCCACTACAGTTACTTTTCTCGACACCAGTGCAGGCATATTTCAAGGTGAAAACTTTGCCTTTCTTCTATTTCCCGTTTCGAAAATTCTCACTAGTTTCTTTTCTAGAATCCCTAATGAATTACCTTCCTCTTTCTTCTAAGAAAACTACCTTTGCCTGATTTCGTAAAATACCTCTTTTCCTTTGAATTTTTCCACATCCCATTTCATTTATCCCCATTGGTGATATTATTTCTGGAATCCCTACTGTAATGTTCCTTCCCATTCAAAACATTACCCCCTTCCCACTTCTTTATTCCCTCATAAATTGATTGCAGAATTTGATGTAGTCAATCCAGAAGGCATGCTCATGAAACACCAAAGGAGGGTGAATAAAACATTTCTTGTATATTAAGGCAAAAAAATGCAGTCCAGCTGCAGAATTGTGTTCTATCAGAATTTTTGTTTTGGTAAAGTCCCTCGTGCAAGATGCGCAGTGCAAGCAAGATCAGTGCACGAACGCAGCCGACTATGGAAGCAAGGGTAAAATAAAATTCACACAGTCCAAGAGCGTATTATGAAGGATGTTTATGGATCTTTATTTTCTTGCACATGAATATTGATATATCATAGCATTGTATGTTTCAATTAAACTTTGTTTTATCATTTACTGATTTAGGAAAAGTTTTAAAGTGCAAGATGTATTGGGTTCTGAAATCTAATTTTTTAATAATTACTAAAGTATGTCTTGATTGAATTATGAGGGAGACTGTGGGATAGTACTGTTGTCCATAAGCTTGTATTCACCTTCCTTGAAACAATCTCGCGTTACTTGCTCATTCTTATCTTACCTCGTAACCCGATCATCATGACCGTTGCACCACCGCTTCATAAACCTCCACTAAACCCAATCATTATTTCTCACCTGCAGTAGGCTGATAGAAATCTGCACCTGATACGAAGATTTGTTTTCATCATGATCGGTTGAGTGGGACTGAAAAGACAGAGGATGGATAAACCTCCAGCATAAAGCTCTCAGCAATCGTTGGTATCACTCACTTGGATCCTTTTGAGGTTGTGACCAGAAAGAGGGAAGTGCAATTCGAACATGGCACCCGTAAGGAATGAGCCATCATCCTTGAAGGAGATTGAGTAGACCGCGGAATACTAGAACAATCTTGCAATGTTGCAAGAATCTAGGTTCCTTCCATTTTTACAGAAGTTCGACGGTTTCAACATGGCTATGGTATTGGAGTTGCAAAGACATTTAAAGGAGGGCGATTCAAGATCGGCTCGTTTGAGTTCGAAGTCATGAAACAGTCCATTGCGCAAGCTATAGGATTGCCAATTACAGGGAGCAGTGGTTCAAAAAGGAGCGGCTCGGGAAGAAACGATGGCATCGGTTTGTGGTTGACAGAAAGATTATGGTTGATTGGAAGAAGGGACTTCCGTAGAGTGCCATGATCGGGAGATGGCGAGACCTCCTGTTCATATTGCAAAAACTTGTTACTTGCAAGGGACGTTATACATTAGCGTTTGTGTATCACCTTCGGCTATTGTTGCACTTTGAGTTGAGAAAACTTGTTAATCTCCCTTATTACCTGCTCAGAAGTCTTGAGAAAATGGCGAAGGATGTGCAGAGTGGGAACGCAAGACAAGTCGCAAATAAGCTATATCATCATGGGCTTATCACAATCCTCGTCAAGAAAGTGCTCGAAGAAAAGGGAGTGACCTGTGAAGCATTGCCGAAGGAGTTTCGATCGAGGAGTGCAGGGAAGTCTGCTAGCAAGAGTACAAGAAAGAAAAGTAAGGTAGAGACATCGTCCCTTGCTGAGCAAAAAGGTAAAAGCATGTCGGTGCAAGCAAAAAAGAGGTCTGTCAAAAACACTCCGCCCTCGGCAAAGAAAAGAAAAATCAAAACCTTGATGAGGAAAAAGACTGTCTCTCAAGGGACGAACCAGTCAAGCTCTCCGATTATGGTTGATGAGTCACCCCAAGTTTCCCCCAAAGATCATAATCTTTCAGTGCTTGTAGATGCAGTAGCCCACACTGTGGTAGACGAAGAGAATGCGGAGACGACATATTGTTGTCTACCTTTGTCTGCAGGTTAAGAAAGAGGAAGATGACACCGAGTGCAGGTGAAGTCCCAGCAGAGGGTCATGAGGATGAGGAGGTACATCATATGGAGACCCTTGATAATTTCAATGAACGGGACATTGAAACCCTCAATTCTTTTGAGGAATGGAGTACTGAAGCCCCTACTGTTTTTGAATAACAGGGTACTAAATCCCCTAAAGAATTGGAAGAACATAGCATTGAAAACCCTGAGGAGTTGAGTGCAAAAGGTATTGAAACATTTTGCACGAAGGCTGTGGAGGGCATCAAAACCCTGGGTGACAAGGAAAACCCGAGCGCAGAAACTTTTGGTGACGTCATAATGCAGACATTAGATGACCTTGACCTTGACAATGGTGAGAATTGTTTCGAGTCCGTTGTAGAAAAGATATTTACACCAAAAAATCTAAGCACGGAACCCTCTACTCTCTACCTCAATAGCCGAATAGTAGAATTGGAGCAGCGAGTTCATGACGTGGAGGCTCTGAACCAGGTCATGAAGGAACAAAATTGGCAGAAGCAAAGTGAGGTAGAGCTGCTCGCAGAGGTCAAAAAGTAGAAACAAGAAGTAAAAGTATGGAAGTATCGGGCTTCCAAATGCTACAAATTCCTCAAGAAGGTGACTAATTAGTTGAAAAGAGCCCGAGGTAAAAAGCCGAAGATAGTGAAAGCAGGAATAAGCATTGAAGTTCAGGATTGAGAGTTGGCCACTCATTTTTGAGGATTTTTTGCAGAAGGTAAAATGTTGTGTGAGGACACACAACAGCTTAGGGATGGGAGGATGTTGGTGTCCCAAATTGCTCTATTTTTACCCCATTTCCATAAACATTAACCTCTGTTTTATCTCTACTTAACCCTCTCTTTCCTGCACTAGTCCAAGATAACTATCTATTCCTACATATGCTTCGTCTTTTATATTAAGATTTATTAATGTGATTTATTAATCATTTTATATAGATTTCATGCCTATTAAGTACCTCTTGTAACTTATGTTTAATTTCCTAGAATTAATTGACAAACTAAGTGTTAGTTATGAGTCAGCATGATCAGTGCAGGCATATTCCTACACCGCCAACGATGATTGTTCCGAGATCTTCGTGAGCTGAATTCTTCCACGCATATTTTTTGATCCACGATTCCTAGTTCAGTTGCAGACTAACTGAGGATGGATATCGGTGGCACATAATTAGGGATATTTTCCAAGGAAGGTCTACGACTAGTGAAGTTCGCGTTCTATTATAACTATTAGCCGATTTTGTAATGATTGGTTGTTAGTCCGTTTGGCCGAAAGGCCTGAATAGGAAAAGGGTTGTAATTAGCAGAATACGGCTAAGGCCGAAAGACTATATAAAATATAGACTGTAGGTAGAACTAAGCTAGTGATTTAAGTTGTAATTTCATTCTGGGATGGGTGACCTCCCGGGAAGTCCTGGTTACTGGGTGCAAGCCCCGGAAGTGATGATTGGCGTTATGTGATTCATTTCACTAGTTTCAATCCCACTTCTTCACCCCTGTGAGCATCACCCGATGCAATGAGTGTTAAGTGAAATATTCAAAAATCATGAGAAATTAGTCAGTTATGACTACCTCTCATGGAAATGGTCATACGTGAACGACTTACTTAACGCAGTTGAATCCAAAAAATGATATCTAATGTAATTTCATTCGCTGTGTAATTTTGTATTGCCCTCGGCTTTGGGCTAGAACTGCGCTATCATGTATATTTGTCGATCAAGTAATACAAGGAACTCGCCATGTTATTCACATGTTGTGTATAACTTATATTTTTATGCATACTTGAGTGTTCATTCGTTTCGTTTCTTAAACGAAAAACAAGATGGTTGGCTAGGGCCCAACCAACCCAGCTTGTTTACCCTTGTGCTTTCGCCATTTGAAAGGTCTGTGTAAACATTTATTTTCAGTTGTGTGGTTTGAATGATTCTAGTATTTATTTCAGATTTCTGAGATGAATGTATTTCGTAGTTAACTGTGAACAAATATGTGGCTTGGAAGTTTGATTGAGTTTATTTCTTTCCTGTGGTTTCTTCCCCACAATATTTGTCTCGATTTGCTTTTGCTTGTGTCATGCAGGAATTCTCTTCCTGTACCAGTGCATGTAGTTTCCTGCACTCTGGTTTAATTATTTATTTCATAGCAAGCATTATATTTCTTTTCCTGCTTATCATTTCAGTTACTTCTGTAAGCAAATGTACTGCTAATTTCAGTAATCATCCTTAACATTAAGAGAAAATTTCTGAAGGATCTGAGAACGATTACATGAATTTGTTGCAAATACTTCATACATGAACTTTATGACTTATGACCAAGGAGCATAAATATTATAAGTGGATTGTCGAAGCTAGCTGATACATGCAGATTACTTTGACTATTGCTTTGGTTACTTCGAATTGATTTCATTTTATGAAGTTTACTTTCATTGCAAGGTTTAGTTAATTAAAGCATTTCTTTTCCATAGATAATTTATCTTAGAATTTAGTTTGCAATTGCAATTCTTTTCAGTGCGTCTTTCAATCCTTTTGAAAGTAAATCGGAAACTTTGGTGAAGGAAACTCTGCCTCGGTGCAAAAGTTGGTCTCTTGTCACAGAAACAGAGTGATCTAAGCCCTGAGGTTTAGAGCACCTCCACAAAGACATAAATCTTCAGTAAGGAAGGTAAAATATACTTTTGCACAGAGGTACTATACCTGCACTAGTGCAAAAAGATTGCAATGGTACAAGAACAGGTTGTTTGAATAGAAGGAAAATCAATTGGGAAACAGATCTCTGCAAGGGCCCACTTATCAGGTTGTTAGCCATCTATCTGAAGATAAACATAGCATTTAATTCTAGCGTTTAAGATTGCTTTCAATTGTGTGAAAGTTCCTTTACTTGATTTCTCTGCAAATTATTCTTTTACATTCTAGCACTAAAGTTGTTTTGGTGTCAATTGCCTTTAAAATTATTTTCTGTATGATTCTGCAACATTTCCTTTAAGAAGTAGGATTAAGAATAGGAAAATTTCATACCATTTCTGGCATTGCCTGTGCTTCGTCTCTAAGTTTACGAAACCCCCGGGTTGACAATTAAGTGTTGAGGAGTTTGCTTAAGTGTAATTCCTGCACCCAACATGGAGCGCCCATTAAGGGATTCAAAATTAAGTTTAATGAGTACAATGAAGTAAATTCATCAAAAACTAAACCCGAGCAAGAGTTGCATCTTACACTGTCCAAGAGAGGAAAATCCATGAATTCAAATGCTGAAATGGAAGAGAAAAACAATCACTGCAACTTCCCAATGTTGGAATCAAACTGCAATTTCATCTTCAGATTTAATATAGAATGTTTTGTTTACATTTCCAGTCATGGATGATTGTTTCCTTCCAAACCACTTCACAATCTAATTATTGAGATTTTATTTCCTCTTCCTAACTTAACTGAATTAACTGTTTAAACAAAATCAGTTGAGGAACTGAATTTTTGAGAGTCGCAAAATTGTCTCTATATTCAAAATAATTTATCCGATAAAAGTAACATGCTCTCGTGAACCCAACTCCTTACAAATATGGACAAACATACTCATGGGCACCTTTCTCTTTTAATTAATAAAAGATATTAAATAGAAAGTCTTCAAAGTTTATACAGGTTTCGTATGGTACTAATGTTGAGGTGGATAATACATAGGCTTGGGTCCCAGGCTTCATCTTTTATTTATGATAGAAAACAATTTGTGGTTTCTTAAAACCCAAAACCACCTTCGGGACCACCTCTGGTGGTTTCTTGAGATGAGGAGGGTTCTGCCGTAATAATTAATAGTTGTCGATTTTTAGATAAGTGGTTTAAAAAAATTGCCTTGCGGGGGAACACGTTGGTATAAACCCTGTGCAATTTGTGCCACCCGGATTGTTTCAACTTGGACGAGGAATAATGTGAGCCATCGATTTCCTTAAGCAATTAAGTTTTCTTCAATCATTGTGCAATTGGAATTTCATTTTCATCGTTAAATATTCTGGATGAACTACTTCTCTTAGAGCACCGATTTGCGAATATAGAAATTCATGATCGGTGAAGACAAATATGAAAAAGGAGCTAGGCATTGCATATGAAAATAACAAATCTTCACAGATTCTCTATCATCCGTTGCAGGATAGTAAACTTTCAAACCCTTTGGCATATTATTTCACAAACTTTTACGCAATATATAATTTTTTAATTCCTTTGGTTTCTCGTGATATTCTTCATTCAAAACAAATAATCTAGTAACCTTTTTATGTGTTTGACCTTGCTGACTCAGAGATAAAGCCTCCTTTCTTTCTCCAGTGGTTCAGTGTCTGCCGTCTTTTTCTTCTCCAACAAAAGCAGATAATCTGCACTATTCTAGTATCTGATTGCTAAGAAAATTCCCATGTTTTCCTTTCGTGATGAAGCACTTGTTTGGTCTGCAAGAAGAATCACCATGCCATGAAGAAAACTCGTGATTTCTCATTCTTTTATGAATAGCCATAGGGTGGTTATAATTTCTTTTAAATTTATTGTGCCTTGGATAACTGAAACAACCAGACTCATCTCCCGAAACATTCTCGGGACTATCTGAATTGTTATCGTTATCTTCCCTCCCAGAGGAAACCTTGTGCCCAGGAGAAAAGACATGATTTCTGAAATGGTTTCCATTTACAAAGGAAGGTTGACCATTTCTTCCAGAAACATTGCACGTTGTATAACTGAAATGCCCTGACTTCCCGTCAGAAGAAGAGGTTGAACTTCCCTTGGTACATTTGTTATCTGACTTCAACTCTAGAGTTACGTAGAGCTGCTAAACCACAACTTAATGATGCAGATTGTGCAAACTTAGCCATCAGATGAATTAACAAAGAGTTGTCCATACAATCAATCATCTCAGATCTTCGAGCAGTAGCAGCTTTGTTAGTCTCAGCGGAGGCACCTTTTGCAAGCACTTTGAAAATCAACAAGACATTTGACTCGAATTCTCATATATTTGTTCTGAAAATAGCTCTGTTCTAATATAATACTCAGGTTTTGGCTCCATTTCACAATCTTTCTCAATTTTTGAATCATTTTTTTTGTTTTGAGAAAATTCTCAGGTTGTGAGATATTTTGACACACCTTATAATCAATTGATGATTCAACAACACTAGATACTTCTGGTAGCTTTGCAAGAAAGGGTAGTTGAATAACAATAAGTTCAATACAATAATTGTAATCTAGGTGCTCAATTAGCTCATAGACACAATGCCTTGGCTTGTCTTGCTCACTGACATTAAATAGCTCCCATAAAATTGTCCCTTTTTCCAAACATTTGAAATGAAACCATGAGGCATTTCATCATTCTAATCATTTTTATAAAAGCAAGAATGTCTTCCCTTTGTAGAGTTGTCAGCGAATGTTATCAGATGCCATCAAATTTTGCAATTTTATTCTTGTGTTGGATTTATTTTTTAAATATTTTTAATATTTTAATTGTACCATATTGGGTTACAACACTACCAATAGAACTGGATTGGCTTACATTTTTGACAAACATCATTGAGCGAACCATATTTAAGATTGTCCCGTTGATTCTATCAAGTACACCATTTTGTCAGGGATTGTATGGCACAATTTTTTTTATGTTCAATTCCATGTTTGAAAAGATAGTTTTCAAATTCATTTGAAATATATTCTTTTCCATTATCAGTATGAATAGGACCAATATGAGATTGCACATCATTTTCAATCCATGCATGAAACTTTTTGAAAGTTTCAAAAGCTTCAGATTTAGTTTTCAACAAATGTACCTAACGCATTCTGTTGTACTCATTAATTAAAGTCATCATACATTTATTTATGTTTTTAGAAGGAACACACATAGGGCCGCACGAATCATAATGAATCAGTTCACTCTTGAAACAAAATCATGAAATGGTTGTTTACTATGTTTTCTTAGGATATAAGCACCACATTGCTTCAGTTTATCAGGAATGGTTGGAAAACTATAAAAAACATTTCTTTTCAAAAAATGAATACTACCATAATTTAGATATCCAAATCTTACATGCCATAAATGACTACATGGCAATGTACCTTCATGACATTGAGAACTATATGCATAATTTGGTGCACGAGAAGACATCCCTTGCAACTTCAAGAGTCTTTCTTACTCTATTCCAATCATGACATGTGTGTTGTCTGATGCTGTTCTTGCCTCAAATTTTCCATTGGACATGTGTATGCAATGTCCTTGTTGGCAAATGTGAACCAGGGTCAATCAACTGCTCCTAAGTCTATATGGTAGATAACATCATGCAAAAGAAATTCAAGGAGTCCAGATAATTTTAGCTTGAAGATGCCAACTTTGAATGGTTTGATTCTTTCCATGCCTATGAAGTATACAACTCCATCGACATTGTTACTAAAATCTTCAAAAAAATATTTTCGTAGGGTCATGTGACAAGTTGCACCTATATCAAGTAGCCATGTATCTTTCCAAGAAGCAAATGAAGTATGAAATAGGTCTTCAGTTACTTCAATATTGCAATATGCAACAATGTTATGAGTATATTTAGGTTCTTTACCTTTTCCTTGGTCGCACATTTTACCTTCATTTTTATTTCATTCTTGTCTGATTATTCCACAACAGGGTTTTCATGTGGATGCATGATGTCCATTTATGTTGAAATGAATACAATGGAGATTATATTTTCCTCCTTGATGATGTTTACCCCCTACCTCTGATATTCTTCCTTCCACGTCCTCTTCTGCCACCTCTTCCTTTAGAAGAATCTTGTGTCCAATTCTTCTCTTTCTGTGCAAGGCACAAAATTGCTTCAGGAGATTAAGAAATTTTCTTCCCCTTTCCAATCACTTTCTCCCTTTCTAAAAACATTTCCATAAGAATGTCAAAAGTAACATTATTTAGTTGGTCACTAGCTTGTACAAATTCAAGACAATGGGAATATGTTGGATAAAGAGGCTTGACGAAAGATGTGGGAGGAATGTCCATTTTAACTATAGTGGCTTCTACATCATGCATGATAGCTCTAATTTTTTAGGCTAGGGCTAGGGGATCATCATCCTCAAACTCCAGGTTAAAGAGTTTAATCATCAACTAGACTACCTCAAGCTTTGAGCATGAGTCATATAAATCTTTCAAATTCTTTAATGCATCAAAGGCATTGGTAATTGGAATTATATGAAAACTCACTACATAAGAAACAATTGAGGAATAGGATTTACTATTATTGTTTTCCCATATGATGAGCTCTTTATATGATGTGGGATTTGTAGGAAAATTTTCATCTTCTCCTTCATAGACACCTTTCAATATATCACTGAAAAAGAGGGTGTGAGTACCACTTCAAAAATGGAGATAAGGTAATGCATCATTAAATAGAGCCTTGAAATACAACCTTTACATTTTATACTATGCCTTAAATAATAAAATGAAGAAAATCAATATTAAACACATTGTCCAAAGAAATAATCATCTCTCACAGGAACAATTATACATTTGGCATACCAACAATGAGGAATGGAAAAATCATATGATCCACCAATAAACCATTGGATAGACATGCCAATATTATTATGCCACATGGAGTCAAAATACGAGTTAAATTCCCATAGGCTCAAAGAAATGGATGTGCGAGAAATCATCCACCATTGTTTTGTAAGACTATTCTAGGAAACTTTCACAATAATCAAATATTAAAGTCAGATCACCACAACATTTATTCAATGGGTGGAAACAACATAGAGCTTCCACGACACTTTGGTTCACCTTCTAATTATTTCATTATGATTCTCTAGTAAATACTCATTTACAACCATTGATATTTTTGTAGTGATGTCGCCCCCCACTACAAACAAAACCAATACAAAAAAATAAAAATTCTATGAAGTTGAAAAATAGGGTTATGTCAACATCAAACTCAAATTGGAAAGGAGCAGGTGTGTTGTGGATTAAAACACATGAAACATAAATGAGAGGACAAATATTTAGCCATGGTTTAAAGCATGAAGCATAAACGTGAGGATGAAATCTTGGGCACAAGTAATTCCTCGATATGACTATCCAAGTACAAATGGATACTTCTTTGGATGTGTCAAGCTAGCGAAATCCAAAACAAGACTCTTTGTGTACATGGTGCGTTAAGTTATATAAACAATCAAAATGATACAAAGGTAACACAACTTAATGTCCTTTGCATTCACTGGCATACCGTGATTGTATTAGCATGACGTTATTATGAGAAAGGAAAAATGAATGGAAGATTGGTGTATGACAGGCTGACAGGAAGTATGGTAGTGATTATTAGGTGAAGGGCCAACTACAAAGGAGTTATAAGAAATGAAAAGATATCCAAATGGGGACTTGAGCTCTAGTCCCATGTCAGCCCAAGATGGTAACTCTTGAAAACTGATTCATTTCATTAAGATGAATCTCATTATATGCAATTAGAATGGTGAACCTTGAGATTACATTCTAGGGCCTCTTCCTATTCTAATTTTATATTTACATATTTATAAAAGTTTTCCTAATCCTGGAGAATTAGGTGTCCAACAATTTTCATTATTGTTGGTGCATATGTTCATGTCATTTTCTTACATCAAAGTTCTCACATATGCTTCTTCAATGTGTTCTTTAATGCTTTCATGCACTTAGACAATTAATCTTATCTTCTTCTTTTTTTCATTAATGAGTGATTTATGGCATGATTTTGCATGGATTCCTTCCTAAATCTCTCTATCAATTGTATTTGTATTGATTACTATGAAATTGGTTCCAAAGGATCAATGAGTTAATGAGTAAAGAAAACGCTTTCCCAACAATTTGGTTTTAGTTCTTTAATTTATATATTTCTATTTAGATTATTGATCTTGGATGGTTTCATAATCAGTAGATATGAGATCTATCTACAAATGGAATGATATTTTTGTAGTTCAATTATTGAGCCATTCTCATTTGGAGTTAGACCCTAATGCGTTTTTAATAGAGTTCATTGTATGAGTGTTTTCTCTCTACTAAGTACTTACTTATAGTCTATCATTGTTTGACATGGAGAATCACAAATGCAAGAGAAATATCGAATTCTAAAGGGTGTTTCTTATTGCTTGATCATGTGTGTCTCTAAATATTCCTTCTTGTGGATTCTGCTATAGAAGTTAAAGCAACTAGAATTAGCAAGTGACCTAGTCATTTTGTGGATCAATTTGTTACTATGGATTTCATGGAGATCATTGAAAAGCTTCACTAGACTATGCAATTTACGATATAATAAATTCTTCATTATCATTAGAGAAATTTATATAGGATTTTTCTCAAGCATTGTGAATTTTATTTGATGGCACCATAGATCCAAATAATTAATATAGTGGATCTGTAGTTAGAAAAAATTATTCAGTAACCCTTCCTTTTGTAGTTACGATGATTCTAATCATCTGATTAGTGGATTGAAGTCAAGTTTCTCTTATTATGTCATTAAATTATTATGAGTGGAAATTAAATACATTGATTTTTTTAAGGAGAAAAGGTCCATACAGAATGATTATGGGAAATAAGCTTAATGTCATTACCCCAAGGAGGGAACATGTTGGTTTCAATGTATATTATATGACCCCAAGCGGGGCATATATCGAGTTAAATGTATATGGTATGACCTCATGGTGGGGCACATATATGGGGTTATGTTATCACTTATAACTATCCTCTTGGTTGTAAGAGAGAAGTTTTCAAGGTAACCGTTTCACTCCAAGTTATAGATTAAAGGATAGCACCTTTAATCTAGATAGGGCTCTCTCTGTGATAGCCTAATTACTGAAATCAACAAATCACTGCACTTTATACAGTGGATATATCTTTAGATATGTTGTGTAATGCAGGGTTTGGTTGGGCCTGCAGGAAATAGTTAATTGGGTGATGGATTCAAGAAAAAAGGGTTTATATTAATTTACCAAGATAAATACTTTTCTAATCAGGATTGATAAAAGGCAAGGTGGATAGAAGTTCATGAACCTTTGTCATTGCTATAGATGGAAGGAGAATGTAGGAGTATAATAGCACATACACAGTGAATCCTAGAGTAGCTTTAGAAGATCAAAATGAAAATATTTGAAAATCTCAACTCAGAGCATCAAACCATATATGAATTCTGAATTAATTATTCTTATTCAAATACTCATAAGACATACATTTGCATGAGATTATAAAAGAAGAAATAGTAAAACATATAGAGAATACATACTAAGACTTACTATCATAGGAATCTTTATATCACTGGTCAGAATCTACTGATCTTGGCAAATTGAAATGAATAAGCCTTCAAAACACACAGACAATGACTATTCCTTTCCCAAAAACCAACCTTTTGAAAAATACAATAGAGGTAAGCTCCTTAAAGTATGGTAGCAATAATTACAAAATATGTACATAATTTGAGAGTTTAATTAACAAAAATCATAATAACCCTATCATCTTAGCTACTCGGATCTCTAATCTGTCACATATCATTGGTTAAAATAGGGTGTAAGACTGATGCTCATATCTCCTTCTGGTATCGTGGAATAATACCGAAGTCACTACCACAAAATAGGATCTGGAATTATTTACTTGTTTACAGGCTTGATATCTTGAGCCAAAACTCACATTTATTCCTTGTAGCCAACTAATTCATGAACCTCGAAATAACGTTGAAAGTGTGTAACTGTCTAATTCTTTCAAGCATAGGAAACAATTATTTTTGTTGATTTCTTAGTGGCATGCTTTTTATATTTGTGGAATGACTTGTTTACAACCTCACAAGTACCACATATGATATCCATATCTTGAATTGGTGCATGTTGGTTCAAGTATTATTTTATGGAAGGATTGTCTTTATATGGTCTACCATTTTTATCCAATGTGTCTAGTGGAGTGAGATTTTCTATTGAGATTTTTTTTTCTCATTTTGAATATGAAATAGGAAAAGTTATGTAATATTGTCTATGACCAAGATTTGTTTTCGTTAGGGTAGGATGGTCATGCAACTATATACAATCAGAATGATGAATATTGGGATTCACATTCCAAGGTCTCTTCTTATTCTAATTTTATATCTACATATACAAAAAAAATCCCAAGTTTGTAAGTCCAAGAATCATTCTCAATTTGTTGAACTTTTCTCTTCCAAGCACTTGGGTGAAGATGTGTACAATTTCCTCATTTTCTTAACAATGTCATAAGTGAAGTCTTGGCCTAAACATGATTAACCTTGAATGTCATAGGTCATGCTCAGCCAATTTTTCATACCAAGCTCATGGTGCTTGTTTTATGTCATAGAAGGATTTGATAAGTCTACATACTTTATGCTCTTGTTCTTTCATAACAAAACTTTCTTGTTGAGCCATAAAAACATTTTCTTTCAGGTCTCCATTCAAAAAATAGTTTCTACATCCATTTGATGGACTTTCCATCAATTCTGAACTGCTAAGGAAAACAGATTCCAGATGGGGGCCCACTTTTCCATGGGGGAAAGGTCTTCTCATAATAAACCACTTCTTTCTATTCAAATCCTTTTGCAACACGCCATCCTTTGCGCTTCTTAAGTAGCAATATGATTTATACTTGTTGTTCAAGACCCAATTGTGACCAGTTGGTTTGGTTCTAAATGGAGAGCCCACCGATTCCCAGGTTACATTATTTATGAGAGTATAATACTCTTTTTGCATTGCTTCTTTTCATTAATCATGAGAAGCAACTTATTTAAAGGAAGTTGGTTCAAATTAGTAGACAAATTTAATTCAAAATCATAAGAAACATCTATACATCCATATAAACAATTCAATTAGAATCATTTACATCACCTCCATTTTCACCATTGGAACTTCTAGTTATTATATTTCCAACCTCATCGCGATTAACACTTTCAAGTGTTATAGTGATCCATTTTGGAGGACCTTTCTGAAATGGTCCAGGCTACTCTGCTGACTAAGATGGGGCTGAATCAAGACTTATCCTTCCAATTTTTTCAATCACATCACTTAGAGGATCTTCTTGATTTGAAGAAGTGACTGGAACTTCAAGAGGGCAAGAGAGTTCTACAAAAGGATATTCCACAAATTAATCTAGGATAGGTATCCCCCCATCAATATGTGGAATCTCATTATCAAATTCTTGAAAAGTTTCTGCATGATTGAATCTATCCAAACAATCAAGCTTTCACTCAACAATATTGCCAATCTTCGAAGATTCAAGAAAAATCATCTCTCTAGACATTATAAAATTCTTATTTACCTCATCATAGAGACGATATGCTTCGAAGGTATCTAAGTACCCCAAGAATATACACTTTCGACTCCTTTCACCAATTTTGTGTCTTTGTTCCTTATATATCAAGACATAGCATGTGAAACCAAATATCTTGAGATGCGTTAACAAAGAAATGTGGCCACACCACAGTTCATAAGGAGTCTTGTTTATGATAGCATGAGATGGACATATGTTTTCAATAGATACTACAAGTTGTCATTCTTAGGAGACAATTCCTGACTGTGGGGAACACATGACCAAGACATATTCAAACTAATTAAAAAATAATTTGAAACCAATGGAAGGAAGGACATCCCATGAGGGCTTGCAAGCAAAGCTTCTAGTTCTAAAACCATAGCTTTCCAAATACCAATGGCAAGAGAGACTATGAGACTTGCAAGGTGGAAATGTAAAGAAGAAAATGGAAGAGACATAATTTTGGCGTAGGCAATTAAGAATCTATGCTTTAACATTATAGAAAGAATAATGTAAGACTAAGGAAAATTCAATGAGGTGCCTAGATGTAGAGTGCCTATTAAGGGCTTCAAGATTAATTTTAATGAGTACAATGAAGTAAATTCATAAAAAACTAAACCAAAGCACCAGTTGCATCTTCCACTGTCTAAGAGGAAAATACATAAATTTGAATGTTGAGACGCAAGAGAAAAACAATCACTCAAACTTCCCTATGCTGGAATCAAACTGCAATTTCATATTTAGACTTCTGAGAGAATGTTTTGTTTACCTTGCCATTCATGGATGATTGTGGATGATTGTGGCCTTCCAAACCACTTCACCATTTAATTCTTGAGCTTTTATTTCTGCTTCCTAGCTTAACTGGGTTAACTGTTAAAACAAAATCAGTTGAGGAACTCAATTTTTAGCAATTACAAAATTGTCTCTTTATCTGATAAAAGAAACATGCTTTCGTGAACCCAACTCCTCACAAATATGGACAAACATACTCGTGGGCGCCTTTATATTTTAATTAATAAAAGATATTAAATAGAAAGTCTTCGAAGTTTATACAGGTTTCATATGGTACTAATACTGAGGTGGATAATACATAGCCTTAGGTCCCAGGCTTTGTCTTTTATTTATGATAACATATAATTTGTGGTTTCTTAACACCCAAAACCACCTTTGGGACAACCTCTGCTGGTTTCTTGAGATGAGGAGGGTGCCGCCGTAATAATTAATAGCCCTTGATTTTTAGATAATTTGTTTGAAAAAACTTCCTTGCGGGGGCACACCTTGGTATAAACACCGTACAATTTGTGCCACCAGAATTATTTTAACTTGGATGAGGAATAATGTGAACTCCTTGAGCAATTAAGTTTTCTTCAAGAATTGTGTAATTGGAATTTCATTTCATCGTTTATTATTCTGGCAGAGAAACTTCTCTTAGAGCACCAATTCGCAGATATAGAAATTCATGGTCGGTGAAGACAAATATGAAAAAGGAGATAAGAATTCCATATCAAAATAACAAATTTCAACAGATTATGGATCATCCCTTGCAAGATAGTAAACTTTCAAACCCTTTGGCAATTATTTCACAAATTTTTATGCAATCGATGAGTTTGTTGTTCCTTTGGTTGCTTGTGATCTTCTTCAATCAAAACAATTAATCTAGTAACCTTTTGTGATTAGCCCTAGGGTTTGTGAGTAGCCTTAAAATCAACTTCAAACAAGTCATCTTGGTATTTTCGTTGAGGATTTTCCCAAATATGTTTAAACTATTAAATTTGAATGGGTCAACAGAGACAGGGACACATATATATGGGGTTAAATGTACATGTAATGTAAAAATGAATATGTAGTGGAGTTGGCCTAGTAATAAAGGGGCCACATATGAAATGTGTGAATAGGTATATGTATAGATCATGTAATCATTATGAGGGACGTGTTGTTGAGATGTATGAGTGTATTGTGGTATTTGGAGATTTTCCTATATTTTAAATATTTATTGTGTAATTTATCTCTCTTATCTATATTTGAGTTATACTATAGACATACATTGGAGTGCATGGTGTGTACTCATCATTTTTTTATATATTTAACTCATAACTCATGGTATTGGATAATATAGTCCTATGATTATTCTCTACAAAAAAGCACCATAGCATTTTCACTATAGACATTTTATGTGACGTTTTAAACTGTAAACTTTTGAGGAAATTGAAGATAAATAAAAGATTATAAGTGATAAAAGTTTCATATTTTTTTAAGAATTTTGTATGTGAGGTTTTAAACTGTAAAAGTTTGAGGAAATTGAAGATAAATAAAAAATTGCAAGTGATAGAAGTTGCATAATTTTTTTTTTATTATGACTTTCAATGATATGCCCTATGAAAGGTAGGGTTTGTGATTGGTCCTAAAATCAGTTTCAACCAAGTCAATACTTTTTTGTTTGGCCTCAAACCACAAAGTTTTGAAGTGAATAAGTTGAGTTATTAGGGTGCATGTGGTAAAACACACCAATTCTAGTTTTCTATACATTTAGAGATACACCTTGTGGAACTTAAGATCTTTTATTAGTTATGAAATCCATTATAAATGAGTCATCTTGGAATTTCACTATAACTTATTTTTATGGCATTTATGATGCAAGAACATAAATCCCAAGTCAATCATTCTTGACCGGAATTAAAAGGGGTCTTGGAATTTACCAAAAGGAATTGGTTCCCTTAATTAAAATATGTATAATTAGCATAATTTGAAAAAACATATTTCTCATAATTATATGACTTCTAGGTTTGGTACTAGCTTCACCTAACTATTTGTCAAAAATGATGAAACTAATACTATCACTAAAAAAAAACGAACATTAAATCAACTACCAAATATATAAAACATCTTCAATTTTAATTAACATTTAACACTTCCTAGATAAATCCATTAAAAACCTTAATTATATTTATTATCCTAAAAAAATTGCATTAATGTATCCTAGTTACCGAAATTATTAATCATGGTAAATGATAATTATCTTTAGAACAATACACTTCTAACAATACAAACCAAAAATCAAATTAGTTATTGTGAGTTATTTAAGGCAATGGGATTTTTATGGTGAGGTTCCTCCTCATGACACCGTAGCAAATTTGTTGGCCTTCAAAGAATATACCATGTCAACGGTGAGATTGATCGTGGGCCTCTAATATGCGATCTTGTTTGCCTCAGGTTATTTGACATGATTGTGGAACCACAAAACACACATGGGACCACATCACACATGCCTATGCTTTATAATATCGCGGAATCGCAATTGACGATTCCACAATGTAGCATTTGGTTGCAGTCCCAAAAATTGTGACCTCTAATGAGTGATGTGGCCTGATCTAATTTAAGAGGAAATGAGTGAAGCCCCCAATCGGAGCACTCCCTATAGGCGAATTCCAATCAAAGGTGTAACCTTGGTGCACGACATGTCAATTCACTGATTGTTAATCATTGATCACCTTTTTCTTTTGGGCCTTGGTCCCGTGGCTCTTCCCATCACCCCAATATTTATCAGTACAGTCACGCTAATACAGAGATAAAGAGATATATCTCTAACCCATTATATGCATCCATCTCGAAACCATTTTGTGATGAAGTGCCAAACAATGCTTATCGGAGCCCTCTCTATCAGTTATTTCCAATGGGAGGTGTAACCTTGGTGTACATCATGTCCATTCACCGATTGGTGATTTCCGATCACCTTCTATGTCTAGACCTTGGTCTTGTGGCTCTTCACATGACCGCAGTCTAGCCCCTGTATTGAAGCCCTCCCAACAGGGGTTATGAATTAGAGGCTTCACTTTGATTTTTCAATTCGCCTCAACCTTTGATCGTTGATCTCCCATACGTGACGACATCACTACCACGTATCTGCCACGTGTAACCTTTTGAATAATGATATGTGTCACCATTTTTTGTCTTGTTGTGAGCCTTGAAACTGTCGAATCCACCTGCCACGTGTCAACCCTTTTGGCACATCATCACGACGTCAGCCTCCCCGTGTCACTTTCCACAACCAATTTCTGCCTGCAACGCATCCCTAAATGTATCAATGGCATATCGAAGTACCGAATAGTGTTTATCAAAGCCTCCTCTATCGATGATTTCCAATGGGAGGTGTAACCTTCGTGTACACCATGTCAATTTTACGATTGGCGATCGTCGATCACCTTCTACGTATGGGCCTTGGTCCTGTGGCTCTTCATGTGACCGAAATCTAGCCCCCATATCGGAGCCCTCCCATCGAGGGTTATCAATCTGAGGTTTCACTTTGATTTTCAAATTGCCTCAACCTTTGATCGTTGATCTCCCATACGTGACAACATCATTGCCACGTATCAACAACGTGTACCCTTTTGAATAATAGCACGTATCACCCGTTTTTTCCTGTTGTGAGACTTGAAACTGTCAAATCCACCTACCACGTGACAACCCTTTTCTCACGTCATCATGACGTCAACCTCCTCATGTCACTTGCCACAAAAAATTGCTTCCTGCAACGCGTCCCTAAACACATCCAGTCGTATATCGAAGCACCAAACAATGCTTATCAGAGCCCTCTCTATTAGTGACTTCCAATGGGAGTTGTAACCTTGGTGTACGCCATGTTAATTCGTTGATTGGTGATCGTTGATCACCTTCTATGTCTGGTCCTTGGTCCTGCGGCTCTTCACGTGACCGTAGTCTAGCCCCCATATCGAAGCCCTCCCATCGAGGGTTATGAATCAGAGGTTTAACTTCAATTCTTCAAATCGCATCAACCTCTGATCGCTAATCTCCCATACATGACGACATCAATGCCACGTATAACCTTTTGAATAATGCCATATGTCGCCATTTTTTGGCCTGTTGTAAGCCTTGAAACTAATGAATCCTCCTATCACGTGTCAACCCTTTTGGCACATAATCATGATGTCAGCTTCCCCAAGTCAATTGTGGCAACCAATTTCTTCCTACAATGTGTCCCTAAACGCATCCTGTCACATATCGCAACTCATGTATCACAACTTCCAATATTGAAACTTTTAAGATGTGTTCGCACTCAGAAAGTTCTGCTTGAGAGCGGATGCAATGTTCTATTAAATTATTTTTCATATCTTACGAGGGTCCGGATATCTGAAGGAATAGAAATATCCACAGTCGGAAGTCGAAACTTGAAAAAATCATCTTTTTGGAGGCGGAAAAGGATAGCTAGATGTCTGAAACAAATAAGGCACTGACACCTCAGACCTCAGAGACATTCCTGTTGGTCTATTGGCCAGATGAACCTCTTTATAATAGAGTTATGTTTAACTAATAACATTGCAGAAATTCTTTTCGAAATTTTTGATACATGTACCACTGGTCCTGTGTAATAATAAACAAATATCTAATTTCTGAATCTCTGAACTCTATTATGGACCTCCAACCACTAATATGCAACGCCGATTGTTTTATCATACCAAACTTAGATGTGAAATCACATCTGCCCCTTATCATATCTTTTGGAATGCGGCCTCCAATAAGATCCACTCTCTATTCACATATCTTGCTCTCAGTGTCTATTTTTATTCATTAATTACTGCTGGTTAGCTTACTATGTGCATTTATTGCTGTTTTATTCTCCCTAGTACGAAGATCTAATGTTTTACGCCCTTGTACACAAGAAAATTAATATAATCAATCGACCTTTTTTTCCCATAGATTTCCAAAATATTTCTTCTGTTGTGAAGGTTTTAATGACCAAAAACTCCCATATATATTTAATCAATACACCACATTTTTTTAACGATTGCATATTAAAACCTCTACATGCATCTTGGTCTCGGCGGCTACTCTATTCATTAATCTAATTAATGGACCGAGTATGTGCATTTAATTTCACTTTATTCTCTCTCACATGAAATTGATATGTTTTATTCCCTAGAGATTTTATTATATGTGTTTATTCAAACAAGCCACATTGTTATTTTGGAGTAGACTTTCAACTTGCAAGCTTTCGAAAATTATTCTTCTCATGTCAAATTTTCAAAATCCTAAAACTCCCATGTATATCTAATCAATATGTGACATTTTCCTTTGATTAAGGTTTGAAACTTATCCACGCATCCTAACATCGAGCACTGTTCTATTCAATAGTTCAATTAATTCCCCGCATATGTGCATGTATTCTCACTTTACGCTCATTCAGACGAGCATCTATGTCATTGTCTCTGTCACTAGTAAACCCGCCGCCTCTGCCACGTGTCCTGACTCTAATTTATTGGTCCTTCTATTTAGCTCGTAGATGGGTGCTCTATTTAGCCTCTTCACGTCGCACTATTATGCTGATTTCGAGTTTGATTTTATGTTGTTGTTGTTGTGCTATACCTCTGATTTCTAAAATAATTCCTCCAATTCCATACCTCTGATATAATTGTATTATCAAAAGGTTCCTCCCACCAATAGACAATAGCCACTTTATGGCTTCCCTGCCACGTCATTCCTACCAATCACGTGAGGAGAAATCTGGTTCCACCAATCAGAAGCCTCCCTTGACTAGGGTTTTAACCATCAAAAGGATAAGGTTACCCCAAAATTTTCTTTAAGTTCATAACCTCACTACTATGCACCGCAACAAAGCCTTCTCACTGATTCTTGTCATGATTCGGCCAATGGAACTCGCCTTTGCGTCGCGTAGTGTCTTAGCCGAAGAGTTTCAGAACCTCCCTTGTTATAAGCTCTGTTATTGCAAAGCCTTCCTCGAGCCATTGTTTCTAACTATGTGTCTATCTCAGAAATCTCGTACACTCCCAAACATGCTTCACGGTTATGATGATACCTTTGGTTACTTAGGACGATCCACGGTGTTATCCCTCCTGAGCTTGGGTGATATTTTCTCCAATGGATTCGTGGTCGGCCAGTGTTGCCTTCCCATTGGGAAGGAATCTTACCGAAGGCAACATAGGCACTCCTGCATCGCTTACCTACAACGGTTTTGGTATGCACTCCTGGTAGCTTCCTACCTCTCTTGCAACACGCCGACAATGCCAGACCCTCTACCGAGCCTGCGAGCAGCTCCATGGCACTTGACAAAACCTTCTGGTGCCTCGAAAACCATCCTAAGATGCCAATAATATGTGTCCAACTCGCTGAGAAGGCCAGGTTGTAGGCCATTTAGGAAAAGCTGGTGCCTTGTTTGATCCCATGGGGAAACCCCCCTCAGCATTAATCCAATGCTTCCCATTCAACACAACAACTTATAACCTGGAAAAAAAAAGGCATGCAAGTGGATAAATACCCTACTATCCAATGGGTCTACCATGTAATCTTCATATTAATAATAACATCTCAGAACTCACTATCTTTCAAGTTTGATCGAACCTCCCGTGAGGCGATCATGACATGTAATGAGTTATGTCTCTTCCTTAATAAGTTATTACTCTTTGTTGTGATGCAGTTTTTTATAGCATGTAGTTTCTTATGCTGTCTGATCTTTGTTATGATGTAGTTTGTTATAGCATTCGATTTTGTATGCCTCTTAAGCATCAAACATTCTATGTTTACCTTTTGTAGTCATTACACACATCTTTACCTTCAGCTTTTACACACACACACACATGCACATATATAAGTCATCCCCACTAAGATGTACCACATACGCAAACATAGTCAACATGATGCAATCCTTCAATCCAAAACCAGTAGTGGAATCAGAGGTTTACTAATCGAAGCATTCAAAATGACACAACACAAAACAATTGTGATATGGGTACCTCCGATCTAGAATGGATGTAATAACATAATTAACTCATTTTAATAACTGTATTGGATCCATAATATCAGAGATAATCATAACATTCCACGGTTTACAAACTTGTGCTATAATAAAGCTCTAATATGGTGGATGCCAAATTACAATTAAATTCATTTTAATATCAATATCGCATCCATATTGTCGACCATTATAGATGATGACACATAACGAAAGTTCTGATAAATAGATGTGATCTTAGATTAAATCCATTTTTGTAATTATACCGAGTCCACAAGTGAATTTATACACCATATCAGGTCTGCATATCAGAGATTGGAGAAAATCTGAGGTCGGAGATTATCGCATATCACAGCACACACCTTCAATAATATCAGTGATATATGGATCTCGGAGGAAGTTCTCTATCACAAGTCAAACATCAAGGGGTTTCAAGTGCTATCATATAACAAAAATATTGAATCATCAACTCTACATATATGGTATCATTGTTCATCTATATACTTAACACATTTCGATTTAAACACATCAATGGTGACACTGATATAATCACATAGAATAACATATATGACAAACTTGAATTAAAACAAACCTCAATTGAAACAATACTTTAGCCCAAGAACATATCATCAACATAAAGATAATAGTACCTTATACACATTCACTTTACTCATAAGTAAACTCGTTGTGGTTCTTCTTTCTATTAAGACTTGTTTACAGATAAAGTAGTAAAGACCAAAATACTTCTCGCAAAATTTCAAAAGCACCCTTCTTCATAACAATGAAGGAGATTTAAAGTTTAAAGTCGAAACCCAAATATATAAAGGTCCATAAAATGTTGCGATGCTCCAAACAAACCACACTTAAAATAAAAATACAAATTAATAGTACGGTCCTATTACAACAAGTTGATGAAGACTTGGACGAAAATTTCTCTAGAAATCCCTGTTGAAATTCCAATATATCTATCATCACCTTCAATTCGAGGGGATGTATGCACATTCATGTAGTGAATAAAACATTGCTGAGAGTTGGCTACACCTAACTGATTGTATTTAGAAGACACCTCAGCATCAACCATTGCCCATGTGGTTTGACTAGGAAATGACAATGGCAATCCAAGTCAATCTTTGATAGAGCATTTATCCGCTCAACCTTCTTTGATGATTCTTTCCAAGATTTTGTCATGTGGTTTGACTAGGAAATGACAATGGCATTCCAAGTCAATCTTTCATAGATCATTTATCCGCTCAACCTTCTTTGATGATTCTTTCCAAGATTTTGTCAATATTTTAACATCGGGCAACTTATCTTCTGGGCACTTAGAGATTATGTTTTTCTCCAAGAGGTTATCTTTGATTGATTGAATCATGTTGCTAGATATGCCCCTGGCACTATAGATTGTCATCTCTGCATTTTTAAGCCTTATCTCCCATTCTTAGAAGACAATCTCTTTTTAAGATTCTTCTATCTTGGGCAGATTTGCTAATCGCCCCTTACAGTTATTTTTCCAGTCAATGAAATCAGAGATTTTCTCTTCAACTGCCTTGGCATATGTCCTTAGATTGGCCAGTTGATTGACAAGTGCATTAGTTTATTGGCACATCTGTTTAATAATGCCCAAGTTTTGGAAAAATAGAACCCGCTGATGAGCAAGCACGTTATTTACCTCCCCTTCTTCTTTCAGGAATTCTATCGTCTCTGGATTAGCCTTCAGTTGCTCAATATTGTGCTCTAACTCTTGTATATGGACATCCCGACTCTTCATGTTAGATTCATATTGAATATTCAGCCCATTGAAACTGGTTTTCAACTGTGAAAATTGAGCTTGCCATCGTTGGACGATTCCTTGTTTTTTGCTTTCTAAATTTTCTTCAAGGTGACTTATTCTATCATCTTTCTCCTTTAGGAGTTGTTGCACCTCTGTGGCTTTGTCAATTGTTGCACTAACATAGGATCCTACATATTGTGATAGTCTCCCACGATCTTCAACATGGGTCACTTGGGCATATTTCCATAGTACTTCAAAAGAGGTATTTGCAGGGACTAAAGTCTGCCTTTGTTCAGTGCTTCAACTCTTTCTCTGCGTGTTGACTACTGCTCTGTGTTTTGGACTGTAAAATACGCCCAGAGAAGGAATCTCGTCAATATTGAGAACGACCTCAGAGGTCGAAAAAACTAGGATGATTTCTAGATCATCACTGTCAATAGTTTCCTTAGAAGGCTCAAAAGTGAATGAGCTCTTCTCAGTGATGACCAAATTCTTAGCAATCTGTGTCAGCGATGAAATATGTTGTTCTTAAGGGCCACTCTCTTTTAATACACTGTTCCCAAATCCCATCCAGACTTTCTTCTGTCGCTACCTTCTCTGCCTTTGAATCGGTAGTTGCCAATGTTTCAGTTACTTGAATTGCATCTTGACTTGAAGATGTGCTCGCTCCCATGTCTTGTTACGTGTTCTAGTGATTTAGATTCAAAATTTCATTGGGAAAATGGGAAATCCTTCTAACCATGTATTGATGAAACTGCACTAATTCCTCGAGGCTGACCCATCTTGTTTCTTCTCTTTCAGCCTCTGAATAATTTAATGTCGATTGAAAGAAATCATCAAATTTATTAGGCTCGTTTGTAAACTGCTTGACCTTTGCCTCTGTTGTAACATTTTTCGCAGTGTCTATTGGATCATACTGCCGATTTGGAATAGTTGGAAAGTTCATCAGTTGGATCTACTCCATCACCTTAGTAGCATGTTTGAAATTCTGTAAATAATAGAATCCACATCGACATAGAAAAACAGGACACATTGTCCTTTTTCTTTCTTTCATGACCTTAGACAAGCCATCTCCCATAGTCTAGTAGACTATTTCTCGGGCTAGGAGATTATCGGGGACATACAAGGGCAACACATGAGCCTTTGCAAGGCTATCAAAAACTCGAACATAGGTAAATGATTCCTCCCCAAACCATATTCCAACTGATAACAAGTCAATATTGGCTTTAGAGGAGATTCTAGGGCACTTCTCATTAAAAAAAAGCTAGTAAATAGGAAGGACGACGCCATGTCTAATCTTGTAAAAATGGAGTCGGTATTTTGACTAACATGGAAAAGGGTCTTCAGTAGTCCATTTCCATCCCATGGATGGAAAATCTGAAGTGAAACAAATACAATCCATAATGTAAGCACTCATGTAGAATGGGGCAAAAACAATTTCAGTAAACTTTCGCTTTTTCCTATATTCTAGGATTACATTGCTTAGGTTGTTGGATAGAATAGTTCCCGAGTCCATTACATAACCCTCAGAGGAAGTTTCAATCAAGGGTCCCCATTAGTCTGAAAACTTCTCGGTATTCCCATAGCCAAACAATCTACACATCATTACAGTAGCAAAACAATAGGGTGCATTAATAGAGGCTATAACGTACATACCCTCATCCTCCCGCTTATGCTTGCTAGCGTCTCTTCTCCATCCTCGAATGGCCTGAGATTGGTGTTCATTTTCCTGCATGAAATTCTCAATGAATTGTTTATCATATTTCTTCTGAGCTACTGGAAGGTGGTACATTGCAAACAAGTCTTTTACATTGAAAGAGTCGATGATCGTCTGTCTCTAAGTTATGAATTTCCTATCTGCGATGTTCATATGATCAATGATCCACCTGATCATATCCATATAAGGCAAGATGCTTGAGCGAGCGCTAATTCTATGGAGAAATAAATTTGCCACATCACTGTATGCAACTTCTAAAACAAGAACCTTATCCTCTCCTGTAACTATTATTTTTGTGACTTTTGGCTCTTCATCTTCAAAAAGATTATAAATGGCCTCCTAGCTAGAGACCCCAGTACTAAGGGTGCATGTCATGTTGGAAAATAGCCTAGGGATTTCTGTGACCTCAGGAGCATGAACAACTAGTTATTGTTAAACGAGAATTTTCCTTTTGGGTTTAGCCGGTCAAGACATTTCTCATGAATTCTTCTTATTGGGACTAGCCTACAAGGAAAAAACACAAGAATGACCACCACTTGCACTTAGAGAAAATGACCAATTATGCATGAATCCAATATTTTTTATGAGCGAAAGATTTGAGGATCCTTATTATTAATGAAAGCATTTACAAGATCAAAAACCATAAATTCACTGCATTTCGCCCTTAATTTACAGAATGTGCATCGACGTGCCCTTCGACACACGTCAGCTTTAACAGGCATTTTTATCGGAGAAATCACATCATTGTCCTACCCAAACTTGCGATTTCCTCTGTCTCGGGAGCCGATTACTTTTATGAGAACATCTTTAATATAGAATCGTGCATCTGCCCTTCATCGCAACTTTTCGAATGAAACCTTCACTTAGATCCGCTAATCTCTCATTGCGATATGTCCTACTGTACACGTCAGCTTTACTGGGGATTTTAATCAAAAGAATAAGATGGTTGTCTTGGAAAAACTTGTGATCTCGTCTATCTCCAAACCTGGTTTATTTTATCAAAACATCTTTAATATAATATCGCATCTGCCCTTCATCACAACTTTTCGAATGAAACCTTCACTTACATCCGCCAATCTGCGATTGCGATATGCCAATAGCCCTTACCTCCTTTCACCACTTTGTGACTATTATGCTAGCCCCCAAATCAGAGCCCTCTCTATCAGGAATCCATTCAAAGGTGTAATATTCGTGGACAACATGTCAATTTGACGATCGTCGATCACCTTTTGTGTTTGGCCCTTGGTCATGTAGCTCTTCACATGACCACAGTTTAGCCCCCTATCATAACCCTTCAATCGAAGGTTATCAATCATAGGCTTCGCTTCTATGCATAATACACCTAAAACTCTGACCTCTGATCTCCCATATGTGACACCATCATTGCCACATATCTACCATTTGTAACCTTATGAGTAATGCCACGTGTTACTCCTTTGGGCTACTGTGAGCCTTCAAATTGTTGAATCCAGCTGCCATGTATCAATCGTGTTGGCACGTTGTTGCCACATGTCTCTTATTGGATCCAGTCTTTGCCATGTGTCCGTTGCGCAGGAGAAAGAAAACACCCCAACTTCTTCCGTTTAGCACACAAATCCTTTGTTAGTTTCTTGTTGTCCATCCTGGCACATTAACACTCGCGGCCCATTCCCGGCGATTTCACTCTGCCTAATATCGTATATTTGGGATGCATGTCATGTCAAAACCTCTGATATAAAAACCTCTGATACCTAATAAGTTGTCTTTTGGCTCAAACATGGCTAAACTCACGATCCACATATCCTCTCGGCGTTACTTTGCGCGTCTTAGTGCAAATTGTTAGGTTGTGTTATATTCTTTCCATGACTAGCCCATGTAGTTAACTGAGGGTTAGAGGGGGAGAGGTCACAAGGGGTGTGAGGTGTACCTGTAACCCCACTTTATGGGGTCCGGGGCAGCACCCCAAAAAATTTTGGTTCTGGACCCTATGTTAGGTTGGGCGGACCCACCTATGGTTTTGTGCATGATTTTCGCACATGTTTTTTGGACGCAATGGTTTTCGGTCCATGGTTTTGGACGCGCTGGTTTTCAGTCCATGGTATTGGATGCTTCCGCATTTATAAATATGTCTTGTAACATTGAAAAGAACATGATGGAAAATCAAGCTGATAGTCCCGGTTTTGGGATCTAGGGGAAAATATCTATGTATATGTGTTTTATGTGTTATGCTCTCGCATTGTTTATTTTCTCTGTTTTAGAATTGGTATGCAAGTAATTTTCTGTACGGGGTTAAAACCTACATTTGGTATCAGAGAAGTTTTGGCTTTAAGGGGACGCCTTTGTTGCCGAGGGGTTTTGCTCGGGCCTATGGTAGACCCTGTTCAGTGGGGGATCTGCGAAATCGATTCTAGTGGTGAAAGAAGATGGCAAGTAGTGAAAAGATAGAGATCGAGAAATTTAATGGTCAGAGGTTTAAGTTGTGGAAAATCAATATGGAGGATCTGTTGGTGGATAAAGATCAGTGGATCATGGTAGATCTGGGTACTAAACCAATGGGAGTGTCCGATGAAGAATGGAAGAAGTTGGATCGGAAGGCAAAGAGCACAATACGATTGTGTGTCTCAGATTCAGTATCGCTGAATGTATCAGGGGAAGCTATGGTGAAAGCTTTGTGGGACAAGATAGAGACTTTGTACCAATTTAAGTCTCTAGTGAATAAATTGTTCCTGCGGAAAAAGTTGTATAACCTGAGAATGAAAGATGGAGACTCGGTGACAGAGCATTTGAACGCATTTAATACTGTGGTAAGTCAGTTAGCGTCTGTTGATATTAAAATTTCATATGAAGATAAGTGCATTAGTTTGTTGTGTTCTCTACTAGATTCATGGGATAGTCTAGTTATTCCAATAGGTAACAATGCAAATGCCTTGCAGTTTGATGAAATAGTCTCATCCTTGCTAATAGAGGAGATGAGATGAAAAAATATGGAAAGCCAAAATGGTGTTGCCTTGTCTGTACGAAGACGGTCCCAGAACAGAAACAAAAATAAGTCAACGAGTGGGAGATCTAAATCTCCAGGAAAACTTGTAAAGGTGGTGTGCTTGAAATGCGGAAAGAAAGGGCACTACAAAAGGGACTGTAAATCTAAAGCTCCTGATAAAGGAAAGGGATCTGATAATTCTCTTTCTGCAGAGGCGAAAACCACCTCAGATGAAGGTGGAGATGTGTACTTGACTTCTTCAAGTATACATGTAGATCATCAGGTATATTTGATTGACTCAGGTGCATCCTTTCTCTTCACTCCCCATAGAGAGTGGTTCTGCGAGTATGAGAAATAAGATGGTGGTGATGTCTTCTTAGGGGATGATAGGAAGGCTAGAATCATTGGTCGCGAAAACGTAAAGTTGATGTTGCAAAGTGGAATGGTTAGAACACTTTCGGGTGTTCTGCATATTCCTACATTGGCCAGAAATATGATTTCGTAAGCAAGCTGGATGATGCATGTGTAAAAAAGTGTTCCAAAAGGATACCTACAAAATGGTTCGAGGAGCACTGGTATTGATGCGGGGAGTTCGGATTGGAACTATGTACAAGCTGCAAGGTAGCACTGTTATTGATGGGTGCAACAGTTCTGTGGTTCCTGAAAGTGGAGTATAAAATATAGTGGTCTCTGGAGAGAAGACTATGTTGTGGCATCAAAGGGCTAGATATATTGGAGAGGATGGCCTTCGAATACTTCATGGTAAAGGAATGATAGAAAATATGAGTAATAGCTCTTTCGATTTCGATTTTTGTGAAAATTGTGTATATGGGAAGCAGAATCGGGTGAGTTTCCCCTCTGGTGGTAAGAGGGCGAAACATATATTAGAGTTTGTGCATAGTGATGTGTTTGGACCTATGAAAGTTCCATCACTGGGTAAGTCTGTCTACTACGTATCATTTATAGATGACTTCTCAAGAAATACATGAATACATTTCCTTAAAAAGAAATCTAGAGTCTTTGACAGGTTTAAAAAATTTAAGGCTCTTGTGGAAAATCAGACAGAGAAGAAGATAAAAGCACTGGGGACAGATAATGGTGGAGAGTTTTGCAGCAAAGAATTTGAAGAATTCTGTAAGAAGTGTGGTATAGTACGACAGAAGACTACTCCATATACACATCAACAAAATGGAATTGCAGAAAGAATGAACAAGACGTTGATGGAAAGCGCAAGAAGCATTCTCAATGGTGGCGGATTAGGACAGGAATTCTGGACAAACGCGGTAAATATTGCATGTTACCTGGTCAACAGGTCACCTTCATCAGTGTTGGAGGATAAGACTCCATAAGAGGTATGGACTGGTAAGAAACCCTCTTTTTCACATCTAAGGATATTTGGATGTTACGCATATGTACATGTTCCAAAGGAGGAACAAACCAAGTTGGATAGTAAATCTGAAAAGTGCATCTTTATTGGGTATAAAGATTGTTTAAAAGGTTATAAGTTTTGGAACCAAGTAACAAGGAAAGTTTTGTACAACCGAGATGTGGTGTTGAGAGAGGTAAAAGATGTTATTAAAGATGAAGTCCAACCAAAGGAACCTGAGAAGATAGAATTTGAGCTAAAAGAGGAAGAATAAAACTCTACAGTAGAGGAGGAATCATAGGTTGAAGAGCCACAAACTCCGGCTGTGAAAAGATTAGTTCGAGAAAGAAGGCATCCAGAATGGTATAGTACATCTGCTTTCTGTTCCAATTTTGTTGTGTCTGTTACTGATGATGATCCAGGAACTGTGAAGGAAGCAGTGGATTCAAAGAATGGAAAACTCTAGAAAGAGGCCATGGTTGATGAAATAACATCTTTGCACAAAAATGAGGCTTGGGATCTATTGGAGTTGTCGGTTGGAAGGAAACCCATTGGTAGCAAATGGGTGTTCAAAAACAAGACAAATGCAGAAGAAAAAGTAGAGAAATATAAAGCTCGGTTGGTAGCAAAAGGTTATTCCCAGGTTCCGGGAATTGATTTTAGTGATATTTTTTCTCCTGTTGCCAAGGTAACTTCTATTAGATTACTTTTATCTGTTGCTGCTGCTTTTGATTTTGAGGTAGAATAGATGGATGTGAAGACAAAATTTCTTTACGAGGATCTGGAAAAGGAGATCTATATGAAGCAACCTGAAGGCTTTGCAGTGAAGAGTAAAAAAAGAATTGGTATGCAAGTTAAAAAAGTCTTTGTATGGGTTAAAACAGTCACCAAGGATGTGGTATCAAAAATTTGATACATTTATACGAGAACTTGGATTCCCCAGAAGCAAAGCAGATCACTGTGTATTTTAAATTAATTGGTGACCGTGTTATTTATTTGGTCTTGTATGTGGATGATATGTTATTAGTTGGAAATGGCAAAGAAATTATCCAGGATTTGAATACCCAATTGTCCTCCAAATTCGAAATGAAAGATCTTGGTGCTGGAAATTATATTTTGGGCATGGAAATTAAGAGATCGAGCAAAGAGGAAGCTCTGGTTAAACCAGAGGAAGTATGTCGAGACAATACTGCAGAGGTTTAATATGCGGGATAGTAAACCAGTGAAGGTTCCTATTCCTGTAGGTGTGAGGTTGTCTGCTAAACAATGTCCCAAGACACAAGAAGAGGAAGAGGACATGTCCCGTGTTCCATATGCAAGTGCAGTAGGTAGCCTGATGTATGAAATGGTCTGTACTAGACCAGACATTTCACATGCAGTTGGAGTATTGAACAGGTTTATGTCAAAATTAGGGAAGGATCACTAGACATCAGTAAAGTGGGTTTTCAGGTATTTGCGTGGCACTATTGATTATGGTTTGTGCTACCAAGGAAGACCAAGATTGGACAGAATGTTGGATATTCATCGCTTTGTTGATGCAGACTAGGTTGGAGATCTGGACCAGAGAAGATCTAGAAGTGGGTATGTGTTTAACCTATTTGGAGGTTCAGTCAGTTGGATGAGTAAGAAACAATCTGTAGTGGCACTATCAACTACAGAAGGAGAATACATGGCAGCCACTCATGCAAGCAAAGAAGCAGTTTGGTTGCAGAGATTGTGTTCAAGTATGGGGTTAGTACAGGGAGCTATAAGGATAGACTGTGACAGCCAAAGTGCAATTTTCATGGCAAAGGACCCCACGTATCATTCAAATACAAAGTACATTGATCAATATCATTTTGTGAGGGACATGATAGAAGACAAAGAGGTGTTGCTGGTAAAGGTGGACACTTTGAAAAAATACTGCAGATGCATTAACAAAATCTGTGAGCTCTGAGAAATTCTCTTGGTGTAGAGAGACAATGGGCGTTTCAGGGCTTGATAAATGACTAAGCTCTCTTGTGGCCCCCCGTGGAATAAAACCACAAGTGGGAGAATGTTGGGTTGTGTTATATTCTTTCCACGACTAACCCATGTAGTTAACCGAGGGTTAGAGGGGGGGGGCACAGGGGATTTGAGGTGTACCCGTAACGCCACTTTATGAGCTCCGGGGCAACGCCTCGGAAAATTTTGGTTTTGGACCCTATGTTAGGTTGGGCAGACCCACCTATGGATTTGTGCATGATTTTTGCACATGTTTTTTGGACGCGATGGTTTTCGGTTCATGGTTTTGGACGGGATGGTTTTCAGTCCATGGTATTGGATGCTTTGGCATGTATAAATATGTATTGTAACATTGAATGTAACATAATGAAAAATCAAGCTGGTACTTCCAGTTTTGGGATCCAGGGGAAAATATTTGTGTATATGTGTTTCATGTGTTATGCTCTGCCATTGTTTATTTTCTGTGTTTTAGAATTCCTATGCAGGTAATTTTCTGTACGGGGTTAAAACCTACACAAATGCTACTTTTAATCAGGATAGATGATAGTTCTCTTTCGAACAAGAGACCTCTAGCAATACAAACTTTATTTTTATTCTTTCCATTTATTTATGTATAATGTGTACATACTCTCATCATTGTCATTAAATCTATTTGTTTTCTTTTATTTCTTTACTATATTTTCATTTTTAAAATTTAAATGAAACATATTTTACAATTTAATTAGTAATTAATATATATATGTGTGTGTGTGTGTAACAAAATTTACATAGTCAAAGAATATAGAAAGTTTTGCCAACAATCGGCCTTGAATATTCAAAAAACCTTCCACACCAAGAAACTAAGCTTTATCATTCAACCATATTGACAAGAGAAAAGACAAAAAGCATTCATAAAAAACTAATACTATTTGGAGATCAAAAAACTTTACGTGCGCTGGCTATAGCTCTTCCCTACTTCCTAGTACTCTACGTAAGAGAGCAAGAGAAACAAGAACATAAAACATAATTAAAAAACATCAAAGGACAAGTATCACTCCAAGGAAGGGCTTGGAGTGACTTCCTCTTTCATTGATCCTGGAATTAATGATGGAATTCATGATTGAGTGCGTCAACGAATCTGGAGGAAGGTGGGAAAGGCCCCTGTGTGATAAAAATGAGGTTAACTTGTGATCCTTTGGAGCCCCATGATATGTCTCTATCATCCACACACTCTTCGTCCCCTGACTATTATAGTCAGCCCAAAGATGCCTTTGACATAGTGGCTTCAAATTTACCTTGAAAGAGTGATAGTTGCATCCTCATATCAACAATTTTTAATATGTTCAGGGCTATTGCTTGTGCTACCATGGAATTTGTGTTCTAGTACATTTCAGGGAGTCGTGTTTGAGTATTACCCAATTCATGCACCCAACCCTAGTTTTAGTCAACAATTGCTCTAAATCCATGGTTTCCCAAAATCAATGCACTATCACATTAATCTCATTCATGACTGCTTTACCTTCTAAAATAGATCCATTGAAATAGTAAGTATGGACACATTCCATTCCTTGTTCTTCCTATGCCATGTTCCTTGACCCCATTTCTTTGTTGCCTGCCACACTCCTAGAATCCTTCATCAACTTCTTTCCCTTGTTATTTCATTAGCTAGTCAAATCCATGACCTCAAAACACTCTAACCATAGCAAATTCTCAATGTAATCATCAACCCTTTTTTGCCTCTACATGAATCAAGAACCCTACGATGGTAACTCCAAGGAATGTGAATGAAGTCAAGACCATAATGGTCTCCTTTTAATACATCTCTTTCAATCTCCTTCCATCTTAAATGTCTCATCATTCAGAGAATTGGATAGTGTATCATTGTGTCATTACGCAAAATTACAGTCATCTCCCTCGTATATGATCCCACATTCACAACAATTGTCCTTGCCATGCTCTAAACCCACTTTACTAGCTCATGGGTTGTTTTATCATAAATTATTCAACTAGGGTACGTAGTGGTTGGGCTACCTCCCTTGCTTATGTCGTTACTAGATACCATCCTTACACTCATGGATAGTGGTGGTATCTTACTATAAACATCAGGGAAGAGGCAGTTGAGGGAGCCTATACAAGTTGTGTTCACTAGACTTATAAGCCTATACAAGTTGTGTTCACTAGACTTATATCCCGCGTTGCTCGTCTCAAACCACTTCAACACATCATGTTTACTCTACGACCTTGTTTGGATTCCCTTGTTAACTGATTGGTCTATGGTTTGTCACCTCATTCATCACCATAATATTATACCAGCCTAGATGTTCTAACATGAGCCGAGAGGGATCAAATTTTTTCAAGTGAAAACTTCTTTTGGAGTGCAAAATACAATGTGTAAATAAATTGATATCCACATTTATTTTTTATTATAACAGACTTTACTTCCCTATTTAGAGAGTAATTTATTCTTAGTTCACAATTGTTGAGCACACATGGACGTACATACTTAGACATCGCCATCATACTAGGTTGTAAAATAAGCCTTATTTAATTCATAAAATTAAAATAACTACCACTAAAACAAATTCCACAAACATAAACACAATCGTTAAAAAAAAAATTTATAATTATAATTATAATATTTTATTTTTCCAATAATACAAACCTAACATGAAATAATGAAATGAGATTTCAAAATATTTAATTTAAAATCAATAGTAATTATATTTAAAAAAAAATTATATAAAGTTCATAATAGTTTGGTATAGTATAACTCAAATACAGCAATATAAATATAATATAAATTAAAAATATAGTTTATAAATTTATAAATTAAAATATATATATACACACGGCTATGAAAATTTTTCCACTAAAGAAAATCTCACCACTGCATTTCTCTATCTATTCTCTAAATAAATAAACTTAAATTATATATATATATATATATATATATATATCACTCTGCTCATCGGACGAATAACGAAAATTCGAAAATTCCACTTATAATTCTTATTTATTAGTGAAAAGGAAAAATAAAAAAATATTTTTATAAATTTGTTATATATATATATAATACTTATCACTCTGCTCATCGGACGAATGAGGAAAATTCCAAAATTCTACTTATAATCCTTATTTATTAGTGAAAAGGAAAAAATAAAAAATGCTTTTATAAATGTATTGACATCCAGCTTAAGCTAAAAAAAATAATATATATAAAAATAAAACTTTTAAATATGTATTGATAGTAACCCTGCATACTGACTATTTTTTGAACACGCGCTTTGTTTAAAAAACAATGTGTTGCCTGCATGGGAGACCTTTCTTTAAGGGCTGAGCAATGAGATGCTATTTGGGAAGCACCTTTACTTTTTATTAACATAAACATTTCATAATAAATTAATAACACAGATATGAATACAGTGATTATCAATGAGAACTATTAACAAGAAAATCAGCATTTGAACTTGGCGGTCTCATAACCAGTTGAGTCTCGACTTCACTTCTTTGGAGGCTTCCAGATCCACTTGCAGGAGTTGTCAAAACGGAATGGGGATCGACAATCTGAAATAATGATTAAAATAAAAATGAGAGAATATAAAATAACTCAAAACTGTATAAAATAAATAATAATAATAATAATTAAAACCGCGATATGACAACACTTGTATTCAAATTTCTTCTCACCCGCTTTCGGAGAAAATTATTCTCTTCGCTAAACATCCGTTCCTACAATTTTAACAAAATTAAAACCAAAGTTACAATAAACCCAATTCATATAACAATAATAATAATTACATTAACATGACTGATTTCACTTCAAAGTTCATAGTTTGTTGAGTGGAAATTTAGACACGAGGCAAAAATACTGTTCACAAAAAATCAAATTCTATCTTCCACTGACTAATATCAACACATGCACAACCACTCAACCTTTGAAATGTCAATTAAAATTTTGGATGTAGGGATAACATAATCTAACACAGGTTGTATTTATGGTATCTAATCTAAGATTTTAATATAAAAGAAAATAACTTTACATAGAACACCTCCATTAAAAAAAATATGCATATCCAATAACATAAAACAATATAACATAACAAATAATATAAAAATTGATATAGACAATATAAAGAACCTTAATACAAAACATCAAAAGTCAGTCTGAAATTTACTTGTATAAAGGTTTCTGATGGTTTTAATTGGTTTGCATGCACTTCTTCCCTGCTTCTGTCAAGGTATTCCCCCTCCTCTCAACTTTTGAGAATTCCATTTCCATCGCACGTAATCCCGCTCCATCCGGGGTTTAATCTAAATACAACAGCATAGTCAAAGAAACCACTTCGGATAATCAAGCGGATAGCTTTGCCACTTAAACTGAAAAATCGGGAAGAAGCTGGTAATTTCATGCTTAGTAATTAGAAGGACTGCGGTCTGCCATCAGTTAGCTGTTAGAGGAATGATTACTTGCATTCGGATCTGCGAACAGAAAACATTCGGTCTTTTATACCTCGTGTTTAATGAAGGCGCAGAGTAAGTATAATTATGTTCGACAGGACGTTTGTGAACATCTGAAGGTGCCACCCTAGAGATCGACTCACCAGGATATTGTAAATGCCGATTATAAAGATGGTGGGACAAATTAATAGTAACTGTTATTCTAGTTAATAAAATATATATACAAGTGTTTTTTTATGAAGTTTAATAAGATATACAAAGTGTTATATTGCATGGAAATGGTCAAGAATGTGCGCCAAAGTGAAGGGTTTCAACTCTGAGCGATCATACCAGTTGGTATCGTATCCGAGCAGTAGCTGATCCAAAAAAGAACAAGAACGGGCGGCTGAACCTCAGCCAGAATATGTTGCTCAGTGCTACGGGTCAAGTCATGACCATGGTCATGCAAACAATGCAACAAAGACCATCCTAAACTGTACCATCTAGGCCGGGTATAAACCACAGTTACCAAATTCGGGCGAATTGGCCCAAAAAAAAATCCGAATATTCGTGGGTTCGATTCGATTCGTCTGCTAATTCGTGAACTTCAATATGGTGCGGGTTAAGCTTCCTCTCGCTATCGCTCTGAACCCGATCGGTATCGCTCAGTTTCGTCAATCTGGGAAAGAATGATTTAGTGGCCAACTAAGGATTGGATCGAGAGAACCTTGAAAGGATTGGATTTACTGTTTTTTGTTTTTTGCCATTCTTCCAAACAGACAACCAACCAGGGGTTAAGGATCAGGTAGGAAGGAGGTATCATTCCTTATGAACTATCTTGGTTTGGATAGAAATTAGTTAAATAAAGCTGAGGTTTTAAATTTGTTTAGAAAATCTCATAATTCTAGTATCAATTTTTTATATAATTATCTAAATTTTGAATTTAATATTCTGATATTTCATTGTATTTAGAACTTGATTTATTAGTTGATAATTTAGCTTTCATCTATTAAACTTAGGGCCATTTGAAATTTTGAACTAATGCATGCATTCTCTTTCCAGAAATGAGGATGTTTTTTACATTTTCAAAGTTATATGGATTTGTTGAAGGAGAGACATAAATTTACTAGTATGTGGAGATCACTTAAGCTTATTTTTAATATTTAGTGTTCCATCTTTTATATAGGATTTAGTTTTGAGTTTTCATTCCTAGATTTTACTTTACATGTTTTAGTTTGTCCCTCATTTGTTTTTTATCATCTTAAATAAGAGGGGTTGTAACATCTTAAACAAGAGAGATCATTGTTAGAGATAAGTTTTCTTTAAGGATTGGAATATAATTATTGTTCCTTTCAATTCTTAAAATTTTGAAAAATAAGTCTATATGATGTATACTCTCGATTTTTCTCGCATGGTAGAATTTTTAAGTATCGTATAATCAAATTCAAGCTCTAATTCAAATTTGGTAACTATGGTATAAACAACAAGGACTTGGTTGCCGGTTAGAGTTAATCTTTCTTTGAAGACCACTGCACTTGCATGAACTTACATCACTAGATGAGACTCTATCTTTGCTTGTGGTTGCTTTGCTTTCTTGCACTAACTTTGTTGTAAGTTCAATTATAGAAATATTACTAGCTTATATATTTAATGTAATTATTATTAACCTCATTGATATAGGTTGATGGAGGTATATGAAGTAACTATATTTGCTAATGTGGTTAATATATTTTTATTAGTGTATATGAAACACATTTACAACTATATTTGTATTTCAATCATATTAATAATTATATTTCATAATTATTAAATATAATATGAAATTTATTATCAAAAAATTGACTATTTGTAATTATTAATAATTATATAAATAATAAAACTTAATTATATTTTCTTTTTTCACTTTCTGGTTCACGGATACCCGGGTCAATGGGTAGCCGCTACATCCAGGGTTGTTCAACACTGAGTGGACGCACCCGAAGGCGTCAACACCTCTCGGCCTATTTACTGACCTAACCCCAAGAGCTTTCGGGATTCGACCCTGTGACCTCCCATTGGCAAGGCACTTGATTTGACCGATTGAGCTAACTCTTGGGGCTAAAACTTAATTATATTAATACTATGTTATTATATAATATTATATTAATATATTAACAATTATATTTTAAATTATTACATAATTAACAATAACAGAAGACTATCATCAATAATACGTATTTATGTCTTACCAATATCTTAGTGATTAATGTATATTTATTAATATATTAATATAGCTATCAATATTTCATAACTATCAATACTCTAGAGTTGGAGTATATTAATAATATTAAATATATATTGTATATTGATCTCAGCTTTATAATATTATGTTATGAAACCAGCTCAAGAAAAGATAGAAAAGATAGATCAACGCCTTAGAATTCAGCCTCTTCGAGGGGGCAACCTCCTTTACATTACATAAATGAACAATTCTTGGATGATTCAAATGACAAAACCTCCTTTCTATATATAGGAGTCTAAGGAGTCACAATATAATCCAGCCGACCTAAAAATAATAATATAAAGCCACAAAAATAAAAATAGAGGGATTCTATGGGCACATTAATAACAATATGGGGCAATAGGGGCACAACAATATAAATAAGGGGTATAACTACAATAGTAATGGGGTAATCACTAGTATTATAGGGACCCAACATGCCCCTCTCCTTCAAAAAAGTGTTGTCCTCAACGCTTGAGTAGTTCTGGATACTTCTGCATAAAATTCTCATCCTCCCATGTGGAATCTTCAGCGAATAAGTTCTTCCACTTGATAAGATACTCTGAAATTGATCGATTTCGTAGCTGTCGAGTTCTTGTTTCTGTGACTGCTTCTGGTTCCAATATAATTTTTCCTTCCTCGTCAAGTTCTGGCAATATTGTTTGAACTGGGAGCTTGTCGCCTATAACCTTCTTTAAACATGAAACATGGAAAACTGGGTGCAATCGAGAAGCTGCAGGAAGCTCCAATTTGTATGCCATAGTACCAATCTTTTGCAACACCTTGTACGGACCATAATACTTTGGTGATAATTTATTATCCTTCTTAGCTTGCTTGAGGGACATTTGCTTATATGGTTGTAGCCGTAGGAATACCCAATCACCTACATCAAAACTTCTTTCACTGCGATGTTGATCTGCCTGTTGTTTCATTCTATTCTGTGCCAACACGAGGTTATCCTTTAAGAGTTGGAGGACTTGTTGTTGATGTTCGATGTGATGTTCCACTGCCTGAACCTTAGAATTTTCTCTTAAATATGATGTGATGGATGGTGGTTGATACCCATAAAGTGCCATAAATGGGGTCATTTTTGTTGCTGTATGAAAGGAAGTGTTATACCACCATTCAGCCAGAGGCAACCATTTGACCCATTGTGTCTGTTTATCAGATACAAAGCAACGAAGATATCCTTCCAAACATTTGTTTACTATCTCAGTTTGCCCATCAGATTGAGGATGATAAGATGAGCTATGAGCTAACTGAGTACCAAGACAAAAAAATAATTCTGTCCAAAAATTTCCAGTGAAAATGGGATCTCTGTCACTTACAATAATCTTTGGGTTTCCATGTAGCTTTTGAATTGTTTCCATAAATGCAGTAGAAACTGTACTGGCTTTAAATGGATGTGATAATGCACAAAAGTGTGCATACTTGGTAAGTCTGTCAACTACCACCATGATGACACTCTTTCCCTCAGACTTGGGTAAACCTGTGATAAAATCCATTGAAACCTCCTCCCAACGTTGGCTTGGAATGGATAAAGGTTGTAATAGACCCGGTGTCTTAATTGTTTCAACTTTATTTTGTTGGCAAACCAAACATTCTGCCACAAACTTTTGAATATCTGATTTAAGGCCATCCCAAAAAAATTCCTTCTTAACCCTGTGGTAAGTTTTTAAAAATCCTGAGTGCCCTCCTAAGGGAGAAGTGTGCAATTCCATAAGAATCTTTTGTTTTAGCTGGGAATTCTTACAGAGGTATAAGCGATCTTTGTACCATAACGAATCATTTTTCCAGCTAAATGTATCAGACGTACTGGAATCTTGTTGTAGCTTTCGAATAAGTGCCCACACTTCTTCGTCATTCTTCCATTCCTCCCTTGCTTCGTTTATCCAATCTGGTTGGATAATAGAAATGGCGCACAACAATGCTTCCACATCCTCATCCTTTCTTGAGAGTGCATCTGCCACCACATTTTGCTTCCCTTTTTTGTAGATGATTTCAAAGTCATAACCCAACATCTTTGTGACCCACTTTTGTTGCTCTTCAGAGGATAATCTTTGTTCTAAAAAGTATTTAAGGCTATCATGATCCGTTTTTACCTTGAAGTGTCTTCCCATTAGGTAGGGTCGCCATTTCTTAAGTGCATGGAGTATTGCCAACATTTCCTTCTCATAAATAGCTTTGCTTAAAAACTTTCCCTTGATTGGACGACTTTCAAAAGCAATGGGTCTTTCATCTTGCATTAGAACAGCACCAATTCCATTTCCTGAAGCATCACATTCCACAATAAAGGTTTTTGTGAAGTCCGGTGTAGCTAAGACCGGTGCTTGGCACATTGCCTCTTTAAGATGTTCAAAGGCCTTTGTTGCTTCCGGAGTCCATGAAAATGTATCTTTCTTCAATAATGTTGTTAGAGGTGCTGCTATTCTCCCATAATTCTTAACAAACTTGCGATAATACCCTGTCAACCCAAGAAATCCTCGCAGATGCTTTATGGATGTGGGGATTTTCCATTCCTTAATGGCTTTAATTTTGCTAGGGTCTACCTTAACTCCTTCATGAGATACAATATGACCCAAATATTCCACCTCCTGGACTCCAAAGAAACATTTGGATCTTTTTGCATATAATTGTTTCTCCTCCAATAGTTGTAGCACCCTGTCAACATGTTCAACATGATCCTTCCAAGACTTGTTGTAGATTAGTATATCATCAAAAAATACTAACACAAATTTTCTAAGGAATGGTTTGAAAATTGAATTCATCAAACCTTGAAATGTTGAAGGTGCATTGGTAAGGCCAAAAGGCATGACCAAAAATTCATAATGACCCTCATGAGTTCTAAATGCCGTTTTCGGAATGTCTTCAATCTTCATTCTGATTTGATGATATCCTGAACGAAGATCCAACTTGGTGAAGTAAATTGATCCATGCAATTCATCAATGACAGGAATGGGGAACTTATCTTTAATAGTGAGCTTGTTGAGCTCCCTATAATCCGGACACATGCGCCATGATCCATCCTTCTTGTGCACCAATACTACTGGAGCAGAGAAAGAACTTTGACTCGGTTGAATTATACCAGCCTCTAGCATTTCTGCAACCATACGTTCAATTTCACTTTTTTGGACATAGGGATATCTGTACGGCCTGATGTTTGGAGGAACACTTCCTGGAATCAGATGAATAGCATGATCATGATCACGCATAGGTGGGAGACCTTTGGGAGTCTCAAATACCTTGGAATGATTGTCCAGGACTTTTTGGAGATCTGGAGAAATAGATGATTCCAATGTGGAAACATCTAGCGAACATAATTGTGCAATTACACCTCTTTGCTCCTTTTTTAGAAGCTTTGTCATACCATTAGAGCTGATTATCTTTCCTGGTTTCCCTGCAATACCCCTTAATTCAACTTCCTTTCCTTCCACAGAAAATTTGATGAAAAGTTCTTGAAAATTAAAAGCTATTGTACCCAAGGATTGTAGCCATTGGACTCCTAGTACAACATCAGCACCTCCCATTGGAATGGAAAGCATTGGGCTAGTCAATACATATTCTCCCATGGATAGCTTGATATTATGGCACTTTCCAGAGCAATTTATTGTTCCTCCATTTGCAATCATCACTTGACACTCTGGTGCTGGATATAGGAAGCAATTCAATTCTTTTGCTACCCTACAATGAATAAAATTGTGGGTGCTTCCTGAATCAATCAACACTATTACCTTTTTCTTCTTGATTTGTCCTTCTATCTTGATGGTTTGAGGAGTGGTAATTCCCGCCAATGCATTACAAGATATGGTCGGATTTATTTGTTCTTCATCTAGGCTTTGTTCCTGGAGTATATCCTCTTCTTTTGACCTTTCTTGCTCCTTTTCTTCTTCCTCTTCACAATCTATGTAGAATAATTTCTTCTCAGCACACTTATGACCTTTAGTGTATTTGCTATCACAACTGTAACAAAGCCCTTTTGCTCTTTTTTCTTCCAATTGTTGTGGTGTCAACCTTATAGGTTGTGGAAGACTAGGGGCAACAACACTTCCGTCTTTATAGTTGTGAGTGGTATGCTTCCTGGTTGCCATAATTTTGCTTTCCATTTTTCTTGCTAACCTGAATGCCTTCTCTAATGAATCAGGTTCCCAAAGGCGAACATCATGTTGGATATTATCCTTTAAAGACCCTATGAACACATCAATCCTATGCTCCTCTGGAATATCTTTTACCCTTATGTTCAATTTTTGGAACTCCTCAATGTGCTCCATTATTGAACCCTTTTGTTTGAGACTTATCAATTGGCTAAAAAAAGTGTTGCTTTTTGTATCCTCATAATGTGCTATCAATTCTTCCGTAAAAATTGCCCAAGTGATAAATTGTTTACGAGAGCAAAGCCATTGATACCATACAAACTGATTTGGTTCCAAATATAAAGTTTCCATACGTACCTTTTGTGTGTTTTGCACATTATTGAGATCGAAGAATTGCTCCATCTGTAATATCCATGTGGCGGGATCCTTGCCATCAAACTTCCTCATATCGATTTTTGGAATATGGTGGGTCTTCGATCCAACATTAGAGTCTATGGAATCATGATTAACATTTCTTTTGTTCACATCATGAGTTTCCTTTACAACCTTTTCACCATTAGTAAGTATTTCTTGTAGAAAATTTGTCAAATCTGTCTTCAAATCTGCCATGTCTGTCTTCAAATCTGTTCTCAAATCTGTCTTCATATCATCCATCTTAGCTTCCATGCCCTTTATCTTAGATTCCACGCCATTTATCTTAGCATCTGTTAGCTTTTGTGAGCGTGACATTTGTTGCACTTGTTCTTGTAATTTTGATATATCATGTAGCATTTCTTCCTCTTCTTCATGAGTCATGCTAGAGCTTTCAGGTTCCTTACTAGGTGTTTGCATTTTCTTTCCTCGGGCATCAGTTACCGATAATAATGCTTTACTATGCCCTTTGAATTCCTTCAAACCAAGCTTATGCAAAAATAAAAAAAAAAAACTACACACCTTTTTTTTACTTTGTAGAAGCCTGATATTGAATCTGATGTATCTCTGTAATTTCGAATCATCCAGTTCTGAAATTGTGATCTGTAGTAGCCTTCTATGTCCTCTTTCCAATTCCACTAGTCTGATCCAAATTGGATTCTCCAAGAAAGAGTTATGCACAATCTCCCGCAGTGACCTGATTATAGACTAGTTCAGTAGAGCGAACTTGTATGAAGTGCCACGTGTCACTGTTTCAACCTTTGACTCTGAAAAATATAAAAAGAAAGCTACAGTCCGTCCTCTTTCTGTACCTTCTTACGAAATTTCAATCCGATGCTCAGAAAGAAAGTTATGACGATTTTCCCTAGGTCACCTGTTTTTAGTGTAATTCAAGAGTCTGCAAAAAGACCAACTTCCTGAGATCATATCTCCGAAAATATCGCGCGAAGCTCTGAAATTCGTACCCAAGGTTCTGCGCAATGTCTTCTCAAATGGGTTTTTTTTGCGACTTCTGAAACGTCACAGAAAAAAAGTTATAGCGAAAATGCCACGATGACCTGTTTGGAGCAGCGAAACCCTAGAATCCAAAGCTCTGATACCAAATGTTATGAAACCAGCTCAAGAAAAGATAGAAAAGATAGATCAACGCCTTAGAATTCAGCCTCTTCGAGGGGGCAACCTCCTTTACAGTACATAAATGAACAATTCTTGGATGATTCAAATGACAAAACCTCCTTTCTATATATAAGAGTCTATGGAGTCACAATATAATCGAGCCGACCTAACAATAATAATATAAAGCCACAAAAATAACAATAGAGGGATTCTATGAGCACATTAATAACAATATGGGGGCAATGGGGGCACAACAATATAAATAAGGGGTATAACTACAATAGTAATGGGGTAATTACTAGTATTATAGGGACCCAACATATTAATATTGTCTCAACTTTTCAATATTAATAGTAATATCTTAAAACCCAAGGGATTAATATTATAAACCCAAGTTATTAATAAACCTAAAATATTATTATACTAATAGACATTATTATAATAATAATAAAAATAATAATATTATTATTATTATTATTATGAGTTATATATAAGAATATGAAATTTACTATTAAAATTTTGACTATTTGTAATTATTAATAATTATATAAATAATAAAACTTAATTATATTAATACTATGTTATTATATAATATTATATTAATATATTAACAATTATAATTTAAATTATTACATAATTAACAATAACATAAGACTAGCATCTATAATACTTATGTATGCCTTACCAATATCTTAGTGATTAATATACATTTATTAACATATTAATATAACTATCAATACTCTAGAGTTAGAGTATATTAATAATATTAAATATGTATTGTATATTGATCTCAGGTTTATAATATTAATATTGTCTCAACATTTTAATATTAATAGTAATATATTAAAACCCAAGGGATTAATATTATAAACCCAAGTTATTAATCAACATAAGGTATTATTATATTAATAGACACTATATAATAATAACAATAATATTAATAATAATAATATATTATGAGTTTTATATATATATATATATATATATATATATATATATATTGTAAGCTTAGCAGTTTCTTTCATTCATTCACCTATAAATAGGCAGGTTACAAATATACAAGTCGTTTGATGGCCTCAACCTGCCAAGTGGGAAACCAACTCTATTGACCACCGAATCACATTACAAGTCATCCAAAAAATAAATAGTTTGACTCTATTTAACCAAGCCTTATAACGCTGATATTCTGGAAACCAACTAGTAAGCATAACACTAAAAACATAAATGCTACCTCACATATACAACCAAAATTAAGCCAAAATTAACATGCATAACTTCGACCAACTAATCATCTGACGATTCCACCAGAGCAGGATCTTTAGCACTTGATCCTGGCAATTCAGATTGCAGCAAACATGGGATATGCTTGTCAATACGGCCTAGGCAAGTGTTCTGATTCAGCCACTGAAGTTGAATACGCTGGAGTTTGTTTTGAATGTTTCAGAGACCTGGCTCACCTCACTTTGCAGTGTTGTGTTGGTGATCGCAGCGATTGCTTTGGCCACTATGCATTTCATTAACCAGTAGAGATGGATGAACTGTCTAAACAGGATGAGATGGTTGCGAGTGTACCCAGGGTCTGTGATTAGCTTCCCCCCAATCTTCCACTGGCAGTTCAAGCTCGGCTTTCAAATTCAACACTACCTCCCAACTTGCAATCAATTGTTTCACCTGCGTTGGGGTCCCTTCGCAGTATGCATGAACCATGCCCTGAAGAATCTCAGAGTCCGTTTCCGACCCCTCTACTGCATAGTCCTCTATCACATAGTACTCTACCACGCAGTCCTCTGTCACGTAGTGCAACGTTCCACAGTCTGACCGAAAGATGAACCAGCTTCGTTTCCTTTGTCGTCCTAGTGTTTGCGGCCACTTCCGCCTCGACCCAAGGCTCCACCGTGAGGCTAATACTTCACCATCTCTGCTGAGGTCGGACCCTCTTTCATCACCCTTCTTCCACCTTCCCACTCTTGTAAACCAATGCACTGTATAGTGGCTGAAAGTGGATACAACGTAGTCAAACCTGGAATATGATTTATACAAAGAACCACCCAAAAGACAAACATTAATTTAATTTATGACCAGAAAAAGAAATGAAGCATCGGACATCACTACATCCCTTCACAATTCCACCACCTGAGCCAACAACCATGCATAAACAGTGATCCTTTGAGAGTGGGAGGTACCACCAGAATAAATACGGTGGCCCCCATGCACACCTGATCCCTGAGTCTGTAGACTCTCTCTTGACCATTTACCAAAACCCTTACTCTCCACAGGGCTTGCCCAGACAATTCAAGCTTAAAACGGGGAACCCAATTATAAACATGCAGAGGAAACATCATGAGAAAAAACCAAAAACCAATAAGCATGCCCATACGAGAAAGGATGTTGCCAAAAGAGATAGAAATCGACATTACATAGTCAAGAAGGCCAATATTTACAGTCACAAAAACTGCTAATTTAGCTAGTGTTTCCATTCCCCTCCGTACGTGAGGCTTATAACAAGTAGCAGCCCCCAACCTAGGATATACAGATAACATTATAACATACCAGACTTTATATGTCAACCTCGCAATGAGACAGGCGGCAGTTGGATATACCTCCCGCGTTTCCTGCACTGTGAACCTATAAACATCAAACTTAGGCTCCCTAAGAGACTAAAGACTCGAGTTTATATGCTAGACAGATGGTCTTAACTCCACCTCTGCTCCCACCACCTGTAGGCATCAAGGGTTACCAACCTTCACATTGTAGCTCTGCTTTGATCTGCAATGCTTCATGTTATCACAGTGGATAAGCGTGTGAGGGCGTCGGGAATACCACCCACCGTCCCAAATCGTGCCTCCAACTGTTTCGCACCTCGATCGGGGATTCTAATTAGGAGCCAGGCCCTGGTTCAGGATCAGACTCAATTGGTTCATTCCTTCTTCTCCCATCTCACTTATCCACAACTTATCTATATTCACTCTCGGGTGAAGACAACCCGAGTTTGCTAAGAAATCCGCAACTTTGTTGCCATTGTGGGGGACATGCGAGCTTTTACTAATATTTTCCTACTAGGACCCCTGGTTAATATTTTTAGTAGTATCAATGACCAGAGAGGAGTTGCCTTCCACCACCATTTTTCTACGCCCTTCCCTTCTGCTTGTTATCAATCCATATTTAGCATCATTAAATTCAACTTCATTGTTACTTGCCATGCCACAATCCGAAGCATATCTTTGGACAGCCCCGCCTTGCAAGTCTGTAATGACCCTTCCAAAGCCCACATCTCTAGGGTTACCTTTGGAAGCCCCATCTAAGTTTAGCTTGAGAAAACAATGAGGGGGGCACTAGAAGAGAGAAGGGGATTGGATGGGAGGCACCTTTAACTTCCATGATGGGGGTGCCAGCATATGCGGGGATAAGTCGAGGGTAGACACTATCCGCACTTCTTGGGGGGTGACCTTCCAACCATCAGAATGCCATATCTATATCAGTATAGTTTATCTTACATTTTGTAGTATTCCTTTCCAAATTTCCATGTGTGACAGTTTCTGGTCCTTCAAAATCTTTATGTTCCTTTCCTTCCATATTGCCCATAAAAGAAAGTCGAGAGATAGACACCAAGCTCGATTTACAATAGGACTGGAAAAAATTCCTTTCCTCCAACTCCCAAAGGTTGATTGAATAAGAGTATTATCTTGATCTAGAAGACCAAAAATAGTATCTATATTTTGTCAGAGTCGGGCAACAAAGGGTCATAAATTAAGGAGATGCTCCATAGTTTCAATCTGAGAGGCACACATACTCTAGAAAGAGGGCCCATGGATTCCTCTCTTTTGTAATTGGTCCTAGGTGAGAAACCTGCCACTGCACACTAGCCACAGGAAGTATGTTACTTTTGGCTAGAATTGTCTCGTCTATAGCTTCCTCCAGAGTGGATTACACTGATCCAAAGGCTCCTTTGCTTCCAGTGGGTAAGCTTATTTTATGGTGAACATAACTTTGGTTTTAGAGACCCACCTGAGAATATCTTGTCCTTCTGACGATGCAATCCTTCTAGTACACAGCTCAGAATCAAAAGCTGCATACCATTGATTTGAGTCAGGAGGGTTGTGCCAATCTTTGTTTCGTCTTCCACTGTGTCCATTGAATCCCAGGGGTCAAGTCCCAAAACTGATTCACTGTCATGTTGTGCGGTCTATTAGTAAAAAGGAAGATCTCAACGAAATGCTGGAAACTCAAGAGTTTTTCCCGTTGTTTCCATGAATCTTTCCAGAATAGAGCTCTCCTCCCATCTCTGATTTCCCAGAAGGTATGGTTGTGGATTAACTCTTTATTCTCTGAAGCTAAGTTCCAAATTGAGGATCCTCTTGGAGTTCCATACTTTCTCAATCTTTCCTCTGTAGTTGAGGGCATGTTATATTTCTAGCCCCAAATGACCTTCCAAAGATCAGTACCACCTTGAATCCATCACCACCAGAGTTTTGCCCCCATCACTTGGTTTAGGAGAAAAGGATCCTGAAGACCCAACCCCCCAACGCTTTTAGGTTTAGTCAACTGATTCCATGAAAGGAGCACCCATTTTTTAGCTCCCTAAGACCACTTCCATAGGAATTTTTTGAAGATATTTGTCATATCAGAGCAAGCAGTTTTAGGAGAAGCTACACTTGAGAGTTGATATATTGGGATCGATTGCAACACAACCTTCAGTAAAACCACCCGCCCAACAATGTTTAGGAATTGAAAAAGCCAGTTTTGAAGCCGAGATTGGATGTGCTCAAGGAGGGTTTTCCAAGAGGAGGTCATAAGAGAATTAGTCAGTAGGGGAATTCCCAGGTATTTAGACAGAAGGGAGCCAATGCAGAATCCAAAAATCCTAGCCAGGAAGGATTCGGAAGGAACCGTGGTGTTGAAAAAAACGATATTTGATTTCTCATTATTGATCTGAGTACAAGAAGCTTGCATAAAGTCTTGCAATATTGATTTTAGAGCCCTAGTTTCCCAAAGAGAGACTTGACAGAATAACATTATATCATCCAAAAATTGTTGGTGAGACAAGGGAAGGTCACTCCCCCACAGACAAATACCTTTTAAATGGCCATCCTGAACAATTGATTTTATAGCTTCCCAGCCCTTCCACATCCAGTGTGAAGAGGAAGGGTGAAATAGGGTCACCTTGAAAGAGGCCTCTGGAGGCATTGAAAGTGCATGAGGGAGAGCCATTGATGAGAATCGAGAATACCGGGGTGGAAATGAGAGAGGAAATCCATTGGATCCATCGCTGGTCAAAACCAAAGGTTTTCAAAATGTTCAGTAGAAAAGACCAGCTCAGTCGATCATAGGCTTTGGATAAGTCCAATTTTATCATCACACCCTTAGATTTAAGACTCTTAAGAGAGCGAATTGCTTGTTAGGCAATGGCAATGCCATCCAAAATTTGGCAACCTTGGAAAAAACTAGTTTGCTCAAAAAAAAATCAAAGTAGGAAGAAGAGGTTTAAGACGGTTGACCATAATGGTGGAGATAATTTTATATATGACATTACATAAGGAAATAGATCTGATTCCTTGAGGATCTTCAGAATGACTTGTTTTCAGAATCAAGGCTATAAAAGTAGATTTAAGAGCGGGATGTACCTGCCTAGATAGTCAAGATTCTTCAACAACTTCCAAGACATCCTTACCCAAAATAGACTAGGCCGCCTGAAAGAATTTTGCAGTGAAGCTGTCAGGTCGTGAGGCTTTGTTCTTCGCTAAACCTCCTCAACTTCCTCCATAGTGATGACCCCTCATTAGCGCCAAGTTTTGGTCTTTACTGACCAATTGTGGGATATGTCTTCTAATGCGCCTGATTGCTTTTGATCTATCTTGGCCTAGTTCTAACAAGAGGTTATGAAAATGGTCAACCAGAAGGTTTTCCATATCTTCATGTTGTACCAATCATTTCCACTCCGCATCAAGCAACGAAAAGATATGGTTGTGTTGCCTATGTTGGATCATAGCTTTGTGAAAGAAACGAGTGTTTCTCTCCCCTTCCCGCAGCCATTGAACCTTGGATTTTTGTTTCCAGAGTATCTTTTCCTTTCTTCATTCCTCGATCTGAGTTAGGAGTTTTCCTTCTTCTACTATTAGGGGTCCTGAACGCCCTTGGGTGATCATCTGTTGTTGTACCTTTTGCATGTGAGCTTGCAGGATTTCCTGGTCTTTCTAAATGTGCCCAAATTCTAATTTATTCCATTTTTTTTATCTTTTTCTTAAGATCCTTCAAACAGCGTTGAAAGGTGTGCATACAGTTACATCCCTAAACTGAACTGGATGTCCACCGATCCTTTACTTTGTCTAGGAAGGATGGGCCCCTCAACCAAAAGGACTTGAACCCAAAGGCTCAATTACAGTGGCCAAACTTAAGGTCCATTCCAGCCTAATTGGCCAATGGTCGGATCCAAGACATGGCATAATGGAGGCTTCAAAGAAAATGTCCTTACTGATAAGGTCTTCAGAAACCAAGAATCTATCTAACCTAGAGGCGACTTGGTGAGCTCTGCCTCTCTGGTTGTTCCATGTGAATATCCTGTTGATAGTGGGAATATCTACTAATTTTAAATCCACTATCAAAGTTCGGAAAATATACATTTCGGGCCCTTGGCATCTTATCCCACCCTTTTTCTCTTCTAGCGAGGTTATGAGGTTAAAATCTCCCCCAATCAACCAAAGTTTTTCCTCACTCATAGTTCTAAGCTTTCCAAAATTTTGGAGGAAGGCTTCTTTCTCCCCTGGAATATGAGAGTCACAGACTGCCAATAGTAATACCCACTCTTTAGCTCCAATATGTCTGAATCTCACAAATAAAATACGGGGCACACTAATCCAATGGTCAAAAAGAACCTTAGTAGGATTCTAGAGTATGACAATACCCCTTGCATCTGAAGCTATTACTTTGTTCCTAGGACACATCCAATTGAGCATTGCTTCTATTCTTGCCCCTTGTATCCTTGGTTTCCTGGAGCAACACTATTTGGGGTTTCTCTTTTTTTAGGCGATCCTGCAAATATTTCTGTTTACCTTGGCAGTTGAGGCCCCTCAAATTCCAGGAGTTAATAATCATTAAGAAACTTTGGTGGAAAATTGCCGATAGTGCTACCACCCGTCCAGAATTGACTAACGAATCTCCTACCATTTGGATCGATTCCTGAAGATTTTTCCTTCCACATTTCTTGCCTCCCTTGTTTTGGCTTCCACGTTCTTGTGAGCCTCCCAACTAAGAGCCAATGGTATCTAGCAGATCAGGCATATTTTGACTCTACTTCGCCTGATATTGCTAGAATGCGTCCCAGTAAAGATTTTTTTGATCCTCCTGAATGAACCTCTCATCTGAATTCCTCCATTCATGCAACAATTTTTTTAGAATTAGTTCTTTGACACTCAAATCCTCCTTTGATGTATCAATATCCATGATTATGAGTTCTATGGCTTATTCTTGTTCTTCCTTGTCCTAGGGTTCCATCTGGACTTTTCATTTTGGCTTAGAATTTGTTTTGGTTGGTTCTCTCCCTCGTGTCAATTCTTTCGACTAATCAGCGACTTTGGAACTTTCCCCCATATCCTACAGAAGCCAAAAACAATTTTGATTCTCTAGATTTTGTTTCTTTGTTTTTTAATGTGTTTGGGCATGTTTCGCATTCTTCTTCTTATGTGAGACCTCTTGAAAACCCTCATTATCCTCTTGCGGTGAAGTCAACCCTTTGGCCTAAGACCCAACTTCTGGTTCTCTTTGATTCAATGGGCAGGGTTTATACAAATGGTCATACTCATGGTAGCGGTGACATCAAAAAGGGATGTGCTCGTAATCCAGCGACTGCTACTAGATCTTGTCTCGGTATTCCATTGATACAAATTCACGGAGGGGTTCAGTCATATTCATGTAAACAGAAATGTAGGCATATGAAGTGTATCTCCCCTGATGGGTCAATTCAACTACTTACACGAATCTTCCAATGGAGTTCCTTATCCCTTCCAAAAATTTTGGATCCCAGCAGTCTACTGGTAGAGTGAACAGACATACTGAGACGAAGGTGGCCATAAATTTTCCCTGATCCAGATAGTAGCATTCCTCCTAGTATCTTATAAAAATCCCTACATTGTAGTAAAAGTATGGTACATTTTCAAAAATACTCTCCTTGTCCTCAAGGCCGACGAATAAAACTGTGAGAAACCCTTGAGCTACAAGCTTCAAATCTATATGGCCTTTGGGTTGCCCTTTTAGATGCATCCACTTCATCAAATCCTTTTCTGGTGGCCATATCCCAATAAATTTACAAATAAGGGCATGATCCTTCACATACTTGCAGTAGTTCTCCAGTTTCTTAGGGGGTATCACAAATCTGGGTTTCTTGGTTCTACGTGGGAGGCATTGCATGTGGGTTCGTGCTTACCATTGGGCTCCCATTACAAGTCCCTCATTAGGCTCAGCTCCATGGTCATGCATCGTTCCTATTTTTCCATTGGTTTCACCTGCTTCCACATTTTGATAGGAGGGGATCTCTCTTGCCCCCCGGGCAAGAGCGCTCATTTCCCCCTTGTTAGAGCTCTCTGATATAAAAACAATGGTTGCAGAGAATGCAGATCTAGTGCTATCAGATGCTTCAGGATTTTCTCCAAACCCTAGCAGAAGTCATCTCTTTCCTATATGCAATTATATAATATCTTATATATGATATATAATATATTATATTAAATATCTATTATTGTACTATATTATATTATATATTATATTATGGTTCATGATTATATGTATTATTATATAAATAAAAGCTAGGTGCAGGCATGAGAGAGAGCGATATTGAGTGATATCGTTGGCCATGTGCGCCTCAAGACAGTATGGCGATGAGTGAGCTAAGGGTTGTGTGAGCTAATTTCTATCTGTTGCAAGGATCATCTTTTCTTCTGTGAAATTGACGACCAGCCTGCGTTGAAGCAATGTGGCCATTGTGCAAGTCTGGTGTGGCACAGTGCATGTGGGAGAATGAAGCCTGGCACAGGTGTGTTTACACTCGTTGGATTTGAGTAGAGTGTATCCGTGTTACTCCAAATATGATTACAAAGTTAAATTTTGGTTTGAGAAGTTGTGGTGCAGGGGCATCTATATCATCAAAATCACAGGCAACAATAGGTGGTTTTAACATGACTAGGTTGTTACCCACCTAGTGACTTAACAATACAACTTATTAATACTAGTAGACATTATATTATAATACTAATATTATTATAATAATATGTTATCAATTATATAATATCATATATATTATATATAAAATATTATATTAAAAATATATGATTATATTATATTATATATTATATGGTTCATGATTATATGTATTATTATATATATAAAGGCTAGGTGCAAGCATGAGAGAGAGCGATATTGAGTGATATCACTGGCCATGTGTGACTCGAGATAATATGGAGAAGAGTGAGCTAAGGGTTGTGTGAGCTTATGGATATCTATTGCACGGATCAACTTGCGTTCTTTGAAAATTAGGACCAACCTGCATTGAAGCAAAGTGGCCCTTGCTGAAATCTGGTGTGGCACAGTGCATATGGGAGAATGAAGCCTCGAACAGGTGTGTTTACACTCGCTGGATTTGAGTAGATTATATCCATGTTCAGCTTAAGACAAGTAGATCTTTATTTTAAAATCGGAAAAATGGTATTTGAGACAGATCTTTGACACCATGAAGCAATTTATTGAAGACCTTTGATCCAGCGAGCGATCTGTTGAAGATGAAAATGATCGCACGGGATCCTTCGATGGAATCAGTGGGATGCAGTGATAAAAAATTTATGATGATGGAAGCCTAAGTTAGCAGAGACCGAGCCTCACCTTCTCAAGAGTTGTGTGTTCTATTTTTGGAACAGGTGCGGGTAACTTATGCCACGTTTTTGTGGGAGTCATGATTGTTAGTGGAGGAGAACCAACTTTCCATTTGTATGCATTTATTATGTGAATAGGTGCAACCGCTGCAAGGTCTTTGAAATCTCATCTACCCAGAATCAGGCCTAGCTCAAGTATGGAGAAATTATGATTGTTCCACCCAAAGTTGAGGGATCCACCACAAAAGATGGAGGCCAAGAAAAGCAAGACGCTACACTGACTTTGGAGGCGCTATATGTCGAGAACAACTACAAATTATGGCTCGAACTATTGCATCTGCCATCACATATTTTACTGCCACTGTGCTTCCTTCCCAATGTTCAGTGCTTCCATCAGTGTTATGTTTTCGAGAATACTCAAGGAGCATGACGAGTTGGTCATCATTTGGTTTTTCCATGAGCTAGTAAGGATAGTAGTAAAGATGGTGAGTAATCTTTTAGTGTGATTTTTTGGAATGTTTTCCAGTTTATTTTTCGATCTAATTTGTCTAGAATATGGTCGGGATTCATTTAAATCACAAGTTTGAAAGGTGAACTATTCATAATGGAAGTGCCTCAAGGGTTTTTGAGGGTGTTGAATCCATATATACAACCAAATTAACCAGTTTAAACAACACAAATGAAGATTTAGCCACACTTTTTTCACCAAATTCTAGCCAAAAACTTAAAAAAAAATCGCACTTAGACACTATTCCTTAAAAATGTAAAAGTGAACCATCGTAAATGATAATCACTACCAGAGGAGGAATGCACTGATTCTGAGATGTGACAGAGACACGCTCAATCCCAAAGGGTTCCTATAGGTGGCACAATTGACATGAAAGGATGGGAATGGGAAATAATTTCCTGCTAACCTCTCGATCACTGTCATGGACGATGGAAAATGATAATGGAAGTGTAGTTGGACAATTGACATGTTCAAGAATATCCAAGGGGCTTAGGAGTCATACTATCATGCATGTTGTGTGAATTTCCCATGATATGCTTGGAAGAGTGGTAGCCCTGAGATCTTGCATTGTTAGGTGTGAGACCAAATCAAGTCAAAGTTGTTTGTACCCATGCATTAGGGGAATTTTGAGGTCTAAAATGGGCGTCCTAAGGAAATTATAAAATAATAGTGGAAATAATAAAATAAGATTAGATTACATCAATAACTTTTAGAGGTAAAAAAGAAAAAACTATGTTTTCAACTTATCTCCCTATGGGTTTACTCAAATTTCAAGCGGAAAATACTTTTTGGATGCAAAATTTGATTCCTTATCTAAGGAATACCCATGTTGCATACTTTCGATGGACCCTACTACATGAAAAATGAGAAATACATGAAAAACGTGTTTGCAATCACGTTTTTTTATGTATTTCTCATTTTTCATGTCACAAGGTGCATTAAAAGTATGAAACATGGTACTCCTTAGATGAAGAATGTTATGAAACTAGCTCAAAAAAAGATAGAAAAGATAGATCAACGCCTTAGAATTTAGCCTCTTCGAGGGGGCAACCTCCTTTACATTACATAAATGAACAATTCTTAGATGATACAAATGAAAATACCTTCTTTCTATATATAGGAGTCTAAGGGGTCATAACATAATCAGAGCTGACATAACAATAATAATGTAAAGGCACAATAATAACAATAGTGGGCTTCTATGGGGCACAATAGTAACAATATGGGCACTACATGGGTACATCAATATAATAAGTGGGTTGTACTAATAACAATAAGGGGTTACACTAGTAGTATAGGGGCCTAATATGCCCCTCGCCTTCAAAAAGTGTTGTCCTCAACGCTTGAGTAGTTCTTGATGCTTTTGTATAAAATTCTTGTCCTCCCATGTGAAAAATTCAGTGGGTAAGTTCTTCCACTTGATGAGATACTCTGAAATTGATCGATTTCGTAGCTGTAGGGTTCTTGTTTCTGTGACTGCTCTAGGTTCCAATATGATTTTTCCTTCCTCTTCAATTTCTGGCAATATTGTTTGAATTGGGATCTTTTGCAACTTTTGAATAAGTGGACATACTTCTTCATCCTTCTTCCATTCATCCCTTGCTTCATTTATCCAATCTGGTTGGATAATAGAAATAGCACAAAACAATGCTTCCACATCCTCATCCTTGAAGAGTCTTCCCATTCAGTAAGGTCGCCATTTTTTAAGTGCATATAGTATTCCCAACATTTCCTTCTCATAAATAGCTTGCTTGAGATGTAGCAGTAAAAATAACCAATCACCTACATCAAAACATTTTTCACTATGATGTTGATATACCTGTTGTTTCATTTGATTTTGCATCGAAGTGGTGTTATCCTTTAAAAGTTGGAGAACTTGTTGTTGATGCTCGATGTGATCTTTCACTGCTCGAACCATTTTCTTCTTGATATGTCCTTCTATCTCTAGAGTTTGAGGAGTGGTAATTTCTTCCAATCCTTTACAAGATATGGTCGAATTCATTTCTTGATGCTCGATGTGATCTTTCACTTATTGAACATTTTTCTTCTTGATATGTCCTTCTATCTTGATAGTTTGAGAAGTGGTAATTTCGACCAATGAATTACAAGATATGGTTGGATTCATTTCTTTTTTCTCAATGTGATCTTTCACTTCTTGCACCTTTTTCTTCTTGATATGTCCTTCTATCTTGTGAGTTTGAGGAGTGGTAGTTCTTGCCAATGCCTTACAAGATATGGTCTGATTCATTTCTTCTTTCTTTGGGGTGGAGTCCTAGCGTATATCTTCTTCTTTTGATGTTTCTTGATCCTTTTCTTCCTCCTCTTCATATTCTATGTAAAATATTTTTTTCTCAACACACTTATGACCTTTAGTGCATTTGCTATCACAATTGTAACAAAGCCCTTTTTCTCTTTTTTCTTCCAATTGTTGTGGTGTAACCCTTGTAAGGTCTGGAAGGCTAGGAGAAACAACACTTCCATCTTTATAGTTGTGAGGGGTATGCTTCCTGGTTTCCATAATTTTGTTTTACACTATGTCATAAAGCCCTTTTACTCTTTCCAATTGTTGTGGTGTTTCTCTAAAGAAAGTGTTGCTCTTTGTATCCTCATAATGTGCTATCATTTCCTCCGTGAAAATTGACCACGTAACAAGTTGTTTACGAGAACAAAGCTCTTCATACCATAAAAATTTATCTGGTTCTAAATATGAAGATGTAATACATACCTTTTGTAACAGTGGTACACCATGTAGATCAAAATATTGCTCCATCTGAAGTATCCAATTTATTGGATCCTTGCCATCAAACATCTTCATCTTGTTTTTTCTTGATTTTATGAGCTCAATCTTGAAACAACTGTAACTCTGTACTTTCGGATCTTTAATTTCTGAAATTGCGACCTGTAGTAGCCCTCTGTGTCCTCTTTCCAATGCCACCAGTCTAATCCAAATTGGATTCTCCAAAGAAGAGTTATGCGAAATCTCCCACAATGACCTGATTATAGACTAGTTCATTAGAGCGAACTTGTACGACGTGACATGACTCACTGTTTCAACCTTTGGCTCTGAAATATATATACAAGAAACTACAGTCCGTCCTCTTTCTGTACCTTCTTACGAAATTTCAAACCGATGATCAGAGAGAAAGTTATGACGATTTTCCCTAGGTCACCTATTTGGAATGTAATTCAGGAGTTTGCAAAAAGACCAACTCCCTCAGATCATATCTCTGCAAATATAGCGTGAAAAGCTCTGAAATTTGGACCCGAGATTCAACGTGATTTCTTCTCAAATGGGTTTTTTTAGCTTCTAAAACATCACAGAAAACAAGTTATAGTGAAAATGTCAGATGACCTGTTTGGAGCAGCGAAACCCTAGAATCCAAAGCTCTGATACCAAATGTTATGAAACTAGCTCAAGAAAAGATAGAAAAGATAAATCAACGCCTTAGAATTTAACCTCTTTGAGGGGGCAACTTCCTTTACATTACATAAATGAAAAATTCTTAGATGATACAAATGAAAAGACCTCCTTTCTATATATAGGAGTCTAAGGGGTCATAACATAATTAGAGCTGACATAACAATAATAATGTAAGGTCACATTAATAACAATAGTGGGCTTCTATGGGGCACAATAGTAACAATATGGGCACTACATGGGTACATCAATATAATAAGTGGGTTGTACTAATAACAATAAGGGGTTACACTAGTAGTATATGGGCCTAAAATGGGCATCCAAAATGGGCCTCCTAAGGAAATTATAAAATAATAGTGGAAATAATAAAATAAGATTAGATTACATCAATAAGTTTTAGACGTAAAAAAGAAAAAACTATTTTTTCAACTTATGTTTTCAACTTATCTCCCTATGGGTTTACTCAAATTTCAAAAGGAAATACTTTTTGGATGCGAAATTTGATTCCTCATCTAAGGAGTACCCATGTTGCATACTTTCGATGGACCCTACTACATGAAAAATGAGAAACACATGAAAAATGTGCTTGCAATCACGTTTTTTATGTATTTCTCATTTTTCATATCACAGGGTGCATTAAAAGTATGAAACATGGTACTCCTTAGATGAAGAATTAAATTTTGCATCCAATAAGTACTCCCCCTCGAAATTTGAGTAAAACCTTAGGGATATAAGTTGAGAATGAGTTGAAAGAGTAATTTTATTATCTTAGTATTTTTTAATCTTTTTACTTTTTTACTCCAAAAATGGTGAATCATCGCCCCATAGTTGATATCATCATCCTAAATCCTATTGGATCTTATAAATTTTATTTTGGTTGTACAATTTTCTGTTGATTTTAGACCTCAAAATTCCTCTAATGGGTATTCACAACTCATGGTATTATAATGAAATATTTGTATATATAGGGGTGTGAGTAAAAATTAAAAAAAGGAAATGTATGGGTGAGAAAGAATGAAGCGAGTGAAATGTATAAAGATTTTCATTGTGATAATAAAAATCTACTAAACCCTTTCCCCATGGTTTTCCCCAAAATGGGGTTTTCCATGTAAATCTGGTGTTCTGTGTTTGAGTAATTTTTCTGGGTTATTTCTTGTTTCAGTGCATGAAAATTTTTATTTTTCAATTAAATATTTTTTCTACTGTCTTTTATTAACAAATGTATCAAAGAGAGGTTATTTTATTTAATGTTTGGTGTATGCCATGTTATTGTTGGAAAGAATTATGAGCATGAAGATAGCGACATTAAGTGATGTGGAGAAATTAAACAGTGCTAATTTATCCCTATGGTAAAGAATCAGTGTTTGCCGATTGAGGGAGTAGTGAAGAAGCCCTCATTGATGACAAATGAAGAATGTAATAAGCTAGATAGAAAGACTATCGCCACAATTCGTTAGTATTTGGAAAAGAATTTATATTTTAATATCGCTGGAGAAAAGACATCAGAAGGGTTGTGGAAAAAGCTGCATGATTTATATGAGAAGAACACGACATCGAACAAAGTCTTCTTGATGAAGAAGTTGTACAATCTCAAGATGAAGGAAGGTACTTCATTGGTGGAGAATTTTAATGGTTTAATATAATAACAAGTCATCTTGCCTCTGCCAAAATTATTTTGGATGACGAGATTATAGCCATCTTATTATTGTGCTCTATGTCAAATAACTAGGAGAATTTGATAGTAGCTATTAGCACCTTCAGCACCAATAGGGACCCTGAAGTTTGATGACATCACTAGTATTTTGATGAACAAGGAGCTGTGTCGCAAATCAATTGCGCAAAACCAGGGTGGAGAAGCTCTAGTCTTCGCTGATCATGGAAGGAAAATTAAACGTGGTAGACAGGGATGTTAAAAATGAGAAGGTAGATCAAAATCAAGAATGGGAAGAGTCACTTCTTTTCACTGTGGAAGATCAGGACACAAGAGAAAGGATCATTGGTTTTGGAAGAAGGAATAGAAAGAGCTGAAGGAAAAAAAAATCAACCAACACTAATAAAAAATCTAGCAACACAAAGGAAGGTGAGACTACTTTTGTACCTTCTGAAAATGATGTTTTATTAATTGTTTCAGTAACAAAAACATGCTTATATATTTCTAGCAGTAGCATTGATTGGGTACTTGATTATGGAGCATCTCACCATGTGACCCCATATTGATATCCCCTAAAAATGTCAATATGATACTCCAGTGGGCTTGGGCCCCCACTTAAGTTTCCCAACCCATGATGAAACCACCTGTCAATTATATCTAAGATATAATGTGCTTCCTACGATTAGGTACAATAATTCATTAATGCATCTAAGTGGACCGAGCTTGTTAATAAAGGGCACAAATGACACTTCATAATGGGCTTCCCTTCCAAATTTTGATCTTAAAGTATGTGATAGTGTTACATCCCTAGGTATGAGTGGCTAATAAACAACCCGATAGTTGTTCCCAACTCCTAAGTGGAAAAAAATATTGAAGGTACATCCTTCAATGGATAGGGGTCACATGAATAATGATGAGGTGGATAGGGACACAATGGTCTCAAAGCCAAATGCCATGGGTTAAAGGATGGTAATGATCAAGGATGCCCACACATTTAGGTGTAAAAATGTAGGAGGAAGAAATCATGGATACATGAACTACTATGACCTTTATTCCTCCACCCTTCTCCATTTTCCTTTTCCATTTTATTTCATTTTTTTCTCTTTGTATTACTGCTTGGTGCTGCAAGAGATGAGAGCATGTTGTGTATGATATAAGCAATTATTACCTCCTTAAGGTGGGCCAGTTCATCATCGACCAAGTGTTGGGATGTGCATGGGTTCCTAATGGTGTGGGGGAACTCATAGGCCCTAAGAACTAGAGTGATGACCATAGTAAAGCGGTAGAGCTCATGCTCGTCTTTTTCCCATGCGTTAACATAATGTCGAGGTCGTCTTTTACATTTTATGATATTATTTTCTTTTATTTCTTTCTTATGTCCATGATATGATTTAACCTTCGTTCTTTTAGTTGCATCAACCTCCAAGACAACATTTCCAAGCCTGACCCAAACATGTGAACAAGTGGAGGAGGTATACCAGTGCCTTACGGACCTAGTGGTCATGTCGACCGAGAGAGGGAAGATGATAAATAAGGCTTGTAATGTGTAGAGGGGAGTGAAAAATTTGAAATGGGAAAACAAGACCTCGCTACCAAAATCGAGGTTTCCCAAGTAGTGCCATTTTTGAATCTATAATCCGATATGGGAGATCCCTCATTTAAGGTGAGGGAACAAGACTACAGTCAAAAAGCTTCCTTCTTCCAAGTCACCTAACAATCCATGCCCAATATGCCAAAGGAAAATAAAGCAAAAGCACTTGATTTTACAATGAAAAATGTACCTTTAGGATTGGATGGCCCACCTTCAAACACATGCTATTGACAGAAAAGCGAGGGGACATATGACTAGCTCAAGGAGCGAAGATCAAACTGCACATCATCAACTACACTAGTGGCTCTCATGGGCTACTCGCTGTCGGCTAAAGACAAATCTAGGGGAATAATTCTCTTATGGAATCACCCATTTTTGGTGGGTAACAGGCTTTGCTGGTTTGGATTGTCCTTGTGGCATTTCCTTTGTCTAAGATGTTATTGTTTATGTAGTAGAATTTGAGGTAGAACCTTCAGGACCTACTTGAACTTGTTGTTTACCTACTGTGTTTGAAATTGGCTGGAGGGAACTACTCCTTGTCTTCGAGAATGTTAGAAAACCTATCTGCACATTATTACAAAGACCCCGTAATCTCTGCAAAACTTCTTGAACATATTTATTTACTTGCATCTAATACAATGTTTAGATATGATCCTTGATGGATCATGTATTTTGAATTTGATGCAAGGCAAATTCATATTATGTAATGGCGCAACTTCAATATTGGCATGTTGTACAGTTGACAGAGTGTAGAGGCCAATGTGAATCAGGAAAGAGAGCCTATATTTTGTAACTAAAGCATATAAGTCTCTAGTTAGGCCAGTGGCTATTGTTTCATAGGGTTCTTCTTGAAGTACAAGCAAATCAACGCAAAATCTAGGAGGTGCACATGGAGAAGAAAGACAACTAAAAATTTTAATATAAGAAAAGATTTCTTCTACATACTAATCTCCTATTTGATCTAAGTCGCTCATGGCTTCGTCAATAAACCTAGGTAAAAAGGAAACAAAGATTCTTTGATGATATGGAATTATCACAAAATTGCAAATTTCATAAAAATGTCCCTTTGCATTCTCTTTCCATAGCAAATAACTATGTATAAGGCCAAAGCTGGGAGATCACTTCCATTTCATGAGAGGGAAGGGAGTGTGAAAAAAAATGACATCCATTATATATGTTGGCATATAAAAGTAAGGAATTTTTGCATAAATATGGTAATAAAATTGCAATTGCTCAAGCAGTTTAATCTAAAATCAAGAGACAATTCTACTATACTACTCTATGAAAATTAATTACAATTTTGAACAATATTTACAAACATGCAATAACAAAAACCACACATGCACAATATTTTTGTAGGGAACCCAACTGGGATAAACTCTTCCGTCATCTTTGCATTAATCATATAAATATAGAATTCATTACAATTGCTTTCTCGCTTGAGCACAACCTGCAAGTGAATAACCTATCTCTTTGTTCGGTGAAAAGCTCTGAGCCAGATGTAGTCAATTTCTGCGTCTACCTGAGACCCTATTTACCTGCACAAATCCTGAGGAATGAAGTCCTCTTTTTTAGGAGTTTTACTCCATTTGATTGCTCATTTCCAAAGGATTGATCATATGACTACATGCAACACCTTTACTACACTCAAACTAGTTTACAACTGCTTGTTACACTGCCTTAAAATCTCCACCACGCCTAGGGAACTCGAATTCTTTGCTTTCACTAGCTATTTTGATTGATTGATCAATTAACTGGATGATCACTGAGTTAAACTATTGTCCCACTACAGAACAAATCTTCCACTAGTTCTATCAACAGTTAGCACTAGTTTAACTAAAAACAATTGGCAATAACTCACCTTGATTTCTACAAATAAGCGATCGCACATGCTTAATTGAACTTCAAGCCCTATAACTCGAATTTACTGGTCTAACCAAGTGACAAGAGCCATGTCAAACAAGTAACCTATCTCCAAGTTATCCATTGATGTGGAAGCTTAAATTTTCTCAATTTGACAGAGCCAAAGTCAAATTGAGACTTTCTTGCAACTCTTCTCAACACTTCGTCTTATCAAAAAAGGTATTATCAACCACACCTATCCCACAGTAGTGGAATTCAAACTTCCCCCTTGACAAGGCCTTTGTCAAGATGTCAACATGTTGATCCTCTGACAAAATGTATTGTAGCAACATTATCCTCCTCTACACACAGTCATGTAAATGATGATACCAAATATCTATATGCTTTAATCGATCGTGAATTACTGGATTCTCAAAGAGCTTAATGAAACTATAATTATCATAGTAGATCATAGTTGGATCCATCGTCTAACCAAATAGTTCCACAAGTAACATCAGTGAACCCATTAGCTGTCAATAAATGGTAGCATCCACCTCTTCAACTTAAGTGGCATCCTCCTTCCTCTAGTTGGTTGCTAGAGGTGTCTCCATGGGTTTACAACTCTCGATGTGAAATCTCTACAGTGTTGCGTTGGCATACTTGCCTTGAGACACATAAAACACCCCATCGCCTTGCCATACTTCCAGCTCGAGGAAGTAGTGCATGAAACCCAAGTCTTTCATCTCAAATCCCCTTGCAAGGTCCTCCTTGGAAGAGCTGATCAATTTCTCATCACCTGTAAATATTAAATCGTCCACATATAAAACAATCATAAGAAATTTACCTTCTACCAAAATATGATGGAGGTTTCCATCCGCTTCACTTTTGGTGAAGCCCAAACCAGTGAGATAACTGTCGATCTCGGTGTTCCAACCTTGGGGTGCCTGTTTCAGACCATACAATTCTCGCATCAGTCTGCACACATGAGACTCCAGATCAAATGCCTCAAAACCTTATGGTTTCTTTATGTACACTTCCTCCTCAATAACAACACTAAGAAATTTTGTTTCTACATCCCCATCTGGTGGACCTTCCACCCCATCTGCTCAACTAGTGCAAGAATTGATCTAATGGATGAATACCTTGCTACAGGAGAAAACTTTTCGTCATAGTCAATTCCCTCAACTTGAGACAATCCTTTGGCTACAAATTTCGCCTTATACTTCTATATGCTTACATATGTTGCATGCTTAACCTTGAAGATCCATCTTGAACCCACGACTAATTTATATGTCGATGTTGGGACCACTTCACAAACATTGTTCTTCATGATGGATTTCATATTCTTCCACCATTACATCAACCAAAACAGGTTTCTCAAATTCTTCCTCGAAAGAGGATGGCTTAGTCTCTAGAAGCTTAGTCATTAGATCCATCTAGCTAGTGTACCTCTCAGGTGACCTCCTTTTCCTACGCAAATTTGAAGGATCTCCCACATTCTCCCTTGCATCCTGCACCAATCTATCAGTGTTCCTGGTTTTTTCTGCCTTCTCTGGATGGTTTTGCTTGAGTGCATGTCTCCAGTCTGCCTCCTCCCTTCTACTCAATTTGTGTCCGCTCCACAACTTCCTGAGAGTCCTCCTCTAGATCTACAATCTCCTCTTCTGGTGGGATCTAAGGCTACCTCTCAAAAGAGCACCACATCGCTTTCTCCTCATCAAACTCTTTATCCCTTAACACAACTGTCATTCTGCTCCTCCTAAGTTCTTCTTGCCAGACTTTTTGTGTGGACACTTTGTAGCATAGTGCCCCAATTCATGACAATTTAATCATTTTATTTTAGACAAGTATTTCTTCTTGCCCCTTTTGCTGGATTCTGGTTTAGTTTGAGACTTCTTCCCTTTGCCCCTCTTTTCCCTTCCAACCAATGTAAATTTTTCTTCATCCTCTCCCTTGGATGAAGTTCCGTCTATGTTATTCCGCTTGATCTCTTCTTGTACCAAATCAGACCACAAGCATTCTTAATTCAGTAATTTCTCCCTCCCCTTCACCAAGACCTGGTAACTATGCCACCTTTTGGGAAGGCCTAGAAGAGCTAGGCTCACTAGTTCATCTTCTGTAACATTCAAACCAACCCCTCCAAGCTCATCCCGAACTTGAGTAAATTGGATGAGATACTATGGAATAGTGTCATTCTTTTGAATCTTGATATATCAAAGTTTGTATTTGAGGGCTTGTTTTACATTGTCACTGTTGTTCTCAAATAGCTCTATCAATGCCTTCCACATTATGAAAGAAGTTTCTTTCCCATGGAGATTTGAGACAATGTGGTCTCATACAGCCTCCAAGATTATTCTTCTCGCCTTGGCTACATATTCCTTCCATTGAGCTAGGCTCTGGGCATCAGTTGATCCTAGTTTTGCAATGTTTGTCTTGACATATTCCAACAATTTGTTGTCATCAAGCACCACCTCCATGTGATCCTTCCATGCAATGGAATTTGAGTTGCCTTCCAAGGCATACACTAATCTTACATTGTTGAAAGTCATTCTCCCAACTCTGAAGAGATCCTATTACACTAGAGCTGCAAATTCGAACCTCCCAAGAAACAACTTCAAAGTTCTTTCAAGAGACACAATTCTACTCTATTTCTTTGCAGAAATTAATTCACAATTTAGAACAACATTCACAAACATGCAATAATAAAAACCACACATGCACAATATTTTTCTAGGGTAACCCAATTAGGAAAACCCCCTCAAGCCTCTTTGCATTAATTTGATGAATAGAGAATGTATTACAATTGCATCACTGCTTTGAGCATAACCTGCAAGTTAATAACCTATCTCCCTACTCAATGAGAAGCTTTGAACCAGACTTAATCACTTTTTGCCTTTGTTTGAGCCCCTATTTCCTTGCACAAATCTTGACGAATTAGGCCCCATTTTTTAGGAATTTTCCTCCAATTGATTGCGCAATTCCCAATGAATGATCATCTAACTGCATGCAACACTATACACTCAAAACTAGTTTACAACTGCATGTTACATAGCCTTGGAAACTCGACCACAGCTGGGGAACTTGAATTCTCTACATGCACTAGCTATTTTGAGCTTATTGATTGGTTAACTGGATGATCACTGAGTTATACTGTTGCCCCACTACACAACTGACCTTCCACTAGTTTAACTAAAAACCGCTGGAAATAACAGACCTTGATTGCTACAAATTAGCAATCACAAACGCTTAACTGAACTCCAAGCCCTCCAATTCGAATTTACTGAGCTAATTGAGTGACAAGAGCCATGTCACACAAGTTCACTGCCTCCAAGTTGTCTGCTCATGTGGAAATTCAATTTTTCTCACTTTGACCAAAGAAATGTAAAATTGAGACTGTCTTGCTACACTTCTCAACAATTTCTCCTAGTTATTTGGTCTTAAGAAAGACTCAATGCGTCGTAAATTTTATAATATAAAATATCGACCCAATTAAACACAAAGCCATGTAAGGCTATCTACATAATGGGAACCTATACTACCTGAAAGTGAGAAGGCTTTTTCTCGTTGAATAGCCAATTCATTAGAGTGGAAATGTAATAATGACATGCCATGTAAGAGGCAATAGCATAGCTCTGAGAGTTTTCTACATAGAAACTGGTCTCATCATACCATCATTCCTTGATTAACGTAGACATTTCTACATCATGTTGCACACATTCATCAACATGGAAATGTTAGAGGAAAGAACTTTTATAAGTGATCTCAGGTTTAGGAAGATGAATACATTATGCAGAAGTCATTCAACCTCAAGGATCCGATGGTATTCTTGTGCTTATCAGATATCATCTGTGTCCAAAGGTTAAAATGGAAACTTGCCTAGCAAACTATATTTGTGTAAGGAAGTAGAGTGAATCTTGTTTCCACCTTGTGTAAGCAAGATTTGGAAGTATCTCAGATCATGAAATCATCTTCAAACTCCAAATCGAAATGTACTGCATTCTTTCAGGAACTTGTAAACTTCATACTATGATTTTCTCTTTTTTGCAATTTGTACATGTTATCCGAGAAAAGGACCAATTTTGGGCTCTTGGCCTATAAGTCCTAGACACGTTGGGCTTGATTTTGCTTCTTTCCTTTCCTAGGAGCATTAGTAACTACAATTAGTGGGGAAACAAATACTGTAAATTTCTACGGGAAAGAACTTGGAATTAGCAAAGACTACCAGCAAAATATGCACATAGAAAACGATGCGAAGAAATTGCCTGTTTAGAAAATTTTGCATTCGTTAAAGTGATAAGCTACTATTAATGAAAAGCAATACAAGTGACGTGAATCACAACCGTGGAGTAATTTACAGTGAAACATGAATCTCCGATCACTCTTGATTAATCGCAAGTCAAACTCTACTCTTCCCTCAAACGATCTAATTCAACTCTAGGTGAGGTAAACTTGCATTGCCCGAGTTTGACTCATGGTCAATGCAAGTTTGACTCATGACTCACCTATTAATTTTGATTTAGGCAACTTAGGTGATTTTCAATTCTCGACTCAAAAAGCAAAAGTTTTAACTTTTAGGGTTGCAACATTGTTTGTTGTATGGTTCAGTTAAGTTAAAAATGAAACATCAAAGTGTAACTCACTGCTCATTGCTCAGGTCCAACAACTCATACATCGAGAAGGTAATAGAGGCATGGTTTCAGTTTCAGTTTACTCTGCGTAATACAAGGATAATGTGTAGTGTGCTCCAGCGTTAGCTTTAGCGTGTGCTCTGTCAGAGATTTCAGTAGCAACCCATTATCATCGCATTTCACCAACAATCAAGAGATTTTAGTTATTGCTTTTTTACTTATTAGTATGTATTATTTTATACACTTTTAGAAGCAGAGGCTTTTGGTTCTATGTAGTCACTAGTTAGGAGTCAGGACCCAGTACTTTCAATCATTTTTGGGCTCATAACATATATTAGATGCTTATTCCTTCGTGATATTTTGGACATCTATCAATATTATGCATTGTTTGGACATGTCTTTATTGAATACCAATGGAAAAATGTTTTTTTAACTCAATATATGTGTATATCTTTATTTATTTAATTCACTGATTTTTTCCCGATTTCTTGCGGATCCAATTAAAACTCTTCGCTCATTTTCCCCACTGATTTATTGTCGATTCTGAGTCTGGTAACATTGTTAATTTCATAGTGTATTAAATGAATAGAGCATTGAAGTCATAGAGTGGTTCCTTGAGGCTACAATATATTTTTTCAAGGCATTTAAACCTAAGCCTTATTAACATTAATTAAAAATTAAAGTAAACATTTGTTTAACCAACTAAGGCGCACTTTAAAACTAATTATTGAATATCAGATGAGGTGTATCTATCTGTTATGTGAAATAATTGGTGCATGAGGTGGAGTGGCAATTCTAGTGACATGGGAATAAGTGATGAAGTAATTCCATGTGCCGTCAGGATTTATGGGAGATCTGATTCATCTAAAAATGAGTGACACATGTCGCATTACATTGCTAGATTTCCATATGTCAAGATGTCACGTTGACATGGAAATCCATCATGGCATGAAGAAAGGAGATACTTGAGTATCGAACCATCACACAAGTGAGAGATAATAAGGTATAATATTAGTCAGAAGGACCATGCTTGAAAGAAAAAAGTTTTTTCATTTCTAGATGGAGATTTTGAGGCATTAACTAATGGTAAAACACTTCAAGGAATTGGGAATTGAGGATCTCTGAAAGCATAAGGATGAAAACTTGAAGAATTCCATCTTGATGGTGAGGATGTTATCATTACTTAGCAAGTGCTTAATTTGATGGATAGTTCATTGGGCTATATCGGGTGCATTCTCCTGAATTTGATCGAAATGTTGGTCTGATGTTTCGAGGTTTACCGTTAAGTCTTGATACATTTAGGCAATGAGGCATATAAAAGGAATTTACAACTAGGGGGTGCGAGGGGTGGAATTTATGCTTTATGTAAACAGGGTTAGGATTATTGTATGGAGGGGGATTGAAAGTTTAAAATACAAGGGTCCCCATTATTTTCAATAATGTGAACAAAGCTAATGGGTTTGTTATGTCACAACAGGAAAATAAACTTTATTTAATGCATAATGATTCGATTTTTTTCCAGAATGTACTATTTATATTTCTATTATATCATTTCTTGTTATATCTCTACCTTTACCTATAGGCAATGCTCATATAAGATAAAATCTTTTAACATTCTGTTCTTTAAATTTGATTTTCATACGTTAAGGATTGTAGCATGTATTACATGTATTCTTTTGTTGAGTGCATCAACAACCTTATTTTAGTATGTATAATAGCGAGGTCATTCTTGCTGAAAAATGCCAGTCATCTGCTTTTCTTGACATTTAAATTCTATTACTCAAACAAATATTTTAGACAACTACGGTTCGTCCTAACTCAAAATTTTCTTCCATCATATAATGTGGTTACACTTTTAATGCATGTAATATATCACCACAAGCTCCAAATAATGTGTGGCATAATTCTTTGGATATTTCCTATATCCTCCGAGCACATAACATATCAAATATACCTCTAAGTAATAATTCCAGTAAACCTCTCATTTCATGGGTCTACACATAATATAAAATCTTTGTTTGCACAAGTAATCTTTAGAATTGATGCACTGGTATTAACTTATTTAACAAGTTGAATCTAATAAAGACTGAATTCAGACCAAATCTATTGCATTTGTGCCTTGTTCTTAATTTTGTTTAAGTTTATGCATTGTTGCTTAATGATTGATTTACTATGAAGTAAAGAATATTTTCTGCGCGAATCTGTCAAATATCTAGTATCTATGCATGAAATGAGTAATGAACTATTTTCGTAACTTTTTTTGCACTTTGGTGTTCCTTCAAATTTAATTCCTTTCTTTAGTGAAGATTTAATGCAATGGGTTATCCCCTAGTCCTACCAATATGTTATGCCATGAGAAGATGATGCCTCACAAACACCTTCCAAAAAGAGCATCCATCTAGACATCGAACCACCCATTTAACAACTATGATGTTAACATTAGTCTCAAAATCGATTGACCTTACACATCCTTCAACCATGGGCTTAATGAAAACATTTGAAGGTATCATAGAGATGCATTGAGCCCCATCATACTTGGCCCATAAGTACGAATTTAGAAGTGCCTCCAATTCATAAAATTCAGCCTTACAAGGAAGCCAACAACATACATAACTATGTGAAGCTTAAAGAATCTTTCTAACAAGACAATCTTCTGGAAAGTGGAAGATCTTTGTACTACAAGAAAAGGAGTTTATATTATAGATGCACCAAACACCAACCCTACATAGCCATCAAAGGAAACCAAAAACCAAAATGGATGCCAAGATATCTCACTATTATACCACAAAGGATGAAGGTCCAACAAGGAGAACAATTAAGAGATCCATCAAGATAGAACCACTACTAAAGAGTGTTATGGTCGCTACCCTTAGCCTCAAAGGCCTTGAAAAATATACAAAAGAAAACTATAACACCAACCACCAACTCCTATTCATCTCAAATTCAATTGAAATATTAGTCCATTGATGTTGTTGCTTTGTTTATAATTCTTAACAGCCATAAGGTTAAAAATTCACAAGTTTAAGAGAAAGGAAACCACTTGTTAAGAGGTAGAATTTATGTTTTGCATCAGAACCCTACAATTCAAAATTTGATATGCATTATAGCTCCTTGCACCATCTTAGGTCCTCCATTAGTGAAAATAAATTGCTAAAGGATATTAAAAAGTAATAAAAGTTGAAATCATGAGAGAGAGGATCCGTGGCGGAAAAGTTATGTAGCCTCAATGTATTGTATTTCACACACACAATAATGATAACGAAACAATATATAAGTACATCAAGAATATGCCTCAAGATAGTGTGTCTATTTTGAACACTGACTCACTTTGGTTAAGTAAATATCTCAACTACACACTAATCTAGGAGCCTAACTAGTTGGAGAGAATCTCTCGACCAACTAGACCTAAACAAACTCCCAATTTTGAGGAACACTCTCACCCTAGAAAAGATAGGTAGGAATAAATCCAAGTTTCATAATTTTAATTATTTTGAATATTTTGAACTTTTTTATTGTTTTATGTGAGAGTAAGGCTAACATTCCCCCCCTCAATCATAAGTCCAAAGTAAGAACCTAGTACCATCTTCAAGTCCTCATCCTGAAATTGTTGAGTTGATCCTCAATGAAGAACTACCAAAAAAGCCGCCAAAACTAGATGCCAAAAACTCCAATACGAAGTGAGAAAACCAAGAAACATGAATCAGCGGCAAGTCTGATACAACCCTGAAAGTTGTTTGACAACTCCATAAAATGCCAAAGGATCCATCTATCTTTTGCTTGGTCCAATGACCATCCAAGTGAACAAAATAATATCTACAAATGCTCTAAATCAGCATCCCAATCGCTTTCCCACTGCAAAACGTTAATTCCCACTACCATATTTAATGATGCCCACTAAAAAAATTATTGATCCCCAATGGCAAATTTGTTGATGCCCACTGGCAGATTTGTTGATACTCACTAGCCAATTTGTTGATGCCTACTAACATATTTGATGATTCGCATTGGCCGATTTGTTGATGCCCACTCGTAGATTTGATGATTTTGTCAAAATTTTAGTCTAATAACCATCTTCAATTCCATTATCATTTCCCCCTTTTGTCAACTAAAAGGAGAGACAATCATCTGCATTTGATTTTTGAACTCGCCCCCTTAAGGTGTAGGAGAGTTTTTCTTTTTAATTCTTTGAGAAACTTTATCTTTACCTTTGTCTTAAGTATATTATAGGACTTGTGCAATTCCTTCATTTCTAGATTCCATCTCTAAGGATCTATCTTACCAAAATTAGCTGTCACTTTAGTCTTCTTCTACATTCGACATTTCTCTAATAGATTATTTGTATTCCCACAATGAAGGCAAGGATGGAGGTTGAAACATTTACTCTCCATATGACCATTTATCTTACAATGGTTACACTTAACAAGATTCTGGGTATTTTCTAGAAAACCTGCACTTACAAACTGAACTGGTTTTAAGAAATCTGGAAAATAAAAAGTGTTTTCTTTGTTGTATCCCAAGCCATGTTGAACTTTGTTGAAATAAATTTCTTCCCAAGGTCTGATCACCTTCTTGGAAAGATCATTTTCTTCTTGTTCTTCACACCTTCTACTGTTGTTGACATTCTGCGCTTAATTCATTAAGTCATTTGTATCACACTGAGCATCAATCATCTCTATTAACAATTCATATGTTTCACATGCTGTATCAAACTTTTGAAGTAGATCTCCAATACAAATAGTTACATCATTTAGTAGCACAACTTTCTGGATGAGATCAACTATGTCACAACTTTCATCAATCTTGTGGATTAGATCATTTGTGTCACAACTTTCATCAACTTGATGGATTAGATCATTTGTGTGACAACTTTTATCACATGTGAATGAGGTCATACGTTTCACAAATTGAATTTGTTGATTGGATGAGGTCTTTTGTTTCACACAATGCATCTATTTTTTTTGTACATCGTGCATGAAGTAGATCTTGTTTTTGCATCACTTTTATCTAGAGTTCATTAATGAGTTGCCCTTTCATATCTAGCTCATTTTGAAGATCTTTGGATGCTTCTAATGTGTTGGTCATTTGATTGATTATGTTTTGATTTTGTTTTAACTTCCACTCAATTACTTCAATTTTTTTGTGCAATTCAGGATTACACTCTTTCAATTCTTTAATTTCTAGCTCTGCACTTTGAAGATAGTTTCCTCCTTTACCCATTTTGATATTTAACACGCTCGCTTGATTATCACTTTTTAGAGAGTGTGAAATACAATACATTGAGGCAATGGGCCTTTTCCTCCATGGCTCCTGTCTCTCATGATTTCATCTTTTTATTAGTTTTTAATATCCTTTATCTGGTATCAAAGCCAGTATGCTCTTGGTAAAACAATCATACAATCATGAAGGTTGTGCGATGCTTTGTATGAGAGCTAGTATGCTCTTGGTAAAACAATCATACAATTATGAAGTTTGTGGAATATTGTGAAGGTCGAGTGATGACGAGTTAATTAGTAGGCATATATTGGAAAGGGACTAAGAGACTCACGATGGAAAGCAGGGCTTGGAAGTTTGCAGCAATTGTCTAAGTCTTTTCTCAAGTCCACGGTTCAAATTTTTGCAGTATCCTTGTCTTCTTTCATTTCATGAATTTGTGCAGATCTATGCGACTTTCATTTCATAGATTTGTGCAGATCTATGCAACTATAGCATGGGCAATAGCTGTGGATCCACTGCCAGCACCAAGGTGACAAATCTTTGAGAAAGTGATCAATTTTTCAAATTGATATATATTGAGTTTCGTGGGTGTATTCTGCATAGTTTGGAGCGACGCTGCAAAGACAACCCACAACGATCTCCCACAAGGCAGCAACCAATGTTTCTATGAAGATGCATAATTAATGTGCGCGTTCAGGAGCCCATGAACTATGATATGTCGTTGGTCGGATCAGGCTGCAGCTAAGAAAAAACAAAGTCGTGACAATTTTTATTAAAGCTGTTAAACACACATGGACAGCAAGAGAGAATATGAAAGATAAAACATGCAGTACAATTTTTATTAACAAGAGATATACATTTATAGTACATTATGTGACTCTTGGGTTTCACATCCCAAGGTCTCTTGGACTACTTAGTCTATTCAGCTTCCACACTAACCCATTTAGGATTAGGTGTCCAACATTCCCCCCCTTAATCGGAAGGGTTATGTATGAGTCCAAGAAGAGAGCTGAAATACAAAATGTGCAAATATGCATGGCAGCACTAGGCTGAATGTGCTCTATGAAATGTTGGTATAAAGGGCGGTGGTTTAAGGATGACCACCAACACTGGAACGCTTAGTGCAGTTCCTGGAACTCTTCCAAAACTGGCAAGAAACTGAAGTTTTCTGCTAGAGGAAGTGATCTTATTGTTTTAAAGAGGGAAACCTTCAACCATAAAAGGGAGGTCTCACCCCGCATAAAAGGTAAGACTTCAACCTGAAAAGGGAAGTCTCAACCTGTGATGGTTTAAGGATAACCAACAACTCTAGAATGCTTAATGCAATTCCTGGAACTCTTCCAAAACTGGCAAGAAGCTGGAGTCTTCTGCTAGAGGAAGTGTCCCCAATTGTGTTCCTGGAATTCTTCCAAAACTGGCAAGAAGCTGAAGTCTTCTGCTAGAGGAAGTGTCCCAGATTTCCAACTGAAGGCATGTTCACGGGCATCTTTATCTCTGGCTACAACTCTGAAACTGGTGTGGCAGGTTGTGGCTCAGGCTCACTTGATGTGGCTTTGAAGCTTGTAGATGACCATCATTTCCCCCTCTGTCAAATACAAGGTGAGATGATGGAGAAAACTCAACTGCAAGACTGTTCAATACTCTGGAACAAGTTCTGACATGTGTTTGGAATATCTTCTTGGCTGTTGATGCCCATTGCCAAGAAGCGATCCATCCAAGATGAATCTTTATTCTTGCAGGACGTTTGTTTCTGAAGCATCTGTGTGAAGAATGGATGGTTTTATGACAATGCTTACATGGATGAAGATCAAAACAGTGATCTTTCAAATGTCCAACTCGGTCACAGTGTTGGCATTTCACAATGTGTTTTTGTTGTTGTTGTGGAAGAAGGGCAGAGTCTGGAACAGCTGAAGCTGAACTATCATGAGGAGCAGTTGAACTGTCATGAATGAATCCAGCACTCTGAAACTGAATGGGCTTGGCATAGTCTGGAATATGAAAGGACAAGTCCTTGTCATATCCAAGACCAGTTCTATGCTTGTTGTGGACAAGTTGTTCCCAAGGTCTGATAATGGTCTTGGGAAGTGCAGATTGAGTTTCTGCATCTACATGTACAAATGCTGCTTTATTTGAATGAACTGTAACATTATTGACTTGCTGCTGATGGGTGGTTGTTTCAATGTTCTGAACAAAAACAGGTTCAGAATGATGTCTATTTTGATGTAGCTCTTCTTGCTGTAGCTGTGATTCAAGCTGCAAAAAATCAATCTTTTCCTGTGCATTTTGTAGACATGTCTGAATTTTTGAGAGAGATCCTATGTTGATTTGTAATGTGTCATCAACAGTAGATTGTATAAGAGTTTTCACGAACTCTAATACTTCACTGATTCTGGCCATTTTTCTTCAATGTCAGATTTACACCTTAAAAATTGATCACAATTATTACTTAATCCAGAAAAGGAACCGTACACAACAATATCTTGAAGGAAACAACCAAGAGTATATATTCAGAGTGATTCGATTTGGAAGGCCTCAATAAATTTTTGGAACAAGCGATTAAACCATTTTAATCTTTATATACATCTGAGCTTTGAACAATGACTCGAGTATTTCACCAAACTGTCTTTCGTTTCATCTTTACACAAACCATTTACTCTTTGCTTTCTGAACAAGTTGACTACAAGAAGCAACTATTTACCTTTGCTGGACACCAATCAGTGGACGCGTGTTCGATTCTCAGGGCATACGTGTTTGATATCTCCTGAATTTCAAAAAGTGAATTGAAGATGAATCTCATGGAAATTTCTCAAAAACTTCCGTGACATGCTTGAATGTGACTCATTATCATGACACTTTCTGCGTCCCTTCTCTGAAACTGTAAGCTGCCTGAGATCGCTGGGAGCTCGATTGTATGTGAAAGTTCATGAAATTTCAGACTTGGATAAAATATTGAAAGAGGAACAGCCGCTTGATACCATGTTGTGGTGTATGGTTCAATCTTATTGGATGACAGCATTAACAGAGAACAACATCAGCACCACTATGGTGCGCATCCACATGATCCTTGGTGAAGACTAGCAGACCTTAAGCGTAAGTTGGCTTGAAAAGTTTGTAGAGGCTTTTCAAATGGAGTATCAGAGATGAAAACTCCTTTTCTATTAAGATTTCTTCTCTTCAAATACCATGGAACCACTTACAATAAATATGTGTTTCCCACCATACGTAACACGAGGATTCAGTGTGTTTTCGCAGAAAACCTCCTCCGTCGCCCCGTCTCCCAACAAAACTCCAAATTCAGGCTACAAAAAACTTAACAGGTCTGATGATGGCGTTCTATAGGTATAACTTCAGCAAAAATCATGGATCAAAAGCTACGAGAGCATTTTGCAAACACTAAATCGCATAAGAAAGAAATTGATTAACTTAAAGTGTGTTTCTGTAATGGACATGCGCGTTTATGTAAACCGAGCAATGCCAGGGTTGTAGAGACTGTTATAATTTACCAGCTTAATCAACGTAGATAATCGCACAGAAAATAGAGCACGGAGAATACCCACTCAATTTAGTGCGGAGACCAAATGCACAGTATTCAACTTATGTAATAGTGGTGATAACTTAACTCTCGATGAGCTACACAAGTGTCAGTCAATACTGTTGCATCGACTAATGAAGAGGTATCCATAGGTTGATACGCAGGCATCCCTGCATCATCCTTGCTTTAACATCTCTCTACTCATGTTGTATCATCTCGTTATTCGTACTTATTGTCAAAATTTCCATTGAAGCGGCGCAAACCAATTCCACACAGTGGTATCACTCTACAATTTTGAATGCTCTTTCAGCACACCGGCATGACGAGCAGTGGCAGGGCGGTAATGTTGTGATTCACGGGGGTACTCTGCGGGCTTCCGAGAATTTCCTGGAGGATCGTTTCTTGATTGAGCTATGGACCTCGACTAATTCGCTACTCGCGGCCACCACGAAGAACGCTAACTTCTATGCCGCGTCGTACGAATACATTTCACCATAAATCCGACGTGCAGAGCTCCAAAAGTTGTGTAGCCTCCGTTCAGTTTCTTAGGGTTAGAATGCAGCGCCGTCTTATCAATACTCAATTCACCCGTCAGTTCTAGCAGGTTTCGGATACCGGTGAAGGAATGTGTCGTCCACAAGGTTCTTGCAATGTCGTCTGCTCCTCTGTAGATGATGCTTGTTACACTCACTCGGATATAATAATCTCTCGCGCCATGAATGCTCTGGAAGAAGATTTCAATTCACGCTTCGAATACTGCTCCATCACAATCACACGCACACCTTGCACCGCGAGTTATATCAACGCACGGACTCCGGAGGCACCATGGTTACACTGGTTAATACCAGGAGGTCTTCTTCAGCAACCGGTTAAGCTGCGTGGAGGTCTATTCCGCAACCACAGTTACGAGCTCTGATACTCTGTTTGTAGCTACTCGAACCAGGCATCATTCGAACCAGGGCGCGTGGGAGGTTCGATCTTGGAACCTCCACCTAATTTTAATGTTTTCGGCGTTGCAGCAGAGGAAACTTTGACTATGGTTAACCGTCTCCACAGAGAAGAAGTCTCTGGAATATCACCTCAACCAAAAAGATTACGAGGAAAGAAGAAAATGTGATTGGCACTAGATATGCAGATAATGACAAAAATCCGTAGAGAGAGAATGAGTAAAGAAATCAGTGCATATCCAGGGAATCAAAGACTCTTTCAAGGAAGAGAGGAGTTACAACAGAAGGCGGAGAATAATGTTAGATATTTGCAGTTTCTAAATAGTGGCAGCGTTTAATGGGTAGCGACTGTGGAGGGGCAGTGGACAGACTGACCACGCAGAGGTTCTTGAATCATTTCAGGTTCCATATGAGATAACCATTGTATCTGCCCATCGGACCCCTGAAAGAATGGTAGAATATGCTCAACAGACTGATGAAAGAGGTGTTAAGGTCACCCAAGCGTTACCCATTATCACCCAGAGAGCAGATTATTAAGACTCAGCAGATTCAGAATGGCAAAGAGATAATTTGATGAAACCGCTTGGTGCAGGTAAGTAGCAGACCTGATAGACAGAGGTGGCAGCGAATCAAAGACAACGGTTATGGCAGAGAGCACAGAGCGTAGGAAATAATATGGTGCAGAATGAGGAATAAAACGCTCAATAAGGTGGCAATTCTGATCAACTCTGATTAGTAGAAAGGCAGAACTGACATGTATGTAGAGACCACAAAACAAGTGGCTCAAATTGGAGCAGGACCAGTAATCGCCTGCTCTAATACCATGTTAAACACACATGGACAGCAAGAGAGAATATGAAAGATAAAACATGCAGTACAATTTTTATTAACAAGAGATATACATTTATAGTACATTATGTGACTCTTGGGTTTCACATCCCAAGGTCTCTTGGACTACTTAGTCTATTCAGCTTCCACACTAACCCATTTAGGATTAGGTGTCCAACAAAAGCAACCTATTATTGAGTATGGGTGTTTCGGCCAGGTCGTATTGATTTTTTTTGGATCCTGGCATACACTTCGGTGGTGACAAGCGATTTTTACTGAGAATTTCCAGATCCAGTATGGGTATTTCCAAATATCCTCACTTGCTACGTGTGGCCACATATATTCAAAAGTTGGAGAATCTGAATTTCATCTGGGCGACTCAAAGTTGAAGTTGTCGTTGTGGAGCTCAGATTTGTTTCTTTGGCAATACTGTCACTCATGCTAATGATGACAGACCGACCACAATCACTAGTAAGATCACCAAAAATCGGACAAAAATACATGGCGATCCCTGCATGTTGAGAAGATTAAATTTTGCGGTAAATTTTTGTATTACGTTGCGAGTATTTTTTGTGCACACCACCTATTGCATTGTTGGGATCTGCGTCAAAGACTTGTTGTGGAAGTTTCAATATCAAATGGTGTGAAACCTAAAAGAGTTGACCAAGAAAAGCCATCATTTTTTTATAACTACTGCTAGAAAAGGATAAGAGCACAATTGTTATTTCAGTTAAAGGAGCTACGTGAGTGGCACTTTCTTATATTGTTCAATTGGTTGATGCTTCAACAATATGATCGAGATTGTTAAATCTCTGTTCCGTGAAAATTTCTTTTCACTTCAAAGGCTAAGGAGATTTATATTGAGACTTTGAGGTAGTTTCATTGGAGCTCTTATATTACGTGGAGGTCTTGATGGTACTTTTATTCTTTGAATCTGTTGTCAAATAACCCTAACATTCGAGGTGTTGGACCATATTTTGACACTATTAAGAAATTGCAGTTATTTGCATTTTTTTCTTCGATCTTCACAAACTGTTTAGCCTTGGAGCTCTCCAAAATTGGATTTCCATTGTTGACTTCATTTCTCCAGTGGGACTCCAATTTAATTATGTGTGAGAAATTGTGCTTACGTGTTAAATGTTATCCAGGAGTTGTTATTTGTTCGATTTTAGGTGTGGAAACGTTACATGATAGAGTAGGATTGTGTGAAAACGCTGAGAAAATTAAGGTGAGGGAGCCTCTGTAAGCTTGTTGACTGTGCAAACAAATAAAATTTAAAAGGTTCCACACTTTTTTCCCACCTACTACTAGTTCATGATCGGACTGAATTGACAATTGTCTGCACCAAGAGGACCATGTGCCATGATACTTTTCATGATCATGCCCACAAATTTTTGAAGGACCTCAGGACCTCAGGCCTCCAGAACAATATCGACATTATCTATTATCCCTCAAGCCAATGCATGATGGTTGTTTTATATATTTTTACATGCATAAAACATAAAAGTTTGAACATGAACATGAATTCACCTTTTATAAAGTGATATCATAAAACTCATTACATTAAAAGAAGTTCCCCAGACAGAATACCAAAGGACACCGCTCACAAACATATCACAAATCAATACATCAGTGTTCTTGACGTGGTTAAAACCCTCAAAGAAGGAAACAATACACAGCCTGAGCCAACGCGGCCACTTCAGGAAATTTATTAATAAAAAAAAAAATTACATAAGCTTCTCTCATGAACGGTCACCCTACAAATGACCCTCCATGCTCTTTAAAAAGAGATAATGGACCAATCGTGTGGTAAGCCATAGATCAAGTGTCGGTAATACCAAGGAGAGAATGAACCTTCGTATCTCTACATGTCGTGACCGTCAGATTTTAAGTTACAAAAGTACATAGTAAAGAAACACATTTTACCTAACTCTACACTAGACCAAGTTATACTTAACTATTTCCTATGTGTCGGAATATCCTAACATCCCCCCTTACGAACAACCTGGGACAAGATTGAAGGATGTACAAACATGACACAATAGGAGAAGGAAGGAGGCATTAGAACCGATCCCCCCTTAGTGACAATTTCCTGAACTCCAACCATAAATCTAAGTTTAGTAAACCTTGCCTCTGTGAGAGCCTTTGTAAAGCTGTCTACAACTTGATCATTGGTTGAACAATATTGCACTTCAAGAACATGGTCATGAATGAGCTTTCTGATGAAGTGCATGTGTAGTTCAATGTGTTTTCTGCACTGATGTTGGATTGGACCTTTGCATAGTTGAATGGCACTTTGATTATCACACCGAAGTGTAGTCGGATTCTACTGTTGAAAGCCAAACTCTGACAGGATCTCACGAAGCCACAGGGCTTCCTTACTAGCTTCTATGGCACCACAATACTCTACTTTTGCTGAATAAAGAGAATGGCACTTTGTTTCTTGCAAGCCCATATAATAGGTCTAGAACCAAGAGTGAAGACATAACTTGCAGTAGACTTCCGATCATCAAGGTCACCAGCCCAATCGGAATCAGTGAAACCAACTAATTGAGGAGATGCTTTTGCACTGTAATGAATCCCAAACTGAACTATACCTCACTCATAACAAAGTATTATTTTAACTGCTTTCCAATGAATTTCATGTGGATTTTGCATAAACCGAGCAATAAGGTCAACAACAAAGGAAAGGTCAGGATGAGTATGGGTAAGATACAAAAGTTTTCCTACAAGCTAACACTATAAGGTAGCATCAACTTCAGGGGAAGTAAAAGTGACTGAAATTTTGGCTCCAGACTGAAAGGGAGAAGAGGCTAGCTTACAGTCTTCCATGTGTAAGTGGCGTAGAAGACCACAGGCATGCTTGGACTGAGAAAGGGAAATACCTTCCTTGGATTGTAAGACTTGAAGACCAAGAAAATGATGCAAGTGTCCTCCGTCTGTCATTTCAAGCTGTTTTTCAAGGTTGGACTTCAAATGGTTTATAAGGTTGGGATCACTACCAGTAAGGATAAGATCATCAACATAGAGAACAAGAATGATAAGAGACTTACCCACTTTCTTGGTGTAGACAGCATTGTCAGAATGACACCTAGAAAAGCCAGTATCTAAAAGAAAACTATCCATTTTGGCATACCAAGCCCGAGGGGCTTGCTTGAGACCATAAAGGGATTTCTTAAGCCAACATACAAGGCTAGAGTCTGGTTGTATAAAGCCAGGAGGTTGTTCCATATAGATTTCATCATGCAAGTACCCATCCAAAAAGACAAATTTAACATCCATCTAATGGACTTCCCATTTGAAAGAGGCAGCAAGGAAAAGAACAAGGCGAATAAAGTTCATTTTGGCAACAGGGGAGAAGGCTTCAGTATAGTTAATGCCTTTGACTTGTGAAAAACCCTTAGCAACAAGACGAGCTTTATATTTATCAACTTTTCCATCTTATCCATACTTGGTTCTGTAAACCCATTTGCATCTAACAAGTTTTCGTCACTTTGGAAGAGGAACAAGGTCCCATGTATCATTTTCCAATAATGAACGATATTCTTCATTCATAGCTGTGTCCCAATATGGATGGCCTGAAGCTTCTGCAAAGGTGTCAGGATCATAATTCGTTGGAGCTTGAGTCAGTAAAGAAGAGGCTCTATCGAACTACGAACGTGTACATTGTTGATCTGTAAGATCACCTGCAAGAAAACCTGCTACATCCCGAGTAGCACAAACCCATTTTGGTCGCTGAGGAATTGAAGGAGGATCCTGAGAAAGTGGGGGGAGGATTTTCATCCTCGATGTCATCATCTGAAGAAGAAATATTTTCAGAAGTAGAAGGGATAGAGAGAGGTGGCACATCTGCCGAACTAGGATCGTAGGCCGATATATTTTTAGAAAAATTTACATCTCTTCTAATGATGAAATTTTTGGACTTAAGTGGAATAAGTCTATATCCTTTAAGATCTTTAGAATATCCAACAAAAATACATTTTTCAATCTTAAGTTCTAAAGCTTTATGTTTCTCATCTGGAATATGAACCCATGCTTCGCTTCCAAAAACACGGAAGGACTTACATCTAGTTTAATTAAACTCCATGCTTCTTCTGGAGTGATATTCTTTAAAACCTTAGTAGGAGTGCGATTTACTATGTAATTTGCATAGTTAATTGTTGCTGCACAAAAATTAAGACTAAGTCCTTTATATTGAAGCATACAATTAGTTATTTCCTTTAAGGTGTGATTCTTCCTTTCAGCTACACCATTTTGTTGTGAAGTATATGGAACAATATGTCACATTTGAATTCCATGCTCAGTGCAAAAGTTGATGAATTTCTTGTTAACATATTCTCTGCCATTATCTGATCTTAGCTTAAGAATTTGATGTCCAGATTGTTTCGCAACAAAGGCCTTAAAGGCCAAGAACATGTTAGAGACTTCACTCTTGAGTTTTAAGAAGTATACCCAAGTGCGTCTGGAGAAATCATTAATGAAAGTTAAGAAATACTTGTAGCCAGAGAATGAAACAATTGGAAGTGGACCCATAAATCACTATGCACAAGTTGTAAAGGGGTTGAAGCGTGCCAAGAGGCACGTTTTTTAAAACTATCCCGTTGATTTTTTCTGAGTACACATCCGGAACAAAAACCATCTCTGCAAGATACCATAGGAAGACCTGTCACCATATTTTCTTTACATAGATTTTGAAGGGAGTGATAGTTTAAGTGACCAAATTGGTCATGCCAAAGTTTGCTCACTTCATCATTATGAGCAACAAATACCAAGGGAAGTGTTGATGACCCAAATTTTTTAAACTTATAAAACCTTGTAGAATCATCAGCAATGCCAGTAGCTAAAATCTGCCTAGGATCTCTTAGGTCCTTAATTATAACACCGTGAGGTGAAAATTGAATGATTTTACCATCACCTGAATGAGTTATCTAATATACAGATAGAAGGTTGCAAAATAAGGTTGGAATACATAATACATCATTTAACTGATCATTTTCTAGATGAATAGTTCTAGTCCCTACAACACTAAGAGATCTATCATCACCAACATACATATTTTTGGTGTTACAATCATTTGAAGAAGAAAACATGGCTTTGTTTTTTCCCATGTGATAAGAAGCTCCATAATCAATGAGCCACTCATGAGAATGAGAAGAAGAAGATACATTTCGTGCATAACCAGACCAATATGCTTGACAACCACATGTAGAAAATGTTATTCCTGAAGATGAAGTTGAAGTTGAAGAGTCCTCCAAATGGATGTTATGCTTCTTCATTGCTACTTCCAAGGATTTCATCTTCTTAAAGCATATGGATTCTAAGTGGCCATTTCGATTGCAAAAGTTGCAATGTCTATTAATCTTCTTCCCTTTGTTTTTATTTTCCTTATCATTTTGTTAAAATGATTTTTCATTTTGAAACTAAAATTGGTTAGGGCCCTTGTTTGGTTTAGGGCCATTCTTTTCAGGATACTGCTTCTTAGGATTCTTTGAATTTGGTTGTTGTTGGGTGGCTAAGGCTTTGTTAGAAGAGTTTTCAAGATTAAGAAGAACAAGATGTAAGACTTTTTCTTGTTCTCTTATTAAAGAATCACAAAAGGCATCAAAATAGGGGGACTTGTAGTCTTGTCTTTGAGAAATAAATGCTTCTCTAGTAGAATGAAAGGTGGAAACAAACACAAAGTAGGCTAGTCCCAACTTAGTAAGAATGGAATAGATAAGGCTACCATTTTCTTTCTTAACCTAAACACCTTCCAAGAGAAGTCTAAGGGTCTTGAACTTGGACAAAAAATCTTCAATGGAAGAAAAATTATTGGGGTCCAATGTAAGCAACTCATTTTCAAGTTGATGGACTCTAACTTCATTTTTAGTTCCAAAAACTTTAGTGAGTTGTTTCATTGCTTCATTAAGGGTATCAAGTTCTGCAATATGGAATCTAAGGTCTGCAGAAATAGACATCCCTATCAACCCATGTGCTTGATCTTGTCTATTTTCCCATTTGGTTGTCTTGTCTTCATCTTTAGGCTTAGTTTCTTATCCTTACGCTATTCTATAAAGACCTTTACTTCCAAGTAAATCCACATTGTAGAACCACCATTGGAAGTAGTTGGGGATGTCAAGAATAACTTGGCATGGACTTTCTATTTTAACAGAAACTGAAGTCGTAGATGCTAAAACTAAGTGTTCCAATTGAAAGGTCTCTAAAAATTAGGCTGATTCGAAAAAAAACAGCTTCGAAACGGCTTTTGGATGAAAAAGTTATGGCTTTTTGAAGAAAAGTTGTTGAAGATGCCGACGAAGTGCATGACTGTGCGGAAATGAATGATAATGTTATATTTTAACCCCCCACCCTCTTTCCACACTTTATCTAATTAGCTCACTTTAAAAAAAGGGTTTGATGTGGCTCACTTTTATAAATAAGTGAAAGTCACTTTTACAATGATACTTTATGAGTTTCCCACTAAATTGTAACTTAAATAAAAGATAAAGATACTTTAGAACTATAAGTGACTCACTTTTTATAATGGGTGAGAACACTTTTACATAAAGTAACTTTAAAACATAAGTTACATGTGTTTTTTGAATAAGTAAATCAACAAAAACAAAGACTTGAACCCAAGACCTTTATTGTCATAAAGTAACTTTGGACCAAGTGAGCTAGTTTAAAAGGTTAGTATTTTTTGGAAAAAAGGAAGGGTTTTTTTTTTAGCCATTGAAGCTTTGTGGTGTGTGCTTACATGGAAAAACTCTTTCTGCCTACAAAACACAAATCCACACAACCCAACACGGACATGCAAAAAAACCCAAACCTTATGGCTTGAAGTTAGTTTTTGCCAGAAACTAAACATTTTCCTCAATGTTTCTGATTTTCTGAGATCGCACTAAGGCACGGCTGGCGTAAAAGAGCATACGCATGAGAAAAATCCTTCATTTCAATTTTTGATTTCCTCAGATCGCCCAAAGTTGCAGGGTAAAGAGCATATGCAGAAATGAAAGTTGTAGATCTGATAAAAAAAACACACAGATAAATAAACCGAAATAAACAGAGAGATAAATAGCCAAAACTAAAAATAAAGAATGCATACCTCCAGATCTTAAAAATTATGTAGATAGAACTATCAGAAACCTTTTCATGTTAAACAAAAGTGGTTCATCACTAGAACATATGCTCCTAACACAATAGAGCAATCCTCTCAACCTGAAAGCGATCAGAAATGGTAGATCTAGGAAACGATAGTCAGATGCAGTTGTACCGCTTTCGATTTGGATCACCAACGGATGCGACCCTCAAATAGTTTTGATACCAAGTAGGAAGTTACAGGGTAAGTTCCTGAGACAGAATACCAAAGGACACCACTCACAAACAGTTCACAGATCAATACACCAATATTCTTGACGTGGTTAAAACTCTCAAAGAAGGAAGCAGTCCATGGCCTAAGCCAATGTGGCCACTTCAGGAAATTTATTAATAAAAGAAAGAAAATTTACATAAGCTTCTCTCATGAACAGTCACCCTAGAAATGACCCTCCATGCTCTTTAAATAGAGATAATGGACCAATCGGGTGTTAAACCACGGATCAAGTGTCGGTAATACCGAGGAGAGAATGAATCATCGGATCACTACACAATGTGACCGTCGGATTGTAAGTTACAAAAGTACATAGTAAAGAAACACATTTTACCTAACTCTACACTAGACCAAGTTATACTTAACTATTTCCTATGTGTTAGAATATCCTAACATGATAGTTGCTTTATATATTTTACATGCATAAAACATAAAAGTTTGAGAATTCATCTTTTATAAAGTGATATCATAAAATTCATCACATTGATAGAAGTTGAAAAGGGATGATAAAGTAAATATTTTATGGAGTATAAGAGTGGTTGTAAGAGTATGTTTTTTTTTCAAGGATGGGCAATAATGAGGCTATAATTTGTATTGGAGTGATAAGAGGATATTTTGGAAGAAAGAGATTTTTTAATAAAGTTTTTGTGAGTGGAGTAAGAAGTGACTTTCTGGGCGAGATTATGTTTTGGCATATTGTTATCGGGAAATCTAGTGTCCACTCGGAGCTGCTAGTCCCAGTAAGACTGGTAGCTAACTTAGAAACAAACAAACTAAAACTACTTTCGCTTTCCTTTATGAGAAGCAGATAAGAGGGGAACAAAGAACACCAACCTCAGTCTTGCACTTGGTTCCTCTCCCTTCTGACAGATCCTTGCCGCTTTTCCTTCATCCACACAGCTTCAAAGAGCACATGTGGAATCAAAGCAGCATAATACTATCGAAGAACAGAAATCTACAATCATAAACAATATAGGACCAGATATATATTGACCACACAAATGCATATATCATCAAACATACAAGAATGTGGAGGAAAACTTGAATAGCTTTATTAATATCAAGAATAGCAAAGAGCATTATAAACAATTGTTCTGACCTAGCATCATCCTCCCAGCATGAAAGCCCTTCTTCACCTCATGAAAAGCTTAGATCACCCAACACTATGATATTCCACCAAGAAACCAACAACACTTCCTTACAAGATACGAAATTCCAACCTCTCGATCTCTGGGATGAGGGACCCATATATAGATGATTGCAAGGGGGTGAGTCAGCTTCTGGGATTTTGATTAGTGTCCTCTCTCTAATAGTTCTTGATTCCACTTGGAGATTGATGATCTCTTACTCATCCCTGGGCGAATTCAGAGAGGCAAGTGTCACAGGAGAAGTTTCTGGAAGATTCCATGACGATCCACCTTGCAAACTCTCTGCCATTTGTCTACTCTCGCCCATCGCACCCTACAGAAGGGATTTCCAATATGCATCACACCCTATACACTGGGCAGGTGAGATGCATCGCACCCTCTGAAATGGGCAGTCTGTATGGTCCAGCTTTGACCAGTTCTGAGCAGTTTTCTGTGGAGAACTTCCGAGAGATGATGTAATCCGCTGACCTTGTTCCTTTAGAGTAAGAAGCAACACTTTTAGGGACTTAGGAGCCCTTGATTTATGGACATGTATGATTGGGGTTGTAGTGCCCAAAAATGTCTATAACACATACGGATATGACTTTATGAAATGCATACAAATGTAAGTGCACAAAAATTCTAAGCAGAGGAAAAGGAAATGCCTACCAAGGTAATTTTGGACTCACCATTGGGGTATCTTCACTTTTAAGCCATCAAGTCTATGGAAGACAAGTGTTTAAGAGAGGGAATTAGTGTAATTACTTGTTATTTGTAAAGTGAATTGAGTGAAGTTTGAATTTGTGTCAAGTATTTTGAGTTGAAATCAACTCAAAATAATTAATTTTGACTTGATTAAAATTCAATTAAATAAAAAAATTTGAATTTCCTCAAAAAATAAAACAATTTCGATGGAGGAGATTAAAAGATAATAAATCTTTTTCAACGATCGAGATTATTTTGACAAGAATCAAACCATCTAGTCGTTGGAGAATTAATCGATAAATAAGAAGTCATATGTCACACCAAAGGATCTAACCATTGAGTCATGTACTAGATTTTGAAGATTTCTTGTAATAATTTTTCTGGAATAATAGAACGCTAAGTCTTTGTGTTTTATTTGATGGCAATGTTCCTCTCTAGCGTTTTATGGTAATATTGTTCTTAATATTTTGTTGATCTTATTTTGATAAGTTATTGGTCAATATCTTTCATAAAATAATTTATTGCACAGGTATCTTGCTTAAGTTATTAGGTTCAAAATAACATTATAATTTAATTTGATTAACATGTATATATAATCTTTGAAAATTTTAATTGCTATTTTATATCTCTATTGATTTAACAACTTAAAATATATGTGTGCAGAAATCAATCGTATTCAAAAATTGTGCATGTAGAGAAGTCTTCGGTTGGACTAGCCGACTCTCGAGACATAAAATCTGGAGATCCTTCCTGACTAAAATCCTAATATTATCTAACAAAATTCTCCTTGCAAGGATTTTTTGGGCTAGTACCTAAATTAAAAATAATATTTGTCTTCAATAAATCGTGCTAAATAGTTGGATCGTATTAGCAAAAGCACAAATCTATAGATCTAGGAGTGGGGTTGGACTCATAATCCTCAAATATGATAGATCTGTAAATTTAATTGTATAAATCTTTAGAATTTTTAAATTTTATTTTCACATTTCTAACACTCATGATCTTGGTTTCAATTTAATTTTTATATATATGTGATCTGGGGTTTTACTTTTGCTTTGTGCAGAAACATATTTGAAGATTGTCAAAGAAATTTTGGGTTTTTTTTAGGCAGATCACGGCCCTAGGGGTCAAGATCTAGCCTCAAATTCGTGTGCGGAAATTAAATGACAAAATAAATCATTTGAAGATTAAGATATCAGGTTTTGATAGTGATTTCGGCGAGCAATTTAATGCAGAATTATATCGGTTCGGAAAATTTTTTTTGGGAAAAAAATTAAATACAATTTTAAATTTGTTTGGGGACAACCCTTAGCTTCCTCAAGCTTCTTACACTGCGGCCTCGATATTTACTTCGTTGAGATTCATCCTTTACCGCAATCCAATCGCTACCTTAAAACCCTTACAACCTCCCTTTGTTGCTTTACCCGCAACCCCTTCTCTCCTTCTCCTCTCTACAATTTTCCACTTAAACCTTACAGCCTCCCACTCCTTCTCTTCATCTCCCTCAACTTCGTAAACCCTATCTATTTTCCTCATGGCAGTTTAACCCTCCTAGTTGTTTCCCATCTGTAATCCCTTCTCTCATTTGCCTCTACCCACGATCACCTCTCTCTTCCTTCCGCAGCCCCAAACCTTCATATCCTCTCTGCATTACATCCCATATCCCTCTGTGCTAGCGCCTCTGCCTATCCTCCAAGCTTGAAACTCACTTTTCTCTTCAAAATCCTCAGTTCATCACTACTCGACCCTAGTTTCTCATTTTCTCATACCTCCCTCAACTTATGTACTTCATTTGCTTCGTCGACCTACGTCCATCGTTATCCCTCACATTACATATTCAATAAAAGTGTGACACAAACTTTAAACATAAGTTCTTTTTTTTGAGTTTTTGTGATAAGAGCTTTTGGGCCTTTAATCTTTAAAATTTCTGTGGGGAAAGTTTTAAAATTTTTATATAGTCAAGGCAATATATACATATTTTTTTCAAAGTTTGACTATAGTATAAAATATATTTTTCTGGATTTGAGACATTAGAAAAAATAATAGGTTCTAGAACTTTTTGAAGAAGTGTTTGTTCACTAAATCGACATTAATTGGCATCTAAATTTCACTGTTATCTAGAAATATTAAATCATTGAAATTTAAGTGCTTAGGCTTTCATTATCTGCATGCTTCAGCTAAGTTTTGTGATTATTGATCTTTGTTTTAATACTTGATATCTATTGAGATCACTCACTATCTATAGGGGAAATTAGCTCTAATTTTGGACCTATTTACTTGAGATATTGTATATTTCTTGAAAAATTAGTTTTGAGAACTGATATAACACATCATCTATCAGCCTCCCAAAGTGGTAGTGCTCGGATAGATGTTTCTAACGAGCTATTGTACGTGTCAAACGGAGATCATATGCTAAAGTTACGACCCCGGGAAATTGATGTACCAATTTACCCAAACGGGGCCCACAATTTGGCATTTCATCTTCTAAGGTTAGATTTCAGAATGTTAAGGGTTTTCCATTGTTTCTCAACAATAAATAGGCCTTCGAGCCTCATTGTAACACAGTTCGGAATAGTTCAGAGGCATGTAGCTGCCACATCTCTCCTCAGAGATAAGCTACCATCGCCCTAACTGGTTTATTTCAATTTCTATTTGTAAGAATATTTCAGTATTTTACAGTAATGAAATGAAATATTATTTCCGCTGCATATTTGTATTTATGGTTATCTCTGTATTTTATTGCGTTCTTGTTTAAATCCGGATCAGTGGTATTAGAGCGGTCTGCTTTTTCTCTGTTTTTCTTTGCATGTCCCCAACGAGGTCGGGATATAAGGAGTTAGGGCTTGAACTAGTCGAACCTTTGCAAGACCATCCTCGCAAATCCAGACGGCCTCCCATGGCGGATGAGAAGAAAGACGAGGGGGCAGGAGATCCTATCAAAATCCGGCTCGAAGAAGTGCTCGAGCGGCAAAGGAACGCGATGATGGATAACTTTGCGCAGATCCTTCAGTGGCTACTCAGAGGCGACGCATCGACTTCCAACAGCGACTCTGGAAATGCCACACCCTTCAAGGTACAAGTTAATTTTGAAATCCCCATCTTTGAGGTTCAAATAGACGCAGATACCGTAGATAAATGGTTAAATCTGCTAGATGGGTATTTCTCTGTTCATGAATTTTCAAATCGGGAAAAGATTGTTTTCGCCCTTCTCAAAGCAGCCCCCCACGTCAAGGACTGGTGGGAAACCTACTGCGAGCCGAATGATGAAAGTACAGGCTCACTATTTTCAGCCGCACCCACTTGGAATGACTTCTGGGATGCCATCAAGGAGCAGTACTACCCTGTCGGAAGCTATGAGGACAAATACATCAAATGGACCACATTGCGGCAGGGACAAGACCAAGATGTGCCGGAGTTCACAAACATTTTTCATACCCTTCGCGCACAGTTGGGTATCAAAGATTCTGAGCTGCATCTAGTACTCAAATACTGCGGCTGCCTACACAGATACATCCAGGAAGAGATGGGGTTCTTGAACATCTCCTCACTCGGCACAACATACCGATACGCTGTCAAAATCGAGCAAAAGTTCAAACAGAAGAAGCGAGACTTTGGATTTGCAAATCTGAAGCCCAAAGGACAAAGCCAAGGCGGGGTGACCCAAGACAACCCATCGAAGCCGTAAGAAAAGAACAACACCACGAAGCCGAAGAAGGACACAGGAAAGTGATGTGAGTTCCACAAGAGTCCCACTCATAACACAAGTGAGTGTCGGACCAAGCAGTCGCTGGTGGTTGAGTTGAAGGTTTCTGAATCAGATGCATGTTCCGACCCTGAGCCAGAACTCGACAAAGGGAATGGCAAAGGGAAGCAAATAATTGATGCGAATCCCAGCGCCACTGTTGCCACCGCCAAGATCCAAAAAGATGAGCCCGAAAATCCAGAGGAAGGGGAGCGTCTTTTCCACTCACAGATGTGGGTGAAGGGTTCGCCGCTACAATTCATTATCGACAGTGGCAGCCAAAAGAACCTCATTTCAGCAGAGGTCGTGAAGCGGTTGGGCCTACCGACTACACCGCATCCACAGCCGTACAGTATTGGGTGGCTTCACGAAGGACGAGATCTGAAAGTTCGCCAGCAGTGCCGCCTTCCCTACAGCATCAAACCCTTCACAGACGAGGTATTGTGTGATGTTACACCTTTTGATGTTTGTGATGTACTATTAGGCCAACCATACTTATGGAGGCAACATGTTGTGTATGAGTCAAGGCCTCGTGCTATCATTATTTCTTTGAATAATTCATTATACAGGATACCAGAGGTAGCCCCACCTACTGCCACATCCTTGATCACTACCAAGAGAGGCACCAAGCTCATATCACAGACTAGGAAATTCTTTTGTCTGGTCCACTCCCAAAGTAAGGGGAAGATCGTTGCTACATCCATGACCCCTGCAAAGGGTTCCTCCACACAGCAGCAGCAACAAAGGGATACGGTCATGACAAAACACATGAACGACTTCTCCTCACCCACAGGGGTACCACACAAGTTTCAGGTGGGCAACAAAGTCTGGTTGCATTGACAGAAAGAACGCCTTATCAGAACCCATCAGAAGCTCAAACCACTCCGACATGGTCCTTACAGTAGTACTAAGGCTATGGGGAACAATGCTTTGGAGCACGTCATTCCTCCATTCCTTCGCCTGCACCGAATATTCAATGTGGACCATCGTCGACCATGCTTCCCACCATTACTGGACACATCAGAGATTACAGGGCAAGTTCAGCAGATGGAGTAACTCACCGCAATGTGGACCATTGCTTCCTAAGGGGGGAGGAATGATCCAGGTGGATGTTGGTGGCACAATTTACTATTTTTAGCATTTTTTCGGGTCCTGAACTTCTGGAGTCGTTTTGAGGCCCTAAACGACGTTTTTTTGAGAAATTTGGGGCGACATCGATCCATGGTGGTAGTGCTCGGATAGATGTTTCTAACGAGCTATTGTACGCGTCAAACGGAGATCATATGCCAAAGTTACGACCCCGGGAAATTGATGTACCAATTTACCCAAACGGGGCCCACAATTTGGCGTTTCATCTTCTAGGGTTAGATTTCGGAATGTTAAGGGTTTTCCATTGTTTCTCAACAATAAATAGGCCTTCGAGCCTCATTGTAACACAGTTCGAAACAGTTCAGAGGCATGTAGCCGCCACATCTCTCCTCAGAGATAAGCTTCCATTGCCCTAACTGGTTTATTTCCATTTCTATTTGTAAGAATATTTCAGTATTTTACAGTAATGAAATGAAGTATTATTTCCGCTGCATATCTGTATTTATGGTTATCTCTGTATTTTATTGTGTTCCTGTTTAAATCCGGATCACTACCCCACTTATTCTATTGTTGGGAGACAACTTAAATGGATGTATTGGGGATCAGGTTGACAACCCCCGATCTAAGTCGTTGTCCCAATGCCTAGACATTCTGTGTGACAACACTACCCAATGTTCACATTTAATTGTAAAGGGTTTCATTTTTGATATTGTGAGACATAGATATTGATCTAAAAGAAAATCCTCCATCTTGAGCTTCCATAACTCAAAGTTAGTGTCTTTAAACCTTTGTAATTCTTGATGTACTTTCCACTTTGTACAATAAGCTTTATTCTACACAATCTCCCACTCTAGCCAATAATGGATATAAGGACCTTGTCCCTAACATGTAAGATCTAACGTGATACAGATTTGATACAAAACGAAAGGAATAAGTAATGGACAATACACTTTCTACTTAAAGAATGAGAGGGAAATGTGCAAACACTCTCAAGAGTCAATTGCAGAAAACAAGTAACACAAAACATGCAACCACTAGAGATAGTGATTTCCCAGACAAAACCCTTTCAGGTATTAAGTCATTCTCTAAAATCCTTTTAGGTATAAAATTATGCTCCAAAGTAAGTTCAATGTAGCATTCAGTAGCTAACAAAGGTTACAACACACTTTCAAAACTTCTAGGCTCCTAACAAAAGTCATCAACAACATTTAGGTTGAGAAATTTCAGCCACATAACTTCAATAGTGTCTCCCTCCCAATACCTCGAACCGACAGTCTCAATGTATAGACGTAACAAAATCATAAACTTTTTAATTTATTATTCCATGTGCTAGAAAGAATTAATAACTCTTCGCTTTTACTAATTTCAAGATTGAAACATTTTTTTCGTCCATTGACTTCAATTAAAAAATAAAAAATAAAAAAATAAAACAAAAACACACACACAAAATAAACACATTACTTCTTGCATAGTTATTAACTCTTAAAAAAACAACAAATTATTTGCAAAACATCCAATCATTTTTCAATCTTCCAATTACAAATTATGTGACACATTTCCTAAAATAATGATGTAGATAACCCATATAAACTACTAAAAATAAAATAAAATGAATGCTTGTAGAAAATCTAAAACAAACATTGAAGGATCCAAAATATTCATCTTCCAACAGAAACCCAAGTCAAGCTAACGAAATGGAATAAGACTACCCTTTGAAATATATTACAATAAAAGGGATTTGGAACAAAAATGGCATAAATGAATAAAATGATTATGGATAATGGTATATCAGGATGCTCACCAACACTCTGAAATTATGGATCAACCATATACAACGTAAGAAGAGATTTTATAAACATAAAATTTTAGAATAGAATGGCGGTAGAAAGTAGGAAAAATAAAATTCCCACTACTCAACTAGTTCGTAGGAAATATTGCAGAATTTGAAGTATTAAGTGCTTGATAGGAGAACAAAGAAGGAAAAAAAGAGCTAAAAAAAAAACCGACGACTTTGTATAAAGTGTGTTTAAAAACTGATGACTTTCTATAAAGTTTGTTTTACTATACATAATGTTGATAGAAGTGAGACAGAAATTTATGCACATATTCTCAAACTCGTTCCCCAAGTTCAAAACCAAAAAATAATGAATAAGAAGTTCCATTACGTAAAGTAAAATAAGGATGAGGGTTCTCGGTCAAATTGTATCAAGAATGTAGTTGATTTGTATCAAGAATTGATCTATAAATTCCTAATAAAATTATATTTAAAATCTAAAATTCTACATTATTATAATTTTCTTTTCTTTTTAGATCTATAGATTATTGTTAATAGTGTATGCATGTGAATTAAAATTATTTTCAAACTAGAGAAAGGAAAAATGAAAGCTCACAAACACATTTGGCACACAATATGACCTAGGAAAATCTTTCGGGAGAAAAACCTAGCTAGAAGGTGAAGTCGCCTCACTCTCTTTCTCTAATTCGAAATATGGTTGCAAGTACAAAGAAGTATGGCTTGTGGCTTGTGGGCGATTACAATGCACAAATCCTCTTTGTGTGTTCGACCTCCTATCCCTCTTGGCTATATCTTCTCAACTATGGAAAAAATGTACTCAAAAAAATGTAACCCTTTTCTTCCTCTTGGCCTAGTTATAACCAGTGTTGATAATATCGGTATCGGGAAAATATCGGCGAGGGTCTGGAAAATATCTTATCGGAAATATCGGCGAAACTATCGGCAAAATATCGGCAAATATCGGCAAGCATAAAAAATGCATAATATATTCATTTTTTTTCAGATTTCTAAACATATAAAGCAATAACAACATGAACTAAACACATTGGCACATAAATATGAAGAAAACACTGATATATATGATATCAAATAGAAATGATACATCAAACTTCAAAGGCGATACCAAATCCTGTTGATCCCTGATAGTGATAAATTGATAATTGTCCAATCAAGGACTCAAACAAAAATTAAAATAACATCACACATCCTGCTGATCCCTGATAGTGATAATTGTCCAATCAAGGACTCAAACAAAACAACATCACATATATAAAACTTTAAAAGTATTTCATCATCATGAGTTATAAACTTATATGTAGCAAAAGTTGCAAAACAAATAAAACTAGCAGCTATCTATCTGAGACCATTGGCCTCTCCCTAGCAGCTTTCTTTCTGTCTTGTTCAGCAATTGCTTCACGAGCTTTTTGTATAACCTCTGCACTAGAAACCATACAAGGCATGACATCTGCATCATATGCAGAGAGTTTAGCCAGATGGTATTTCAATCGTGTAATCCCTCCTGACATCTTGGTCCCACACAAGTTGCATGATATAAGTGCCTGATTTGCCCCACCAACAACCTCCCCATACTCCCAAAATGGGTCCAAAGCTTTTGGCATATTTGACATTTGTACTTGTAGTGAACTAATTCAAACCTAGGGCACAAAAAAAACAAAAAATTGGCATTAAATGAGTATAACTATACAGTGCGCAGCAAACACTCAAGAAACTATTTTAATTTTTAAAGCAACATCTTCATGTTCAGAATTTAAACAACAAAAGCAAGCATAAAAAATGCATACTATATTCATTTTTTTCAGATTTTTAAACATATAAAGCAATAACAACATGAAATAAACACATTGGCACATAAATATGAAGAAAACACTGATATATATGATGTCAAATAGAAATGATATATCAAAGGCGATACCAAATCGTGCTAATCCCTGATAATTGTCCATTCAAGGACTCAAATGTGGAGAACCAATACAAAATAACATCACATATAATAATAAAAGTATCTCATCATCATGAGTTACATGTAGCATAACAAATAAAACTAGCAGCTATCTATCTACTGCCCTCTCCCCCTTTTACGGGAAAACATGATGGGCTGTTTGTCAGGCCTGCCCCTAGTAGTAGAAGGCCCTGACACTGCCTCTGCACCTAATGTCAAATAATGAGTGATAGGCATGGAGCTATGCTCTCCTATATCTATAGCAAATGGTGTTGATGCTAATGCTCCCGCAGTGTCCTCCTCCAGCTCCTCCTGCTCCTCCTCTAAGTGCTGCTGCTCCTCTGACTCCGAGTCCTCCTCTTGCTGCCCCTGCTCTAATGGATCATCTGCCACTGGCTCCTCCAACCATGAAGGTGACTCCTCCAATATGGGCTCCTGAGACTCCACCCTCCACGGAGACAATACATCAATATTGTCTAAGGAAATGGCATCTGGATCCACTGGTGATTATATTTGCCTCACTCGAAGTCGGATGTTGTAATGCACATACACCAAATCGTTGAGGGGTGCGAACTCCAACCTGTAAGAGTGTCAAAAAAAGTAATGAGTCTTGACTCTTGACTCTTGAGTCTTGACACTTGAAGGTCATAAATTAAAAATTAAAAATTACAATAAGTGTAATTGCTCAACTGAAGGCTTGAGTTCAAAGTTATACCTGTTGCGCTTTTTGGCGTGTATTTTCTCAAATACACTCCAATTGCGCTCACACCCTGAAGAGCTACATGTTTGACTCAAGATTCGCATAGCCAAATTTTGCAAATTTGGTACCCTTGCACCATAGCTTCGCCACCAAAGATCTACAACAAAATAATGAAATAAAAAATTCAAAAACTTAAAAGTTAAAACATAATTAAATTCAAATTTATAATTTCTAATGAGTGATGACTTGTCACTTACGTGGCATGAAGAGGGCCCTTTCCTTAATGGCCTCATCAAAGCCAAATAGGCCAACACAATCCTGATAATTATGTATCTCGCGGCTGATTTTGAGACGAACCTCAGAATCAGGTACCATCCTCTCAATACAGGAATGGAGCCCTTCAATCACCTCGCCATCAAAACGAAAATTGCATTTGTATGCAAATGCAGGGTTGAGGAAGAGTGCTGCTGCATGAATGGGTCGATGAAGCATCCCTGTCCACTGACTATCGATCACATCCCATAACATCATCTGCCTATTAAGGCCAGCAGAACCCTTGTCTGCATAATAGGAACGAATGGCCTCCTTGGCCCTATCCATGGCCTCATACAAATAAGGCATTGCAGGCTTCTCTCCATCCACCAATCTAAGAACCTTTACTATAGGTTCGCTAACTGCACATGCTTCTTCTACTCCACGCCAAAATGTCTCAAAGTACACCATTTTTTCAATGGCTTTCCCATCAGGTCTCCTGCTGTATCTACAACCACGCCAATCATTAGACACAAACATTTGCTTCAACTCGTACTGACATCGAAGCAAAGACTGAAGAGTAATAAAGGTTGTGGCAAAACGTGTGATGGCAGGACGCCGCAACTCCTTGTTTCCTGTGAACCTCCTCATAAGGCTAAGAACAATAGCATGGTTATAAATAAACTTGGGGATGCTCCTAGCCATATGAACTGCCTCCTTGATGAAGGAGAGTTTCCCCATATCCTCAAGCAACAAATCAAGACAATGCGCTGCACATGGAGTCCAGAACAATGTGGGATGCCTCTCCATAAGCATTCTGCCGGCAGACACATAATTAGCTGCATTGTCTGTTACGACTTGCACCACATTCTGCACACCAATCTCCTGAATGAACCCATCTAACAACTCACATATCGTTGCTGCATCTTTGATATGTTCTGATGCATCCAACGATTTAATAAACATGGTACCTTTAGGACAATGTACCAAGAAATTTAGAAGGGTCCTACCCTTCCTATCTGTCCAACCATCAGACATCACTGTGCATCCAGTGACTTCCCATGTCTGTTTCAACTCCGCCAATCTAGAGTTGATGTCCTCTTTTTCTGCTTGAAGAATTGGCCCCCGCAACTCCTCATATGTGGCACTTTTGTACCCTGGGCCCACAACAGCAATAGCATCACACATTGGTTGCCAAAATGGATTGGTTTTTGTGATGCTAAGAGGTAAGTCGCTCCAATAAATACACCTCCCCATGACTCTATCTGCTTCTTCCTTCTCCTTTTTTTTGACAAGCGATTTTATGCCAGGTTGTGCTCCAGCTCCTGTTCGTGGAACAAAAAATGATGACCTCGCATTCACACTAGCATGTGATGGTGTGCCAGTTGTGGAGCCCCTCCCACTAGCGCCAGTAGGGCCACTACCCTGAACATCAAAATCATGAGAAGATATCCCAAAGGATCTACCTGCACGTTCAGCTTTGTTTCTTTCCGCCTCTTCCTTCTTTCTGTCCTTTTCTTCAATTGCCTCAAGAGCTTTTCGTATAAGCTCCGGACTAGAAACTCTACAAATGCCAACATCATGTCCAGGGAGTCTAGCAAGATGGTATTTCAGTCGTGTAACCCCACCTGTCATCTTGTCCCCACACAATTTGCATGAAAGATATGCACGATTTGTCCCACCATCAGGGATCCCATACTCCCAAAATGGGTCCAAGTTTTTTGGCATATTTGTATTTTTGTATTGCTGTTAGCCGCTAACTCAAAAGGAAACCTACAGCACCAAAACAAATTTGGAATTAGTAACTTAATAACTTCTTAAGTAATATATAACCCTTGTTTTTTTAATATATAAATTTATAAAATTCTGAAGAAAAGCTCTGACAGCAATCAAAAAGCTCTAGGTTCAAATCCCTCCTCCATAAATCCAGGGTTAAGACAATCTGTGCCAGCACATACAAACACAAACACACACGTATGGGCTCTACCCAAAGCTCACTGGATAACATTGGCTTCCTCTAGTACTTATAAAGTTATAAGTTATGACCCCAGGAGGTCATGCTGTCACTGGAGGTCTGGTTAGCTGGCTGCTGTATTGTAATTTGTCAACCAGTCAAATTGATGTACTCCTTTTACCTCTATAACGGAAGGTGGAAGATGATGCAAACTTCAAAGCAAACCATGAATGCATTGCTGCAAATACATTATCAGTTGCCAGAAGTTAATACAGTCAGGATCATTTGAATTTTGAAAAACAATAGAAATTTGATCTCTCTGTACTCATGAACAATAAACGAAGAGCTGCATATAAATTTACTGATAGGCTGCTACAGTGACCACCACTAGGCTACAGTCTCTATGTGAAACTCTGTTGCTTGGAGGAATCTGATTTGAATTACATCTTGAATTTGCACTATAATTGGTTCAAGGAAGGATTCGGGCTTGATGATGACATAGATAGGCTTCCACTCTTTAAGTCATGACGGTGCTCTGTGGCTGCTTGAGAATAGACTGACTCACTGAGTGACTTGGGCTGCGTCAATTTCAGAGATTTGTGCCTTTTCGATACTTCATTACAGTGATATTATTTACAGAATGCATGCAGCCTTGCAGGTATATTCCGAAGTGTTTTGGAGTGGTCTTCAATACAGCTGTAACAATTTGGGAATGTCTTTTAATGTAATCATCGCTAACAATAAATATGAGGGAGAAAAGTTCATGTCTCAAAGACCCTTTATGGACCTCATAGCAAATAGAAAGTAGTTTCACTGCATTTTCCTAAAGCTAAACTGCATTTTGCTCATGTCTAGAGGCCAATAATGCAATGTCACTCAGCTTTTTCAAAAGACTGTGCATAAACTGTGATAATTTTTGCCTTAAAAATGATGCATATTACGGTAAAAAACTGGTGTCACTTCACTCTGCATTATACTGTGGCATTTCTTATAATTTGTTTATCAACACAAGCAATGAACTTCATATATCAAAAGCTATTCATGCTATATATCTATAAGCTGTTCACATTCATTTATACACAAACATATGAATATGGAACCATGCTATACACAGTCCATATAACGCACAACACTACCACGCAATCCATACAAATTTACAATGCATTATGTATATATGTTGGGCATTGTGTATATAGTTATACGCTGGGCATTCATATAATAATAATATACCACGCAGTCATACACAATGATGAGATCATACGTGGTATGGAACACAGTGTTGAAATTATGGTCAAATATTAAACCCTCCGCAGCCAAAGTATTAAGTTTTAACGGTTGGGCAATGGGGAATACGTATTACGCTGCACGCATACCTGGAATTTGGAAAGTTGTAAAGTTTAAACACATAAACTGGAACCCTCCGCAGCCAAAACCCTCCGCAGCGTCTCCAGGCTCCAGCTCTAACGAAAACTCGAAACAGAAATGGTTCATTTACGAGGCCAAACCCCAATTTATAAATGCTGCCGGCGATTTTTAGGGTCGTCGCGCGATATTTGTAAAAAAATCGCCGAGATTTCGGATATATCGCGAGAAATTCAAAACTAGAAAAATCGCGAGAAATTACAGCCGAAATTTCGTTTTGGTAAAAATCTCGCGATATTTACGATTTTCGCCGAAATATCGGCGATATTTTCAACACTGGTTATAACACAACCCTATAGCCTACTAGTGGTTAGGTTTGACTAGCTCAACTCTTAACGAGAGTTACAATATAGACTCTTCTAGAGTCTTCTATGTCATAATCACGTGGCTAGCCTACTTTTCATGCATAATGAGGGCTAACGTGGAATCCTCTCAAATTATGGTGGTCAATTTGGAACCAAGGACTATAAAAAGAGAAAGGACTTCAGACTTCTACACACAATATATATATAGTGACATACCTATACTTTTTTACATATCTGAACAAAGTGCAGTAATCCATATAGCTGATATATGTCTCAAAAACAAATATATGTCTAGGATAAGGATTGTGGGTATGACTACATATTAATGTAATTGACCTATAGTAGGTACTAGGGATCATTCAAAGTCTTATTGACCCAACAAATTACAATTTTATGGAGCACTAAAGAGGGTAAAGGATACAATGCCTAACAAAACATGACCAACACATACAATATTTACATGATTCACATATTAAAACCCAACACCAACCAGATGGAGTAGGAGGAGGAGGATGTGTGACCCAATATTCTCGAGACAAAACCTTAATATCTGAGAACATTTTTCCTTCTCTTGTCGGTAGATGAGCAACACAATTTTATCATCTAGCTTTATATTCAATAGTAAAGACATATCCATCTAACCAAAGGCTCCATCCAAAAACTCTATGATCTACCTAATCCATTTATGCATTCAAAAACGTATTTTAAACAACAAAACATCATAATTTTACAAAGACAAGAAAAGTCAAAACTAAGAAGAGCTAAATTGCATGAGGTTTTCTTTCATTTTTATGAGCTACATATTAGTTAGGATTTAAGACTAGGTTGGGTCCAATTACCACTAATATTGTAGTCTTAATGTTCGATGGAAGAATAACTGCTCCGTTGTAAAAGAACTATGAATTGTAAACTATTTATTAGGTAGGGTGAGTCTAGGCAAAGGCAAGATATTACTAGGATTCTGGCCTTGAAACAATTTATTTTCTAATAGTTCTCTTCTACATCTAACATCTCCCACAATATCTTATTGACTTTAAATGTCGCATAAATCAACAAATCCCTCTGAAGTTAATAAATCTCTAAACATAACTTATTAGTAGTGAGATTGGGTGTATTTAAACTAGATGGTTGTTCCTACTACTTCTCAAGTTAGAAATTATTATCAACGTTAATTAAAAATATTGTCTTCGGTTGAACCTGAAGCTTTTTGAAGAAAATTCTAAAATTAGTCAAAGGAGCCAAAGCACTGAACCTTAGTGAGGAAAATCTAAAATCAGAACAAAGGAGCTAGAGCCTTTCCATTAGTTTAACATTCTAAATGAAAGAGTAAGAAATATGCAAGGGAGATGTTATCAACGAATAGATTTTCATTTCTACAAATTTGACATTATGTTTACATTTTCACAAAATCTGGACTACCACATGGGGCTTTTGTAGGTCTGCACTAGGAACCTATGTTTCACTATCTTAACACACTAGTGCACAAGTACACCTATGGAATCGTTCACCTAGAAACAAAGCCAAAATTCCTACAATTGAAAATGTCGCCAAAATTCCTTTGAATTCCCCACCATCACTGAAGTAAACATATCCAATATTTGACATTTTTTAGAAAGATATTTTAAAAAGTTTGAGGATGATTATGAACCGATAGCAGAAAAAACACGCTTAAAACAATAATTTTTTATTCATGATTGACTACTTGCTATGACCCAAGAAATTAAAAATGTCCATGTGAATGATGTACTCTAGCCATATATTGTCTCATTGTTTCTTAGTAATAAGATGGAAAATAAATAGGGAAAATTATAGTTGAGTTGGTTATGCATGTCATATGTAGTAATTATTTTTTCAATACCAATTCTTTTTCTGACCTGAGGTATTCATTTGTTGTTTTTCTGATAATAGGCTACAAGCCAACACTCACCTACAAAAACTATCCTACATTGCAATGCCACCTATGGATAGTGGAATTTTTGTTTCAACCACAGTGTGCATCAGATCTCTAAAGTCGAAATAGATCACTTAAAAGATCTTAAATATCTAGCTCATGAAGGATGATGTATATCATCATTTATGAAATATTAAAACACTTAATACATTGTGCTTGCTCGATTACAAACTCTCCACTGCAGACCGCCTCATCGATTACATGTGATTATGATTGTGGATATGACGAAAGCCTGGCGGATAGCCTCTCGTCAACTCGAAAGTCCTTGAGATGGAAATTTCTTCTTGGGAAAGTTTCCCATTCACATTGGTGGAAAATGTCCATTTTTTCCACTAAAATTGCAACATTCAAATGGTTTAATAAATACCAAAATAAAGAATACTGAAATAAGAGAAAATTGATTGCAATAATGACAGGTTGTCTAAGTAAAGCAGATTTTTAAATTTGTGCATAATTTTTATATCTTATGTTTTGGGGAAGAATTGATAAGTGGAATACGCATGGTTTAGGAGCTATGGATCCCATCAACAAGCGAGTAAAACAAACATAAGCATTCAATAACACATTTATCTGTTATGGTCATTTGTTTTTCTCATATGATAAATATGTGAAAAATTTTAACATAATTGTGTTATTGAAGGGTATTTTGTAACTAAACCATTATTGGTAAAGGGTTAATTTAGTATCAAAACATCACTATTGAATGGCAAAATTTTAAACATAATGTTCCTTATTAGAAAAAATAATGATCCAAAATAAAAATTGTCTAACGGGTGAGAGGAATCCAAATTCCAACTTTGCTTGTTCTTCTTCCTGATCTAGCATGGAAGGCTCGTAGAGTTTCAGATTCTCTATATTCACAACTAAGTAAATGTGCATATACGGTCTTAAACAAAGGTTATAGGCACTATCACCCACCTTTTCCAATATCTCAAAGCGACCATACCTCAGAGCCTTGATTTTAATAACAAGCCCCTGTGGCCTCTCCTTGTTCAACTGTAGCCATATGTTGTCTCCAACCTTAAATCATATCTCTGTTCTTTGTTGATAATGCTGGCCTTATATTTTTCCTGTGACTTTTTAAGTGTCACTCGTACCTATATATGGATTTGCTTGATCTTCTCTTCAATTTTTTTAGCCCTCAAGGTGTCTCCTATAAGTCTTCCTTCACTCCTCCCTATTGCACATATGCAATGTCTAATGGTGAAGGCGAAAAATATCCAAAACAACTTTCAAATGGGGAATTTCTTATAGAAGTGTGGACTACTCTGTTGTAAAAATGTTGTATATATGACATATTTTCATCCCACGTCTTGGGATGCTTTTAGTTGTATCCCCTCAAAAGTTTCACCAAAGTCTTGTTGACTATTTCTATCTGCCCATCTACCTATGGTTGGAATGTTGTAGATCTCTTCGACTCCATATCCATATTCTCCCACAATATAGACCAGAATGCACTGAGAAATCTTGTATCCCTATCTGAAACGATGCTCCTTGGTATCCCAAATGGCACGCAGACTTGTCCAAAGAACAAGTGTGTTGCTTCATTCCCGTTGATGGTCTTTTTAGAGGAAATCAAAGCACACATCTTGTTGGACCAATCAACTATCGCGAATAGGTAGTCATGATCATTCCTGCTTGTTTGTAAACCTGACACAAATTCCATGGAAATTATTTTGCAATGATGAGTGGGTATAGGTAAGGGACGATATAGACCCTATTTCTTGTTGCTAGGTTTACTGGTGCAACAAAGCATGCATCCTATTATGAACCTAGCTACATGTTCTTGCATCTACGGCCAATACACATACCTTTGCAAGTTGGCCATAGTCTTCCATACATCAAAGTGCCTTGCAACCTTAGAGTTGCGAACCTCTCTGATCAACTGCAATCGCTCGCCTTTAGTAACACATGTCTTATGAGCTGGTAAAGTAACCCATCTTGCAGATGGTAGTCAAAGGTGCTATCATGATCGTGTACATGACTCAAACTCTACAACTGTTGAAATACCTCCTTGAACTCCACACCCTTTGAATATGCCTCAGCATGCATCATGGGTGAATGGTTCGATGTGCATAAGACTTCCAAAAGCCATGATCTTTGATGTGGGTGGCCTTGAAAGCACGTCGACCAATTTTTTTGTGCTACCCATCTTGTACTTAATCTCTAAATGAAACCGTTACAAAAACCCCATCAATTTGTAATGCTCAGTCTGTTGTAGCTTACTCTAAGCCTCCAAGTACTGTAGTGGTTGGGGATATGTGTCAATTATTGTCTCCTTTCCCATCAAATAATGCTTCCACCTCTTCACAGCTTGCACCATGGTATAGATTTCCTTGTTGTAGGTAGGGTAGTTCAGAACTGCCACATGAAATACTTCAGAATGATAACATTCCAGCCTTCCTCCATGCATTAAGACTACTCCCATAACATACCCCCACACATTTGTCTCCACTTCAAATTGTACAACATATAGTGCAACACATAGCAAAGTGTACATAGAATAGGCATTAAAGAAGCATTTGACACAGGTGTAACACTTAAAGTGGCACTATATACCAATATATCATCCAAATAGACAAAAATATACGAATATATAAAGGGGCTTAGTACATAATTTCTATCAATATCATAAACATAGTTGATGCATTTCATAGGCCAAATGGCATGACTACCCACTCATACAAACCTTCCCTGGTTTTAAAGGCAGTCTTCCAGGTATCTTCCTTGAATCGAACCTAGTGATATCCAAACTTTAATTCTAACTCGGTGAAGTATTTTTCTTGTTACAACTGATCTAACACATCATCTACCATGGGTAGGGGTACCTGTTCTTCAGCGTGATTTTGTTCAATGCCCTATAATCTATACACATCTGCCAAGTCTTTTAATTCTTTGCCACAATGATTATGGGTGACCCGCATGGTGATGTAACTAGTTGAATGACACCTTGTTCCAGTAGTTGCTACAATTCCTTCCTCACCTCGCTTGCTTCTATAACGCACTGCCTACGCAACCCAATTGTTGGCAATGGGAAGTCTGAAAATAGTTGGATCTCGTGCTCCACTTCCATATTAGATAGTAACCCTTTAGGCTCTCGAAACACATCCCTATATGCCTGCAACAACTCTGACAGTTGGTCCTTTTATTTCTTAATACACCCCTTTAGGGATGTCTTGCCTTGTAGTTACGCTTCTATAAATTGATTTCTCTTAAAATCAATAAAACATACTTCTTTCTAGAACTGATCAATTTCCTAGCTTGGTTGGCACTTACCATTGAAATTCTTGACTTTTCTTTGTGCGCATTAACGGTGAATGATTTTCCATCCTTGACAGACTGATACCGATTGGCTCTTCGCATGAATATTTCTTCTCGCATGTACATGTAGGAACTTCCAAACACAACTCCACATACATCAAGGGGAACGTCATCTAGTTCTACTTCATTAATAAAATCAATATTGATGGAAAATGTAATTTTGCATTATTTTGTTACCTTCAGCTATGCATCCTTATTTACCCATCCGAATGGATACGTGCATGGATGATCACAAACTTTCAATCCCGATTTCTTGACCAGCATTGCTACAATGAGATTTGCTTCCGATCCTAAGTCAAAAATAGCATCAATCTTGGTCTTCTTAACCTGTATCATTAAATGGAAGCGTTTGGTCATTTCCTTCTCTCCCTTTTGCTAAAAGCTACTTAGATTCACTTCCTTCTACACATATGTATAGGCGATCACCTCATCCACGTCTGAGTTTCTTTCAACTTGGTTGCTCCAATCAATGGCCATGAGATTCTTCCTCTTATTGTTTTCCTTTTTGTTCTTTGAGTTAAGTTCTATATGCAACTTCTAACACTTCTCCTTAGTATGATTTTCAATATTTTAGTAATTGGAGTGGTTGTTGGGATCATTGCACTAGTGTGTTGTGGTTGTCATGTTTTTATCTTTCCCCATTTTTCTTCTTCTTCCCCTCCTTAGAATCATCTTGTTTCTCTTCATGCTTCAATCCACCTGATTGCACTTTACTTAGGCCTATGTTCCCTAGGTATGGTTCCTGTACACAAGCCCCGTCTACTGATTTGGGCTTGAATAACATCACTTGCTCTCGCAAATGGCAATGTAAAACCCCCAATACTTGAGTACATCTGGGATACTTTGGAAGATACCCACCATTATGCCCATCTTTCTAAATTTTGTTGTGTACTCTTGCATGCATTCCTCAAATTTTTCCTGAACTTGTGCCAACGGATCCACTAGTCCTCTACGTACCCAATAGGGTAAAATTGTGAATTAACGAGACTTTTGAAGTCCCCCAGTTAGTTACTACAGTCTCTCCCTCAAACATTAGGGTCTTTGTGTGGCTTTACCACCAAGTTAGGGAATGGCACTCTGATTTCAACTAAATAAATGAAATCTTATGTTCCTCCTAAATTTGATGGACACTAAAATACATTCCAGTTGTTGCAACCAATGTTTTAACTTCATAGCATAAGTCTCGTTGTGGTATGGCCTGATATTGACCTTCACTTTCATTTTAAACAGGGGTTGTGATTCCTTCACGACACTCAGACTGGGATGATCTTTTTCAAGTTCTTTCTTCGGTTGATTCTCCATTTCTTCCCGATCTCTTGTTCCCCATTCTGATTTCTCCTTTATATTAGAAACCCCATATTGTTTGAATATTCCAAAGCTTATTGTTAAGGGCTTCTATGAGGAGATTTACATTACGATTATATATGCAACTTCTTATTCCAGTCGCGAAAACCTCTCCGCTATAGGATCATGAAGGTTATTGACAAATTCGTCGAACATGATTAGGGTTTTAGGACTTTTGGCCTATTTAATCTAGATCCCCTATAAATCTCCATAATACACCCAAACAAACTTGCTCTGATACTGTTATGATTCATAAACTGTCATGGATATTCTACTTCACAATTCATCACAACAGATTTGATAAAATTATATTTAAAATTTGAAATTCTATACTATTACAGTTTTATTTCATTTTAGATTTGTAGATTACTTTGAATCTAAGTTGCACGAAACGGGGAAACGGAAACGAGTTTCCGAAACAGGAAGCGATACGAAACGCGACCTCCCCAAATTTTGGAAATGGGGAAACGCGAACATATATATATATATATATATATATATATATTAAAAATATTTAAAAATTATTATTATATGTATGTGCAATCATAAAGCATTAATGATACATTATAATTTATTACATTTAAACATTAAGATTAAATTTACATCACATTTACTCATGAGTCATGAACATAATGAAAATAAAAATATAGGAAAATCCAAAAGCAACCTTTATTATATATCCAAGGGCAAAATCTCAAAATCAGCCTTTATTTATATTAGTATATGAGGCTACAAGTACAATAAAGACTATAAGGCTGCAAGAACTATAGAGACAAGTCACAAAAGACTAATCCTCATCATAACAATCCTCATCAAAAATAGAAGCAGCACAATGCTAACAGTGGATGGTAGTGTTGAAGAAGATGATGCACCAATTCCACTTCCGGATTCGGCCTCCATATTCAGGGCAGCAAGAGAGAGATCCAAATCAGGATTTTCAACATCCACATCCCATTCTTTAGAAGCACCACTGTTGTATTCTGGACCCCTACGAGATGCAAGGCGAAGGTTGGAGTGCACATAAACAAGATCCTCTGCTTTTTGTGAGCCCAACCTATTGCGCTTCACAGAATGAATAAAACCATAAGTGCTCCAATTCCTTTCTGCTGATGAAGAGCTTGCCATTTGTGAAAGAATACGAATGGCAAGGTTTTGCAAATGTACACCATTTGCTCCATGACAAATCCACCACCTAACTGGATTCATGGTGCTTCTCTCCTCCAAAGCTGATATATCTGCATAATCATCTATTCCTGCAGCAAAACTGGCAAATTCCTCCTTTAGCTCCCTATGTAGATGAGAAGGAAACGTTCTCATAAGGGCTTTTTTCACCCCAGTAGCCACCTCTCTATCATTATGGGGTGCCTTCCTCTTCCCATTGCTTTTAGCAATAAGCTCCTCATCATAAAATTTGGGGTTCAGAGCATGTGCTAAAGTGCGCAATGGAGTATTGAAATTGTTCCACCTATCAACAATGATTTTCTTGATCAAAGCAGCAAAATGATCATCAACAAACAAAAGTTGTGGAGACTCCTGCGAAATATACCTCTCCCAAGAAAGGTTGGTCAGTGTCAGCACTCCGGAGAAGCTCAAATGCAGGGGTTGTGAACTTTAGCAAGAAATCTACCTTGCTCCACCAATCCTCATCAAGGAACAATCTACGCACCATAGATCACCGCTCTGAATCTGCTTGTCTCCACTCAATCCAAAGTTGACTCACCACCATAGAAACTAATGCATGCTTAACCTCAACAAGGCGGCGCAACATCACGAAGTTTGAGGCATATCTTGTCTCAGCAACTTTTAACAACTCCAATTTGGAGTACTCTCGAAATATGGCCTGAGACTGGTGGTGGTTGGTGATGAATTTGATAATCTCGCTTGCTTCCCCTGTGAGTTCCTTTATCCAGGAAACTTTGTTGTCGATCTCCTCTAAGATCAGATTCAGATTATGGACAATGCATGGTGTCCAAAAGAAGTGGTCATACCTCCCCTCAATAATTAAACCTGCAGCTTTGCAAACCGGTGCATTATCTGTGATAACTTGCACCACCTTGTTAGGCCCTATTTGTTCAATAGCTTTTGTAGCAACATCAGCAATGTACTTTGCATCTTTCACCTCTCCTGAGCAGTCTTCTGCCTTGATAAACATTGCTCCTCTGGGGAAGTGGCAATGATATTTATCAATGGTATGCGCCTTATATCTGTCCAACCATATGAGACTATGGTAACCCCAGAGCTACTCCAGGAAGAACGAATTGGAGTTAAAATGTCCTCCACAAGGTCCTTCTCATTTTTGAGAAGCTGGGTTCTGACTTTCTCATAGTTGGGCCCCTTGTACCCTTGAGGAGCTTTGTTAACTGCCCTTATCATATCTTGCCAGTAAGGAGAGCGAACAACATTGGATGGGATACCACATGCATAAATGCACCTAGCCACTCTGGAATCAGTTTCTTCTCTTGCTTGCACATTCACCAATCTAGCAATTCTGCTATCCTGAACTGAAGGGGATGCCCCTGGGCCTCTGGTATTTTTGGGTGCTGGTTGTTCATGTTGTTGAGTGTGACCAACTCTCCTCTCTCTTGCTTCAGCTACAATCCTTAGCTCAATGTTAGATGGAGCTTGAGTAAGGTCATCATGCCTTCTCTTAGTACCATCCGCCTCATCTTGCTCTCTTTGATATGCCCTCCTTGCCAACGGATCTGATGTTTTTGTGCAACCTAAAATCCCCTGTCCTCCTCCATGCAATAGATGTGCCTTCACTCTTGGGTAGGAGCCCTTGTACGTATTATTGCAAAGATTGCATCGCCATTCCCATGAGCCACCACCTCCACATCTTTGAAGCTTCGTCACATGCCTCCAAAGAGGATAATATTCAGCCCTTGGGTTGGCCCTAGGGCTTGAACTTGCAGCTGCACTTTGGTTGGAAGCCATTGCTGCAAAACTAAATTAAAAAAACAAATCTGTAAATAAAAAAGTTAAATAATAAAAACGTTTTTCATATTTTTGGTTGTATAAACCCTAGAAAAATTGAAGAAATAGTAAGAAAAAACTAAGAAATGAATGTGGCTTACCCAAATTAATTTTCTGTGGCTGAAACTACCCTAAAACGCCAGAAAAGAGGAGAAATATGGTTGTAGCTGAGCCAAATCTGCTGCAAAAATAAATTTAAAAAACAAATCTATAAACAAAAAACTTTTCTCATATTTTTCGCTGCATAAACCCTAGAAAAATTGAAGAAATAGTAAGAAAAAACTAACAAAATGAATGTGGCTTACCCAAATTAATTTTCTGTGGCTTAAACTACCCCGAAATGCTAGAAAAGATAAGAGAAATATGGCTGTAGTTGAGCCAAATCTGCTGCTACTGAAATCTCCTGCTGAAATCTCTTTCTCTTGCTGCTGAAATCTCTTTCTCCTGCTGCTGAAATCTACTTTGCTCACTGCTCAAAACACCCTAGCTAAAACAACTGCCAGTCTCCAAGAGAAACGACTTGTTGAATAGTGTGATGAGAGAATGAGACAAACTTCTCTTTTATAAGTTTAGAATAGGTTTCTAGAATTTATTGGAAACCTAAAAAAAAATTTAAAAACAAATTTAAAAAAAAAAAAAAAAAACACACACACATTACAACTGGGAAACGTGGCTTGTACGGTCAGGAAACGCGTTTCCGGCCGTACTGCCACATTTCTGTTTCGGGAAAAGTGGCAGTACGGGCGAAAACGCATTTCCTAGCCGTACCAAACGGGTTTCCGCATTTCCAAATCACAATCACATGAACAGCCACATTTCAAGAAAAATGGGAGCTGGCATAGCATCCTCTTCAATTATGGTGGTGAAAATAGGAATATCAACTTCTGAGTGGCATAACTTACGCATACATATTCTAAATTTTGTAATTCTTGCATCGTTCAAAAGGTCTTTGTTTGTAGAATTGGTAAAAAAAATGTTTGGTGCTAAAGTAAGAAAGACCCCCCCTCCTGCCCCCCAAAAAAATCATTTAATGCCTCAAAATTCTCTTAGAAGGTTTCAAACCGGAATTTCCCAAATTGGGTCTTGCTAGCAAAAATGGTCCTGGGAGTTGATTCCTCCACTATTTCCACACTAAAAGCATCGAGATGGATGACAAATAATATAATGATCCAATTAAAATCAAGAATGATGTTATACAATTAGCATTTAACCACAACTTTCCATAATGAAGTTGGTTGTTATTGATGTCAAAGGTTGTCTAAATGAAAATAATGATACATAGTCAAGTAGCATATTTTGAGATCTTTCCAACGATATATGGCATTCCCTCTACTTCTATAGGAACAAGGAGATAATGAATTTTTTTTTCAAGATGACCCGACCAAAGTACAAGGAGGCCCCATTTGAATACCTTATATTTAAAGGCAAACTCCAATTACCTAGCTCAAAGAGAGCAAAGGAGTAGGCTTGAGGTTCATATTTCATGAACCATCAAGAAGTGAAGTGAAGCCGAGTTGGAAAATATTTATGTGTATGGGTTTTTTGTATAATTCTTGGGAAGGGTTTCTGTTCTATATGAGGCATGTTGAGGCCTAGTTCTATTGTTAAGGAGGCCAAGTCCAAGGTCCGTTGAGGAGTTCAAGTTTTGCAAGTAAGCAAGCAAAGTTCAAGCACTGTTGGAACAAGTTTTATTGGATTTTTTGAGGGCGAGTTTTTGTTCCAAGTTTCAATCCTAGGTAGAGGCCAACTTATAGACTTGTTATGGTTGGATGTAGAGTTTTGTTGGAGACCGAGTTGAAGTCCTTGTGAAGGAAAAATTCTAATATAAGTTTAGTACAAGCGCCAAGAAGGTAGATCTTCTTTTGAACAATTTTTAAGAATAAATATTCTCTTTTGAACAGTGAAACAACTATAAGTTGGTGCCTACCGAGGATTGGTGTCTTCATTTTCTTGGCAGGTTAGAGCCTACTATTTTTGTCTGTTCATTCTTACAAAGAATTGTTATCTATACAACTAGTTGTAATAAATTGAGCACTATTTAAAATCATTTCTTCTTCGCGTCTGAGTTCTCACATTATTTTTTGTGTTCAACATTTATGTTGATAATTTATTATGTGATGAGCTTTTATCTTTTAAATTAATAAAGCAAAAGTATTTAAAATGATTCAACGACTTCTGAGTATCACTATACAAATATTCAAGATGAAATTGAGTAATCATGTCAAATGAGATGGACTACTGAAGCCTTTAATACCACATTTCTAGTTACTCATACATGAGCAAGAGAATGATACATTGTGAACAAATTCAGAATTATTGCCCTTTAACCACTCCTGCAAAATCATTTCTAAATCACTATGAATAAAACGAATCAGATTATGGAAAAGTCGATCTCCTAAGAAGAATGGGTTATATTCATGTACGTGAAATAATGGATATAATTGTCATGGCCCATCAGGCAACATATTCATCTCAAAATATAAAACCCAATCATCATTACAAACTACAAAGTTGGATATGTGTAAGGCTTATGACAGGTTAAACTCGCACTTAAAAACAAAAAAGTTTGTGGCCTATGATTTCTCTTCATATTCACCTTCATCCTTACCCTGATTGTGGAAGGTCTTAATCCCTTGTAACAACTCAATTTCTTATATCAAGGAAGTGAGTACCTTTCATGAACAACCTTCATCTTGACATTGAAAGAAAAAAAAATAATGACAAATGTCACATACTTTTTTCCAAATGTCTAAATGCTGCTCAAAGAAATTTTAGTAGAGTGTTGGGATTTTCGTAATGCAGCTTCATTCCAAATGCGAGGCCATCCCTCACTTCGTCTCTAGAGGCATAGGACACTCTTGGGAACCTATTTTCTCGAATGCTCACGTCCAAGCTCTGAAGTTGGTTCTTCCACTATATTTTGCATACTACTTATACCCTCGTCGTCAAATCAGTACAACAACCGATTCTAATATTTGACTTCGCTCTGGTTGTTCCTCTTGAAATTGCTAGTTCTGGCTCACCTTTTTACAAAGAGTTTTTGTTTGGGGTGACCAAACGAAATAAAAAACGTCTTGTTGATTGGAGCGATGTTTGTCTCCAAAAGCAATGTGGAGTAGTCGTAAGCTTTGACATTCTTTTATGACGAATAGATCCTTCGTAGTGGATGTCACGTGAAGAAGTTTAAAATCTGGTGAAGCTTTGTGGAGAAAAATATGGAGAAATAAATATACCCTTAGGACCAGTGACGAAGCTGTAATCCAAATTAGAGAACCCTTGTTCATTTGTACATTTTGGAATAATTTTATGAAGCATATCGATTTAGTACGAAAATATAGTAGAGACAACAGTTTTCTATGAAGGCACCCAGAGAAGAATAGCCTCCTCTTGAACAGGAGGAAAAGGGCTTTTGGATGAAAGAGAAGTATGTTGGAGAAAATAATTCGAAACACCTAGTCCTGTTTGCTACGTGTCATAACTATTAATCTAGGTTTCATAGTCATTTTGAATAATCTTGAGTTTATTTAGATGATTACTTTGGTGATTAGTTGTTTCATGTTATTAAGTCAGTTGTGATGGTTATACGATTTGGTGATTTATAACTATCAAACACAAGCATATATTGCTCTCTAATAAAAGCATTTGGTGTGAGTTGGTACCATTATGTGTGCCATCGTTTCTCTGTCCATATTTTGTCATGTATAAGATCTCGGTTAATCCAAAGATAGATTAAACCCTTTAGGATTGGTGCACAATGTGAGGGAGTGTTTAATTTGTTTGAATTGGAAGCACTCTTTTGTTGTCTCAAAGGTGGAGTGAAGAAATTGACTTCTGAATTCCCAAGTTTGGTTGCAGCTATTGGTTCCATCCCTATCTGCTGTTAGGATCATGTGAAAGATCTTGCGTATTGAAGCTGTGCATGCAACTATTTATGCATGTGGCGTTGAGCGTTGTCAAGCTAGGTACAAATTACATCGTGGACTTGAGTGAAAGAGGAGTGGTCTGGAAAGTGTTAAGTGAAGGAGGAGTTTCCTGTTGTTCGTGCGAGGAGGGTATGTAGCTTTTAGGCAGTTATGTAAACCTATTTTTGAGTATTGAAGGTGAAAACATTATTCATGAGGTTTTATTCTTTGAGAATCGAGATCTTGTTTGAAGAAAAAGTCAAAAAGTTTTGAAGTCATTGAGGCCTAATGTAGAGCAGTCCATTGAAGTCGTTGAAGCCTGACGCAGAGAAGTTCCTTGAAGTTGTTGATGTCGCAGAGAGGTTCTTTGAAGTTGCTGAAGCCGATGAATTTCGGTCGATGACAACTTAATTTTCTATTACATTTTCTATAGGCATTGGGTTCGTATTGTAGCGCTCACAGAGTTTGTTGTTATAGTTAATATCTTCTTCATTCTGGTAATGCATATCTGAATCTTTGGCAGTCATAGTTGCAATTTCATTGTGTGCTCTGCCTTCAAACCAATGGGTGTGGTCGATTGACAACTCGATTGCGTAGATGTGGATGTGAGAAGGATAGTCGTGGATCTGTGTAAGAGTGGTTTATTTATTTGTCAGCGACCATTTTCGTTATCAACCTCAACAAGAGGATGAAGCTGACCATTATTTATCTTGCCACCATCGGCTGCAACTTCTCCAAGATTCTCAGAATGATTGATTCTCTACTACTCACTACCAGTTAGAGTGTTGCGACACCTGTGGACTGGAAGTTATCGAACGTATAACCCCTGTGTGGGTGGAAATGCAGGATTAAGTTGCAGAACCAGAACCACAACTGGATGTATGAAAGAGAAGAGTCGTCATTAGATTTCCACACAACATCGACAACTGCATTAGTCGACTCTGAGCACGAATTTGAAGTTTCTTGGAAGCACAAAGCAAGAAAAGTCTCTTCATTCAAAAGACCATTAGCCAATTAGCACATCTAAGGTTCGTTTTCCAAATTCAATTCTAGCATTGTTGTTCTTCTCTATCCAATATTTCGTTTCCATGATATTTTAAAGTTTCTTTTATAATATCTATTTTTAAAAAGGGAGCATGAAATATGAGGTGTACTTATGGCGTGAGTTTTATTTTTTTAAACAAAAAAAGGGATACATGAGTCATTTCTTTTTAAAGGCAAAAGTAAGTTTGCCCGAAATTATACGCCTTGAGTTTATTTTATTGGTGGAGTCTTTCAAGATACACCTCACAAGTTAAAACTAGACTGTTTCAATAAATTATTGATTTGTATAAATATTTGAGCCACCATTGTTGCATGTCGCAATCGTAATCCAAAACCACAACCATTTCTATCAAAGGCAGAGTTGATAGCATTTAAGTCGTGATGTTTGCAGGTCTATTTTCTAGTTAAGTCACAACCTGCCAGTGCTCAAAAAATAGGAAAAGCTAAGACGTTAAAAATGTTAAAAAAAAACAACAAGAGTTGTTTGAGTTTTATCTCAAAGAGTTGGAAGACAAAAAGAAAAACCATGCTTTTGTATTAAAATGAATAAAGGAATATGTATATGACAACATTCTCTCCCTCATTGTAGATCCAAAGACAACAAAGGACGTCTGGGATAACCTTAAGAAAAATTTTGGTGTAAGGGGGAGTAATCAAGTTGAAGATGAATGACAGATCATGATGGATGACAAGTAATATAAGCATCATGATGGATGACAAGTAATATAAAGATCCAATCTAGATCAACAATGTTGGTATCCAATTGTTAGGTAAACTTGACTCGGGATAGAGTCAAAGTTGACCAGGTAAACAATAATGGTTTTGGGCAAATGATATTGTACACCCATGGTTTTCTGTCCATGGTATTGCATGTAATGGAGCCTATAAAAATCTAGGAATACTTCATTGTAATGTAGGCCTGGAGGTTAGTAGTGAAGGCTCACATGGCAGAATTGGCCAGTCTTTTGGCCAAGGATAATGAGATCTCGTTGGGTTTTTCCCTGGATTTGGCATTTTCCCGAATAAACATGTGTTTATTGTTGTTGCTAGTTATTCTTATATTTGTTCCTTTGGGTAATAATTTATCTCTATGCAGTGAATTTATTAACAAAAATCAGCCTGTAACTAGAGCGTTCCAAATGGTTGTTAATGATGTCAAAAATTGCCTGAATGGAAAAAATAGATACATAATCAAATAACATATTCTGAAACCTTTCCAACAATATATGACACTCCCTCTAATTCCATAGGAACGAGGAGATAATAAAATATTTTTCAAGATGACCCAACCAAAGTACAAGCAAGCCCCATTTGGATACCCTATCTTTAAAGGAACTTTTAATCCAATTACTAAGCTCAAATGGGAGAAAAAGATATATGGTTGGAAAATATATTATGAGAGATTTTCAACAATATATGGCACACCTTTTAACTCCCCAAGGCTGACAACAAATGGATTTTTGAATATTCAATATGAATTATTCACGCTGCACAAGTTGGCCCTGAACTCCAAATGCACTACAAATAGGCATGAGAAGGAGCATTACTAGTCATTACTCAAGCATTTGGATCTATTTTTAGGAGAGCAAAGGAGTAGGATTAAATGAATACCTCATGAACCAGCAAAAAGTGAAGTGAAGCTGACTTCGAGAAACTTTTTGTGCAAGGGTTTTTTATAATTCCTGGGAATGGTTTTTGTTCTATTTGAGGCATGTTGAGATCGAGTTCTACAGTTAAGGAGGCCGAGTCCAGGGTTCGTTGAGGAGGTAAAGTTCAGGCATTGGATTGGGTTTTGTTGGACTTGTTTGAGGCTAATTTTCTTTCCCGATTTGCAACCCTGGTTAGAGGGGGAATCATAGGCTTGTTCTGGTTGGATGTCGAGTTTTGATGGAGACCAAGTTGAAGACCTTGTGGAGGATAAATTCTAGTTTGAGTTGGGTTCTAGAACCATGAGTGTAGACCTTCTTTTCAACAATTTTTAAGCTTAAATATTGTCTTTGAACAATTTAACAACTATAAATTGGTGCTTACTGAGATTGGTGTCCTCATTTTCTTTGCAGGTTAGAGCCTACTATTTATTTTTTGTATGTTGGTCCTTATAGACGATTCGTATCCTTACCACTAGTTGTAATAAATTGAAAACTATTTTAAAAGCATTTCTTCTTGGGGTTTGAGTTCTCAATTTTATTCTTGTGTTCAAGATTTATGTTGATAAATGATTATGTGATCATATTTTATTCTTAAAATTAATAATGTGAAAAAAATTAAATCTATTCGACCACTTGTTAGTATAAAAAAAAATATATATATATATATATATATATATATATATATATTTTCAAGATGTCATTGAGTAATCACGTCAAATAGGATGGATTGTTGAGGCCCTTAGTACCGCCTTTCTAGTGGCTCATGTGAGCACGAGAATTCTACGTCGCTAACAAATTAAGAGCTATTGCCCTCTTTAACGCTCCTAAAAAATCATTTCTAAATCACAACAAATAAACCGAATCACATTATGGAAAAATCATCTCCTATTATATTTGCATATGTCAAATAATGGATATAATTGTCGTGGCCATTAAGTAACATACCCATGTAAAAAAACAAAACCCAATTATAATTACAAAGTTGGATGTTTCTAAGGCCTATAATAAGACAAACTGGCACTTGAACACAAAAAAGTTGGTGGCCTCTTATTTCTCTTCATATTACCCTTCATCCATACCCTGATTGTGAAAGGTCTTGATAGAGTCTTGGGCAACAACTAAAGATAATCATGTGCTACTAGGATTCTATAGCATGACCTTGGATCCTTTGTCACAACTAAGTTGCTTCTATCAAGGAAGTGAGCACTTTTCATTAATAACTTTAATCTTGACATTCAAGGAAAAATCAACAAGGTCAAATATCACATACTTTTTTCCAAAGGTACAAGTGTTGCTAAGAGAAAATTTAACAATGTTGGTATTTTCCCAATGCACCTTCATTCTAAACGCTATGCCATCCTCCGCTTCATCTTTCTAGACAAAGGACCCTCTCAGGAACCAATTTTCTGAAACTCTCATGTCCAAACTCTCGAGCTAGTCCTTCCACTATGCTGGAAAATGTAATTCCAACCACCTGCTAGGTGTCATAGCTGTCAATCCAAGTGTCACAGTTAGTTAGAGTTCAGTCTGGTTCGGTTTAGTTCCAATTCAATCTCAGTGTAGTCATTTATTACTATTGTCTCCTATGTGATATAATTTTAAAATATTTTGAGTAATGTGAATTATGAGACCTCTGCCACATGTTTTTTCATTTCCTCACACAATATTAGAGCTCAGTTTCTGTAAGACTCCTTGAGAGATCAGCAGAGAATGTGAAGGGGCATATGTGGAAGAAGTATTTGTTGTTTGAAGAAGTCGCCGCTATGAAGAAGGTTGGGCGAGTGCGTGATTACGTTGTTGTATGAAATTAAAAAAATTAATCTTGAATTGGCAATGTTGCAAGCCACCCATCATTTGTCTTTTAAAAATAATCTTGAATTGGCGAGGTATTTAGTTGTTACTCAATGATGAGAAGAGAAATTCGCTCCATTTCTATTTCTTGAGTTTATTCTTGTCTATATTTTGTGCCTCTCAATCCCTGTCATTTTATTATAGCGTGAGGTTGCATAAGACTCCTCGAGAGAAGCATTTGAAATTCCTGTGCTTATAGAGAGGTAACAAAGGACGAGAACTCAAGGATGAGAGCAAAGTGGCAGCCCAAGAGGAGGTCACGCTCCAAGATGAAGCCAACTAGGATTATTTTTTAAAAACCATGAGGGGTGACTGACACAATGCAAAATCTAAATACGATGTGATAACATTGCACCCAGGAGCCACACACAGTTGCAACTATTTTTTACAAACTTATGCGGATTTGATTTACCAAAAAAGTCGCAAATTTCTACAGTGATATGTGGGATAGATGTCAATTAAAAAATGGAACAAAATGTTAACAATTATCCGTAAAGTTGAGCACGAAGAAAATTTCGTTTCAGTACTTTTTTAAAGTTTTGTTTGAAATTTTTTCTTTATTCAAGAAAATACCAAGGGTTTTAAAAAAAATATATTCAAAGTTTTTTTTAAGTCTATTAATAAAAAGGGGCATTGTTCATATTCATTGTGGGCATTGTTTCATTGGGAGGTTTATTTAAAATAGCGATTTTAAGAAAAGTGGAAGCAGTGATAGGGTAAAGAGTGTTGTACTTGCAGTGTTAAACCCATATGTGAAACAAACATCATGTAAATATCTAGTGAATAATACCTAATGAAAAGGCGTAGTCATACCCTACAAAAAAAAAAAAAAAAAAAAATCTATGGTTTTATAATGTCGTCAACATTTGGTGAATATTGTAAAGTACAAGCTGATTAAACAAATGGGAAAATGAAGAGGCTAAGAAAGTCAAAGAAACAACAAGAGTTGTTTAAGCTCTATTTGAAAGAGTTGTAAGCCAAAATGCAAGAGAATGCCTTGGCATTGAAATGGATAAAGGAATGTGTAGACGACAACATTCTTCCCCTCATTGCATATGCAAAGAAAATAAAGGAGGCTTGGGATATCTTTGAGAGTATTTTTGGTGAAAGGGGGAGTAACCAAGTTGAAGATAGTAGTGTTGTTCAACTTGTTGTAGCAGCATTTCAAAAGGAAAAGGAAGGTGGATCTAAAGGAGAAGATCCATAAAAAGATGAAGAGTTTGATGTATCCCACTTGAAAGCGGATCACACTGATGATGGTGTTACCATCAGCGTCTAAGTTTGGTTTAAATAAAGCTAACAATGGAGCAACAAGTGGCTTGGTGGATCCAACATTTAAAATTATCGATGTTAATTTTGATGAAGAATAATTAACTAGTAATGAGTGACTGCACATGATGCAATAGAAACATCTCATTGATATGTTTTTATTTTGTTAGAGAAGCCCACTTGTGTCTAGAAGCCAAGTGGAAGACATGTTGATTGGAGCATCAAAGGTTGGTAAAGAAATGGAAAATAAATATTAGGATGCAACGCTAGAGGCACAGAAGGAAGAGAAAGAGGAGAAAACTCTCATTACGGAGCAAAAAGAACAAAATCAATATGGTTATACAGATTTTTTCTCATATATATCCCTGATGCTTCTAGTTTTCTGATTATCTTCTGAAGATGATGAATCATTGCTAGAAGAAGTACCATTTTAGAGTGTTGTGGCTCTTCTTGTACCTCCAATATTGGTAGCCTTGTGGATAAACCTAAGTGACTATAAACACTTCGAGAAATTTCGTGAAATGTTGTTCCCCTTTTTTGAAATGGACATTGGTACAATCTGTGTACAATCCACCACGAAATGCCTTCAAAACTTACTTGCAATATATTCAAATTTTGAAAACTTCGGATCCAATTTTGGAAACGTTTTTGGAAGTTTTAAATTTTTTATGATCAATGGAGGATGTAAATGTGTTACAAAACATCCACAGATGAATCTAGCTAGTAAAGGTTGAACACATAGCTTTACGGAGAAAAAACACTAAAAGAATCGAAAAACAAAAAAGAATGATTGATTCAGAAAATAGATTACAATGCTCATGATATACCATTACTGGGTGAAGATCCCAAGGTAATGCGTCATAGTGGTGATCAATGAGAAGACTCAACACCTACAGCAAGTTCCGGAGAGAACTAGCCAATTGCGGAGTGAAAGGAGGAGCAAATCAGGGAGTAAATCATGCAGAAAGGATCTTGCATGTAGTCCCATGCATGCATGACAGTCAAAGTCACCAATCTGGTGAAGATTCCAATGTTGAAGCCTTGCATGTCAGTGAATGCTCTAACTAAGTGTCTACGTGTGCCAGTAATGAAGGTCTTAGGTGTGTCGTACCTCCAACACCCCCCCTTGAACACCACTATGGGGAAAAATAGAAAATGGGCCCTGGCAACTAAGGCCAAAGGTCACCCAAAATACAGTGCAACTTGTACTAAAATTGAGGAAAGAGGGAAAACCTCGTGGGAAAACCCCCCCTCAAAATGCAATGTAATCAAAAGAAAAGAGGAAGAAAATAAAGTTGCTAAGCAATTGTGTCCTTCACTCCAAGATGATCGCGCAAAGAGTGAAACTTATGCGTAGTGAATGTCTTGGTGAAGATGTCTATAGTCTGTTCTGCTGAAGGACAGAACTACAAATCAATGACCCGATCATGTACTAAGTCTCTGATGTAGTGCATATGGATCTCTATGTGCTTCATTCACTGCCGTTGTACTAGATCCCTGTAAAATTTGAGAGTTCTTTGGTTGTCACACCAAATGACAGTGGGCTAGTGGAACTGGATGCCCAACAAAGTGAGGAAGTGTTGTAGCCACAGAGCCATAATGGTGATGTTGAATACTCCTCTATACTCGGCCTTAGCTGAAGAGAGAGCAATAGCAACCTGCTTCTTGCTCGACCAACAGATAGGGCCAGACCCTAGACTGAGTGAATATTCGAGGTAGACTTGCGATCAATGTTGTCGCCTGCCCAATCAGAATCTGTGAAGCCAAGGAGATTCAATGCAGTGTCTGTTGCATAGTGAATCCCGAAAGTGATGGGGCCCTGCACATATCGGAGGATGCGCTTGGTAGCTTTCCAGTGCAGCTCCTACATGAATCTCGAAACTGCCCCTACTACATATGAGAGATATGGTCTGGAGTGGGTGAGGTACAGTAAGCTCCCAACTAGTTGTCAGTAGAGAGTACTGTCAACTAATGGAGTATCAACTCCATCCTCAAGGCGGACCCCAGACAAAAAAGGAGTCGGTGCTGGCTTGGAGTCAGTCATGTGAAATCTCTTGAGGAGATCTCGTGCATACTTAGCCTAAGAGAGTTTGATGCCTGTGGCATCCTGGCTGATCTCAAGACCAAGAAACAAGTGTAATGGAACCATGTCCGTCATCAAGAACCTATCATGCAAGGTCCTCTTGACTGCAGCAATGGATGAAGCCGAGCTGCTGGTGATCAGGAGATCATCCACATACAAAACTAAGATAAGAAGAGAGTCATGTGTCCTAAGCATGTAAACATTTGGATCAAACTTACATATTTTAAAGTTTTATGATAAGAGAAAAGAATCCATTTTCGCATATCAAGCTCTCGGGGCCTGCTTAAGGCTGTAGCAAGATTTCTTCAGTCTGTAGACCAAATATGAATCCTGAATGAAACCATGGGGTTGCTCCATGTAGTTCTCCTCAGATAGCTCTCCGTGAAGAAAGGCATTCTTCACATCCATCTGATGTACTTCCCACCCCTGTGCAACCGCAATGGCAAGTGCAAGGCAATCCATCTTTGCTACTGCAGCAAAGGTCTCATCATAATCAATGCCATGCACTTCTTGGAAGCCTTTGGCTACTAGCCTAGCTTTCTGTCAAGTGATTTGCCCATCTGCAGCACTCTTGGTCCTGTAGACCCATTTGCACCGGACAAGTTTCCTTCCTGAAGGAAAGGGGACTAGATCCCAGGTCTAGTTCTTAAGGAGGGAGTTACTCCTCCTCCATGGCAAACTCCCAAGAGGGATGCCCGGCAGCCTCAACATAAGACTGCACATCAGAAGACTGAACCAAATGACAATGTCAGGATGGCATTGGTTCAGTGGTACTGAGGGCAAGAGGAGGCTCAATAAACTCTGAGCTAGTCCTACACGGATCAGAATTATCCCCCATAAGACCATTTATAGCAGCTGGGTGGTATTGTGCATATATCTCACTTAAGCTCCTTGTTCTCTGATTTATGACAGGTGAAATTGATTCACTGCTGGAAGCCCAATCTGGGCTTGGATGTGGATCATCATATGCATGCACTGGATTTGTATACGAAGACTCTATCTCTGCATCTGCATGCTCTACCTCGGCATCTGTATGCTCTATATCTATATCGGAGTGTATTGAGTCATCATCTCGAACATGAGGTAGATAAAAGGTGTCTGCATGCGTCAACTGAGGTGCATGCGAGAGACTTTCCTCAAATTTGACACTTCGCTCAATGATGAGCTTGTCCGTAGAGGAAATCAGGAGTCGGTATCCCTTCACACCATCAGGGTATCCAAGAAAGATGCACTCAATTCTCTATGGATCAAGAGCTTTCCTCTTTTCAAAGGGGATCCTGGCCCATGCTCGGGAGCCGAAAACACGGAAGTTGGTGACCTTCGGTTTAGTGCCGCTCCAAGCATCAAAGGGGGTCTGATCCTTGACAGAGCTATGAGGAGATTTGTTCTAGATGTAGTTAGCACAATCAAGTGCTTCAACCCATAGCTTATGAGTTAGTGACTTAGCATGTAGCATACCGGAAGCCATCTCTTTAAGAGATCAGTTCTTTCTCTCAACAACTTCGTTCTGCTGCAGAGTGTATGGAACTGTGTGCTGCAACTGTATGGCGAACTCAAGGTAAAGGTTCTGAAGTTCTTTGTTAACATATCCCCCACCCCATTATCCGTATGGAGGGCTTTGATCTTTCTCTCTGACTATGTCTCAACTAGTGCTTCGAAATCTTCAAAGTGCACAAAAACTTCAGATTTGGCCCTGAGAAGATACACCCCAGTATACCGTGAGAAATCATCAATAAATGTAAGCACATACCTTGCTTTGTTGATGGAAGGATGAGGAAAAGGCCCCATGAGATCACTATGGATAAGATCTAGAGGAGAGGATGCTCTGTGAGTCTTGCCGGTGTCAAACCTTTCTCTAGTATGTTTTCCAAGGACACACCCTTCACAAACTCCTTTGGAGAAACTGATATTTGGCAAGCCTTCCACCATCTCATGCTTGCTTAGCTACTGCATATACCTGTAATTTAAGTGACCAAACCTCTCGTGGCAAAGCCTACTACTATCATCAGCATGTGTAAGCAATAAAGAGGATTCAGGTTCAATAAATTCAGAAAATGTATACAGTCTAGCTCCATTGTTTACCTCACCGGTTGCAATTTTGGAGCTACTATGTAGGTCATATATGTTCACTGCATTTGGAGTGAATTCCACTCGCTTTTTGGTGCCGGAATGAGTGATCTAATAAACTGAAAGCAGGTTTACCAAAAGTTTTGGAACATGAAGCACATCTTCAAAGCTTCCGTGTAAAAGTTCCACTCTACCTTTTCCGGTGACCTCAATAGGTGAGTCATCTCACATGAGGATGGGAGGTCCTTTGCATGCATCCAAAGAGGAATAGACTTACTTTGAAGTAGCCATATGATGTGATGCACCAGAATCTATAATCCATGTATCAGGGGAAGATTTAATTACAACTAAAGCATGAAAATTGTTACCTTTCCCGTGTGGCAGATCTTCAGTTTTCTTCTTGGCACCCTGAGGGATGTGGTCGCCAAAGTTGTGCTTCTAAAGGATTTCTTCCATTTGGTCAATTTGTTTCTTCATGCAGGAGGATTCCAGATAGAATCCTCAGTCAAAGTAGGTGCATTTGGCTCATTTCTTCCCTTTCTCATTTCTGGAGCCGGAGGAGTCATTGAGGGACTTGGTGTACCCTTCCTTCTTTCGATGGGAATGCGATTTTCCCTTGTCTTTTTGCTGCTAATTTTTCTGATTTGAATCATATCTGTGATTTTTATTGTGGCTGCCATCATGCACAGTAAGTGCATGCGCTTTTGGAGGTTTGTTTTTTCCCATGCCAATGAGTTTGTCTTGCTCAAAAGTGAAGGACTCCATGAACTCTTTGAGAGAAGGCATGGTGTAGGATTTACCTGTTGCGAGCCTTACTGAATGAAATGTAAACACAAAGACGGAGTATTCTGGTCCGAGCTTTGACATAATAGAGAGAACTTGGCGACTCTCCTCCTTGGATTTGTCAATTCCACAACCCTTGAGTTGCAGCAATAGATCATTATATTTGGTGAAGAAGTCTTGAATTCTATCATAGTTCCGTGGATCCAATGAGAGCAGCTCCACTTAAAGCAAATGTCCTTTCATCTCATCCTCTTTCCCATAGAGTTCTTCAACTTTTTTGCAAATCTCATTGGGAGTATTGCAGGCAGATAGATGAAACTGCAAATCTGGGGAGATGCACATGCATATGGATCCGTGGGCCTCATCCATGCAGTTGAGGTACTTGTATTTCTCTGCGGCTAAAGTGGGTTCCACCTTTGTAGCCATGGTAGTCCTTTACAACCCTTTCTGACGAAGGTATCGAGCCATTTGGTCCTTCCATTCGTGATAGTTGTACGGTGTTAGGATCGACGCTTTGGGAAACTTCATTTTTCTGTCAATCTTCGATCTCCAAGCTGTAATACCTGCAAAATAAAGTACTAGTGCACCGTTTATCTCGCAACCTTTGGGCTTTTATACCATGTAAATTTTTTAGAAAACCTACACAGATGAATCTAGCTAGTAAAGGTTGAAAACACAACTTTGCAGAGCAAAAACACTAAAAGAATCGAAAGAACAAAAGAGAATGATTGATTCAGAAAATAGGTTACAATGCTCATGATATACCATTACTGGGTGAAGATCCCAAGGTAATGCGCCATAGTGGTGATCAATGAGAGGACTCAACACCTACAACAAGTTCCAGAGAGAACTAGCCAATTGCGGAGTGAAAGGAGGAGCAAATCAGGGAGTAAATCACGCAGAAAGGATCTTGCATGTAGTCCAATGCATGCTTGAACAATCAAAGGCGCCAATCTAGTGAAGATTCCAATGTTGAAGCCTTGCATGTCAATGAATGCTCTAATTAAGTGTTCGCATGTGCCAGTAATGAAGGTCGTAGGTGTGTAGTACCTACAATAGCCATACAACTCTCGAAGGCATTTACAATTTTTGTATGGTTTCACCTAGCCCAGCCACGAATCCCATGGTTCTAGAGGCGGATCTAGAAACAACAATCACACGAACTAGTTTATTGTTTGATTTACTCGTGTTTCACTATTTTGTTTGAGGCAAATTTCATGGCAATAATTGGAACAACTGTTTTTCCTCCATTATAATAAGAGAACAAGAGAAGAGCACCATGGAAAACAGCACGGAACTGAGCATGGCCGACAAGGGCGAGGGCGACAAGAGTGTTGTGTGAAGGTAATGGGGTTCAAACGTTGCGTTGCTTTGTGTTGTGTGAAGGTAATGGGGTTCAAACGTTGCGTTCCGTGTAAAAGCACGAGTGCCAACTCGACCATGAGGGCCACGAGAACTAGGGTGAGTGCCAACAATTTAACTATAAGGTTTACATTTTAATTTGTTTAAAATTTTCATGTATATAGTGTATCTTTCCAATTTTATTATAATTATAATTTAAATTAATATAATTTTAATATTAAATGTATTTAATAGTGATATTTTTATGTTGTAGTCTAACTAGCTGGAGGAATTGCCCGGAAAGTTATCGAAATTCAGGTCATATTTAGAGAAAATCCGACAAGGATTTTTGTAAATCCAAGTTTTAGTCGTTAAACTTCAAAATTTTAGGTGTCCTAGAAGTTTTTGATGGTGCTGACTCCATTTCCACCATGAAAAACAAGATTCAAAGACTGCATCTACAAGATTTTTTGAAATTTTTTTGCCCAGATTCCGGCCACTTTTGGTCATCCAGACAATTTCTCCGCCTCAGTAAACAACTCCTATTTTTATTTTTAATTAATTGTGATAACCATATTTCTAGTTTTAGTTGATAATTTAATCAGTTGTTAACTATACAATACAGATTATGCGATTGAACTCTTAACTAAAACTACTCTTATTTTTAATTAACTAAAATATAAATGATAGTTTAAACTAATATAAATTATTTAAAATATAAATTATAAATTATTACGAACAAAAAATAAATTATAATTGTAATTATTAATTATATTTAAATACTTGTATGGTTTGAATATTTTTTTTACTTATTTATATATATATATATATATATATATATATTTTTCCTTGTTGTATTGCACCAGGTTTCTTTTGAATCTTCGTATCCATATCTATTCCTGTATCTGTTTCGGTGCAATTTAGGGATGAGCATGTTGTTCTAAAGGTTCATCAATTTGCTCACACCAAGATATGTTTTCAAAGAGCTTAACATATTTACATAATAAAACATAGATTTTGAGTGTGCAAAAAGATAGGATGATCATCTTTCAATTGTAGTAAGAAGAGATTATCAAGAAAATGATATAGAAGAAGCAACAAAATTTGAAGAAGAATTAAGGTTTTATGAAGCACGGCTTAAAACACCACGTTTTGATGAAGTATGTATAGAGTTGCAACAATGAATGTTGAAGGCAGCATGTTCAAAATGAAAAAATTAATGAAATTTTTATGTAATGGAGTCTTGAAGAGATTAAGCATTATTATGAATTGATGTAGGAGTTTTTTAAGGAACAAGAAACTATTCGTGAAAAAGTGAACTTTTTGGAAAAGGAGTTGAAATGGATTGGCATCATTCTAGTTGCAATAAAAATCAATATTCAAAGTTCTTGATCTGGAGTAGGAAAAAACCGAAACAGGTTGAAAGCATCAATGATTGAAGCAACAAGATCAAGAAGAAATTTCATTCATATGTTGAATCAGAGAAAGTCAAAATGAAATATTTGAGTCATATTTGTAAGCCTTGTTGAGACACAGACCAACAGTTTATTTCTTTTTGTCAAGTTGAAAGTAATATTGTATTTAGTTGTAGGTTTCTAATCTTTGAAATGTTTGTTCTTGTAATGAAGGGGGAGTGTGGGAAGAAATAATTCCAACTACCTCTTAGATTTCTTAGTTGTCATAATTAGTTTAATTTAATTCAAGTTTAGTTGAGTTCTAGTTAAAGTTTATTCCAATTACTTATTATAATGTTTCCTTATCTCCTATATAATCTATTTAATTGTTACCCAATAATGAAAAGAGCACTTGGCTGCATTTTTATTTTTTTATTTTAGCATTTGTCTGTCTTCAGCCTCTCAATCCCTGTCAAGGATATGATAACGAATAAAAGCTTAGGTCACATAATCGATCAAAGTCACCGGAAGGAAGAGTAGGGACGGGAGATGACCTACCAAGAACATGGAAGGATTAAGAGTGGCAAGCCGAATGTGATCCTTTAATAAAATCTAGTTTTTGTTTTTCTTACCAGTGTTATATTGTATTTAAGTTGGTAAATTTTAACAATCGATGGAAGAATTATATATTTAATATCAGGATATTGTATAGATGGAAGAATTATATATTTAATATCAGGATATTGTATAGATGAAAGAATTATATATTTAATAGTAGGATGTTGTATAGATGAAAGAATTGCATATTTAAAAGCAGGATGTTGTATATATGAACGGATTATATATTTAATAGCATGATGTTGTATAGATAAAGAATTATATACTTCTCAACATGGTTTTATGTGACAGCGAATTGACATGACTCTTGAAACAATGTTGTCCATTTTTTTAATCGATCAGGATCAGTGTTGCGGGGGAGCGCCCCCCCCCCCCCTCGCTCCCGCTCCCGATCCGCGCTCCGGGCGGGAGCGACTCGGAAGCGGGTCGGGAGCGCGCTCCCTAAAAAAAATTTCGCTCCCTGCCTTTTTGGGAGCGTTTTCGGGAGCGTTTTGCCTTTTTTGCATTTTTTTTTTGTAGTAATGTTGGAAATGCAATTTTTTTTGAAAGAAACAAATAGTTTTTGAGTGGGGCAACTTAATGATCAAGTCTAGGCCCTAGTATTGATATGTTATTCATGGTAATGTTAAATTCTTTAAGTAAAAGTGACATTTTCTTTAATTTTCATTTTCATCCTTTTACTTAAATTTTTAACATTACCATGAAATGACTCAGGATGTTTGAGAGTGGTTTCGTCCTCATTGGATTTCATATGGAGAAAGTAGAATTTTAGATTTCATTCAAAATCCAGCAGACTTACCAGTTTTTCAGGATTTCAGGATTGGGGGATTGCAATGTTTCCATTGAATTTTGTCATGTATTAGGGTATGGAACTCATATTTAATCAAGAGTACCAATCCCTCTATATACCTTGATGTTAGTGACATTGGTTGTCGAACTCCTCTATCATGACCCTTCTAAAAATGTACGCATCACTCAAACAAAATCTTGACTTGACATGCTATGCTTTTTCTATCTTATGTTAATGCTTAGAGGGTGATATTAATGACAAAGATCCCTATACAGATACAAAGGTAATGACAAAGATACCTCTGGATATTAATGCTTGGAGGGTGATATTAATGACAAAGATCCTGATTTTGCAACAAGACTAAAAAATTAGACATTTCTCGTGGTGGCAAGAGGCCCAAGCATAAGAAATAGATAATAGATTTACTTCTCTTTTCTAGTTTCTAGTAGCTTTTATAACTATTGACTATTTCATATTTATTATGATATTTTTTTAAACAATATATGACAATTTAAGTTTGAAGTTGGCAATTATAACTCATTAGTAATGAATTATGAATATGATGCTTCATGAAAGTTGAAAGTTGTTTCATTTCATTTCATTTTATAACATTTCATTTCATGTTAGATATTATTTGTTGTAATGGTTACACTTAGCTTACAAGTACAACTTTGGTGATCAATGATGATAAATGTTATATATTGAATTTTGAAAGCTTGAAACTTTAAGATTGATGAATCATGAGACTCAATATGTTGTATGTTACTATGTTACTAACTTGCGGACGTGGTTGATGAAGATTATAACTTCTAGATGATTGTTGTTATATGGTTCAATCTATGCTTTTTTATGTTTTTTATATCTAATTCATCATTCTACATGTTTTTGTTGACATATATGTATCAAAAATTAAAAAATATAAAAAATATATATGTTTTTAAAAAATCGCTCCGGGATTCGCTCCCAAACCGGGAGCTTCTGAAAATGGTCGCTCCTGCTCCCGCTTCCGCTCCCGCTCCCAAGTAACATTGATCAGGATTATGTAAGACTATTTTATAAAAATTTCCGGATCAGGATTATGTAAGACTAGTGAGAAAAAGAAATACATATGGAACAATTAGAGAGAATTATTAAAGAAATTATAAAAAAATTTCTCGCCAAATTGGAAAAGAGTTTATATGAACTGCAACAAGCCCATGGTCAATACTATAGGAATTTGAATATGTTGACGACATGTTTCTGGTCAAAAATGATACATTGATAATTAGCAGGTTAAAAGAAAAATTAAACAAGGCATTTGCAATGAAGAATTTAGAACCAAGGTAGATTTTGGGATGCAAACTATAAGCGAAAGGAAAGGAAGGAAACATTGGCTGTCCAAAACTTGGAAAAAATTGATATGGCGGATGCAAAACTTGGAGGTATACCACTTACTTGTCATCTTAAATTAACAAGTAAACAATTCCCCATTAGTATTTGAAGCAAAAGCAGAAATGTCCAAGATTTCATATGCTTTAGGAGTAAGAAGCCTTATTTATGCAAATTATATGTACTTTCCCTAGAGGTTTCAATGGGAATGGTAAGTAGGTTTCTTGCCAAACCAGGCAAGGAACATTGGAGTGTAGTTAAATGATTTTAAGAAATATAAAAAGCTCAATTGATTATTGTTTTTTTTCTAGGTACTAATAGATTGTTGGAAGGATTTATCCGTGTTTATATAACAAGTGACATCAATCCCAAAAAATAGACAACAAGACATATCTACATTTCTATAGGGTTGTATTTCCTGGGAATCTAAAATGCAAAAAGTGGTGGACCTTTATATTGCGACAACTCATGCATGCAAGGAAATGCTTTGGATGAAGAGATTTTTGGTGAGCTAGGTTGCATCAGGAGGGTTATGCATAGAATACTGACAACGAACTTACAATCTATCATCCCAAAAACTCAGGCCTTCCATTCTAAAACAAAGAATATTGATATGAGATATCATTAAATTTTCCGAAACAAAACATATTGATATGAGATATCACTAAATTTTCCAAATATTAGATGATGTACTATTATAATTACATAAAAAACACATAAAAGAAAATCCAATTTATATATCAACAAAAATTTTGCGAAAAAAAATAAGCAAGAGCTTTGCAAATCATTGATTGAAATGACACCAATTTTATGAAAGGTGTCTTTTGATTCAGGAAATAAAAACATAAGCACAAATATTCACCCAAAACTTTTATATGATCTGATATAAGAAGCTCTTATATATAATACCAAATAAAATAAGAATAAAAATATAACACCTGTTATGATTCCTTCGTATTTCTGAAATATCATATTAATCTCAAAAGTTTACAATAATGACTTTGGTATCTAATTTTTTGATATGCCATGATGTTGTCCTCGTACTATTTGTCTACATTTAAGTTTGTTATTGACCATGAAAATCCCTCTGACAAACTATTTGGCCTACTCTGATAAACTGTTTAAACTCCCGGGAACAGGTGAGCAGAAACGCGGGACGGACGAAAGCTTTTGACATGGACCGTGAGATGGACACACAGCATATCTCAAAAATGAAGGACCGTGCAAGAACTCAGATAAAAACTTGGACTGCCTAAGATAAGGGGTACCTCCTCACGCTGTGTCCATAACCTGGGTCACGCCAGAGAATGGCAATTTATGTTTTCTCCGATCTCTGCATTATATTGGACTACTGAAAAGTTTATGGCCATATTCTTGGAGGAAGGAAATCGAGGTGCGGGCCAGAGTAGTAAGAGGAAAACCCAGATGATCAGGGAAAATCTGAACTGAGTCTATCGCTCTTAGTAACTAGGCATGCCCGTGTTGATTTTTGTGATCTCTCTTATGCTTACTCTCGTCTATTATACGATCTTACATTACAAAAACTATCGGTACGTTTATAGCTTACTGCAAGCTCCATTAGTTAACCATGAACACTCTGGAGAACAATATTGCTATATGGAGCGTCGCTACGCTTCCAACCTTGCCATATTAAAAAAACAGATGGTTTTAGTATTATGCGTCACATCTAAACTATGCACGCTGGTCTACTATGTTTCACTCTATTATGGTATTTTACGTTCCAAAAAAAACTCGATAGGTTTATATCCTATTGCAAATTTTAATAGTTTTAATAAAAAACACTTTGGATATCTATCAAGGCCTAAAACAACTAAGACTTCACTCAATCTAACATCATGAATCTTTCAGAAAGAAGAAAATTACTTCTTTATATATTACAATCTTAACAACACCTCTACATAATCTGGTTTCCTTCTCAACCCAATATGACGGTACAAATACATGGGTTATTAAACGAAACATAACTTCCACAACATGCATATACAAGATTTCAAACCTCGCCAATTTACCAATTTGAACAAGATAATAAATTTGAAAGGAAAAATCATAAATTTGAAAGGAAAAATCATAAAAGTGAGGAAAAAGATAAATACGTATTCATCACTAACAAATAGTTTAAAAATTTATATTTTTCTTTACCATAAATTCAAACTTATTAAATAATATTATTTACAACACATCTAAATTCAAACGTAGATATTTTCACCTACCATAAATTCAATCTTTCTAACCGCTAAAAAAATATAAATTCAATCATATATTTTTATCACATAAATTCAATCTCATTGACTACAATCACCTACAAATAATGTAAATTCAATTCATTATACATATTTATATTCCACATTAACAAGCATCTAATCGTACATTCTCAAATGAATCTCTGCAAGGGAGTACCTTTCTTTGAAGTTGCTCTATTTGAGTCACCAATATTTCGTTCTGACATGTCAGAGAGGAAACTACAATTAGGAAAATATTATTTACATTAACCCTGGATAAATATTAAAAGTGATATCACGTTATAACTACCTTTCGCGCTCGTATATTTCTCAAGCCTCGTTCAACCTGGCTCTCCAACTGATTCAAATCCTTCAATGCACATGATGCCAGTTCCTCGCCCAACATCTTTCTACAACAAGTGCAAGAAAAAAAAAATACTCTAAAGTCGAATACAAGATATATTGATAACATAAAATATTAATTCTATTGCATGGATCCACATTGAAAGTTCGTTACCTTTGCGTGCATTCAAGAATCTCAATCCTTTCTTCCATATTCGCAATTTCTCGTTTTAAATCCTATACATATATAATAATGATATCTTAGTAAAAGAGTATTTAAAGGTAAACTCCCTATCATAATAATGATATCTTAGTAAAAGAGTATTTAAAGGTAAACTCGCTATCATTCATCATACGTAAATTGAATTGAAATATTTTTCTGGCTCCGGAAAACAATAATATCAATATCATTTTTACAGCATTTTACAACCTCACAGGATTCGAACTTGGGTGGGGGGTGTGAAATCCATCCGCCTCAGCCATTACATCATGCACGTCATGTGCCAATAATGTCAATATCATATTTATATAAAATTTGAAATTAATATTCTAATATTTTAATTTTCTTTATATATATATTAAAATAATAATATAATATATTATCAGTTTATCTTTATTTTAATTTTTATCTATTAAGTGTTAAAATGGATTAAATCTGTTTTCACTCTAAAAATAAATAGATTATTAAATAAACTATATTCATAATTGATTTATTTCCAAGACATTAAACTACATAACATGAAATCTCTACCACCAGGAACACCTCCAATATAACATATAACTATAATTAAAATATTTTAAACTAATAATATAAAATATAACATAATTAAATTAAAAATATAAAAAGTTCAGAGCTTTGACTACCATTGCAGGGTTTTTTCAAAAAGGAAGTTGATTCCAAGCAATGAGAGCAGACCGGTCCAGTCTGGACTTTCATATGTTGTGCAAGCAAGAAGCACACTGGCTGTGTCAACGTCAACGAACCCAGGTGGAAATCATCAGTTATCTCTAAGGTGATGCATTTTCTATCCCTAAGGAGGAATCTCACTTGATTCAAATCGTTAATGGAGGGGTCCATGCAATTTTCATGAGAGGATTGTGCAAAATTATATGTAGTTCACTAATATTACGATCATGCACAAGGTTTATTACACTATGTAATTTGGATATTTTTATCTGTTTGAGTGGGGATACCTCATATAAAACTATGGTTCAATGTTTTATAAAGACGGAGGCAAGTAGCCTCTCAGGTGTTTTAATTGTAGTGGAGCAGGACATTGTACGTCTAAGCGTCTAGAGAAGAAGAAACAAGAGTCACACCAACTAATTGCTCAAAGAAGTAAATCAAATAGCCAAATGCAAAGGTCATTTTCCCTTCAAGGACAATTTTTTTAAAAACAGTAATAATCCTTTGCTCCTCTCTTAAATAATGTTGAATGTTACAGGTGTGGCGATTATGAGCACATAGTAGCTCCTCCTTTTCAAAGGAATGCAAATAGAAACACAAATCGTGATGAGGACCAAAGAGGGAAATTTCACAACAGCAAACCATCACAGACTTGAGTCGTATGAGAAACTTAGCAGATCAGACTAATACTCCTATGGTGGAGCTCACTAATAATATTAATTGTGTTCGAGTCAGTCCTCCAATACAATACACGCAAAATGCAAGCACAGACAATGAGAAAGAAGCGAAACATGTGATATATTGGTTAGCTTTGTTTGGTGATAAGAATATCAATTCGATGCGCGAGAAATTCACTTAGAAAAGAAAAAAGACAACCTCGTGGAGTTGCCCCAATAAGGACTCAACATACTTGAGTGTGGAAGAAAAAAGGAAATAATCTAGTCGAGAAAAAGAGAAATAATCTACTCAAGGGGAGTAGATCTCTTGCTTCTCTTCATTGAGAAGAAAAGAAGATGGCTTCAATGGATGCGAGAAATATCATATGCATGCCGCAAAAGAAGCAAAAGAAATATCCAAATAATTCATCTGAATGATTAAGGAAAGACGGTCACTTTTCATTTTTAAATAGTTGTTGATGTACTACTAATCTTTGATCATATGATAATTTGTTGTTGTTAAGAATAACTGTGGGTAGAGGTTGGTGGTGTTGTTGGTCCATATAAATGTTGCCTGATTGATCAAAGTTTATGTTGCAGATATGATGAGTTGTAGGATTGTCATTCTACTTCTAAATTATTTCATTAAAAATTGGAAACATATTTGAGAAGGGATCAGACATTGGTGAAAAGAACTAATAGTGCAACAAATTTCCAGACTCTTAATACCACACAGAGAGCATGACAAAAGTGGGAGAATACTCAATTAACAACTGGTATCAATGTCCCAAGAGTTAGTTCAATCGGTCAAATCAGTGCCTCGCCAATCGGGAGGTCACAGGGTCAATTCCCGAAAGCTCTTGGGGTCAGGTCAGTAAATAGGCCAAGGGGTGTGATTCCCTTCGGGTGGGGTCCACCCTAGTGTTGAACCGTGGACATAGTGGCTACGCAGTGACCACGGGTATCCGTGAACTACATGTGACCAAAAAAAACATACAACCAAAACAAAAACAAAACAAAGAACAAAAAACAACAACAACAACTGGTATCAATGGTATCAATTAACAATTAACACTTATTGGTTGAATAGCGTAGCCTTTTTCCATCGATGTCAAAGGGGGGAAGTAAACAAAGGAGGAGAGAAATAAGAAAACCATTGCCTAAATTAATACAAGAAGAAACGAATTAGCCATTAATGGGGAGAAGGAAGATATCAATCACAAGGAGAGAAAAAGACAACATTATGTTGGCTAGATGTAGCATGAGGAGTGGCCATCGATGTGAAGTAATGTTTAATGTTTCCACCAATGACAAAAGAGCACATTGTTATAATATGTTCTAATTGATGTCAAACATGTTGATGTCAAAGGAGTTATATGATGTTAATAATACTTTCATGGAGATTGTTATTAGTTTGACAAGCATGTCAAAGGTGTGGTAGAGCTCAAATATCTCCAAGAAGATAGGTGAACTAGTGTGTTTGAAGCAGAAGAGACTTTGGAGCCAGTTTCGGTTCAGAAGATCAACTCAATTTCACTTAGAAATTGCTCATGGGGATAGTTCTCGGAAAGAGCATTCCAATGATATATTGAAATCTGAAATGGACTTCCTGGATCAAAAGATAAGGCTGATCAAGGTTATAAAGTTGAAAGTCCAATTTTGATACTCTAGCCATGGGCCCTACCACTGAGTCACCATGCATAAGCAGCGAGCACAACCACATGGGCGCATAGGTGGACCAAGCTCAGGATGTATAGCATGGGTCCTACCCAGGACACATAATCCCAACGCAAATAGCCCCAAATGTTTCTAAGGAAGGTGAAACCATTATAGACTGGGAGGACATCGGCGTCGGAGCAAGCAATGGGAAAACGTGGCTGACAGATGCAACATTGATTGGTGCATGTCAATCGACCAAGGGGACCCCACTGACAAGTCACCCTGGCGAACTCACCCCTGTGGGATTCCAAGGGACTGCATCTTTATTACCTAGAAGAGAACCCTAAGGTCACATCAATGTTTTTGTATGTTGCAACAAAAACTTCCCATCCCTGCCTATAAAGTTTAACAGAAAATTAATGAAAACAATGGCCTCGATCCCGGTTCTGCCATACCAATGACATGGAGTCTTGATAGCATGGACCAACCATAATAGGACACGTGGCATGATTTGATTGCACAACTGACATGACATATAGCCACATTGGTTGATGATATTAACATGACATGGACAATAGGGATGTGACACATGGCATGCATATTTGATATTTTCAGGTGGTCATGTGGGTTGAAAATAGGTGACACATGGCACCAATTAGTGAGCGACATGTCACAATGTGGTGTACAAAACAGCCGACATGTTAGCATTAGAGACACATCACCTCGGCCAGTCAACCCCAGTGCGATCTGATGGCGTAGAAAGTTTTATCCTCGAGCTGACGGGACACTATGACATGGTGGCATACAAGCTAGCAGGGACAAGTCATACTGGCAGTTTTCTGATTAGTTTGTGGGCACACATGGCAGTCCCCATAGGACATATAATCCTAAAGGAATGACCCCGACAATTTTCATTGCAGCTCTAAGTTTCATTTCTAGGAAAGTGAGTGACATGTCGCAATGTGGTGTACAAAATGGCAGACATGTTAGCATTAGAGGCACATCACCTCGGCCAGTCAACCCTAGTGGGATCTGATGGCATAGAAAGTTTTATCCTCGAGCTGATGGGACACTATGACACGGTGGCATACAAGCTAGCAAGGACAAGTCATACTGGCAGTTTTCTGATTGGTTTGTGGGCACAAGTGGCAATCCCCATAGGACACATAATCCTGAAGGAATGACCCCGACGATTTTCATTGCAACTCTAAGTTTTATTTCTAGGGAAACAAGATTTGGGGTTAGACGCCTACTCCAAGACACATATCTGTATGAAGGCCTAGTGACTAAGGGCATAGAAGGTTTGTCCACATGATTAAGCCCCTGAGGCTTAGAATAAAGGTGTGTTCAAGCTTGGTCATATGCATAGTGTTACTGTGACCAATGGCGAGGGCCTAACATGATTGAGTCGACAACATTTTGGTGTATTGTGCCATATTTGGTGTTTTGGCACCAAAACTAGTGGTGGGCTAAAATTGGTGAACACGACATGAGTGACTTGGCAGTTGTTTGGGGACATGGACATATTTGGTGGTATATTTGGTAGTTTTGACCAAATCTAGTAGTACACTAGATTTGGAACTACAACTAAAGTCATTGTTAGATCCCACAAAATTCCAGAATGATTAAAATTAGTAGAATAACTCAAAGATTGACATCAAGACAATGGAAAAAAAATTGAAGACCATTGGTACACATCAATAGAACATACTATAAGTAGAAAGATATGAAATAATCAAGATCAAACCTCAGTTAAGTGTAAGTTATAAACTCAATATAACTAAAGTTAAAAACTAAAATGATCAACGAAATCTCTTTATAATCATAATTGTATCAGTGAAGAAGGTGATCATTAGAGATGCATTAGGGGGTGAATGCATCATATTTTAGGTGAATCTAAAAGGGCATTCGATAGTGAATCAAAGGTCACTGGTAAAGGCATAAAGGTGTTTTAATGGTGATATTGGTGATTTGAAATAGTTGAGGTATGTAAGCAACAAGGCATTTTAAGGGAGCAAGAAAAGAGCTTATCAATCCAAGGAAGGCATTCATGTATAGCAATAGGAGAAATTACGTTTTGTAGCAAGAAAGTCTTATTGATCTGAGTTTGAAAATAGTATGAAAGACGAATCCATATGGATAGCAAGTTGTAGCTTGCATTTAAGGGGTTGTATCTCCTTCCAGTAGTGGTTGGTAAACAATCAGGGGTTGGAGCTCCTTTCAATGGTCATTGATAAAGTAGTGAGCAATATCTTACTTTTGGAGTATGCCTGAGAACGTTGTAAAATAAAGTGGAAGATCACCTTTGTAAAAGTAATTTAAGAGAAGACTAAGGTATTTAAGTGTTGTATCAACATAAAGATTTTGGAAAACTGTATAAAAAAAAATTCACTTAAGTCACTGGTGACAAGTGACCCTAACAGCAGAAAATAGTTGCTTATATGCTTCAAATCTACAACAAAACGTGATAAAACCCTGCAAAAAAATATTTAATGCAAGTCTAAAACATATAGCAGCAGTAAAGGAACGTGCAATAACCTAACAAAAGGACTATAATTGAATAATATTTTATTAAAAAACCCCTGGTGAGAAATATTTACAACATTGGTTTGTAGATCCCCCTCTGTGGGATGGATCCTTTTGATGTTCTTTTGCTTCAGCGATCTATTTCTCTCTCTCAATATGCAGAAAACCCAAAAGCAAGATGGAACTCAAGTGGGAGCTTAAACATCATAAGATGATAATTGTCACTATAATAATGATCGTAGTGAAAAATGAATGAAAAACCCTCTTATTTATAACAAACTATTGAGCTAAATTAGGAATTCAAAAATAATAAAATATTATTGACCAAATCAAAATCTAACCATTAGGAATACTTTATTATATCTTTTGGAGAGTAAACATATATTCATAATGGTCAAATATCTTTATTTAGAAAACGGTTGAAGTAATTAACACATAAAATGATTTAATAATCACTTTGTAAAGATTAATAAAGGTGTGAATTTCAAATAATTATTAAATAATGGTTTAAAAATTGTTCGAAGAATAAGAATAAGGAATAATAAATAAATAATTATTTAATAATTATTTCTAGACAAAATTAAATAAAAAATGATTTATTTAATTATTCTCATGGGGTTTTTTAATTTTAAGCGGAAATAATTTAATAAAATTGGTTTACTAAATTATTTCCTATGGTGAAAGCGATTTTACAATGGTAAAATTAATCCCACATGATGTATTTCAATCCAGCTAGTCAGAAATGACTAAGTGATCATTTTTTAGGTGATAACAGATTACCCCCTAACGTACGAACATCACAAGAAAATTGAATGACTGAAATACATTGTAGGTTACACTTCAACGAGACACCGAAGGGGGGTCAGAGAGAGAGAGAGAGATAGTGGAAGCAATGTAAGAAAGGGCAGAGAAATGGAGGGGGTGGGACCTACTAAATTAATATAAGTTTGAAGATAATTAAATGAAAACAAGATAATACCAGAGAGACAAAAACTTTGGCAGAAAAGACTTTGAACCCTGAATGTATATTCACAAAGAATAATCATACAATATATATACATCAAGTTATGTCTCGAGATAGTTTTTCTATCTTGGACATGCGATCTCTTGGTTGAGTGAATATTTCAACCACACACTAATCTAGGAGGCTAACTAGTTTGAGAGAATCTCTCAACCAACTAGACCTCAACAAACTCCCAAGTATTAGGAATAGAATCATTCTAGATTGATGAGCACACCAAAGACAAGTAGGAATTATAATTTCCAATTTTCATAATTTTATTATTTTTTGAATACTTGGACTTACTGATTGTTTATGTGAGTGAGGTTAACATCCCCCCCCCCCCAATCATAAGTCCAGAGTAAGAACATCCCCCCCGCCCCCCCAAATCATAAGTCCAGAGTAAGAACCTAGTACCATCTCCAAGTCTTCATGCTGAAAATATTGAGCTGAGCTTGAATGAAAAACAATCTGAAAAATCGCTAAAACTGGATCTCGAAAACTCCAATATGAAGAGAGCAAACCAAGAGAAGTGAATCAACTGCAAGTCTAACACATCCCTGAAAAATCTTAACTTAATATAATTCCAAGCTACAATGCAAAAGGATCTATCTATCCTTTGCTAGGTCCAATGATCACCTAAGTGAACAAAAATACCCACATTTGCTATCAATTGGCATCCCAATCACTTGTCCACCGACAAATTTTGATTCCCACTAAGAAATTGTGTTTTTGTCGAAACTTTCAGTCCAACAACCATCATTATCAATTCAATTTCAATTTCATCAACAATAATTCCCCTCTTTGTTAACTGAAAGGAGAGACCATAACCATCTTCATTTGTTCATCTATATCTTCATCCACCTAGTTAGAAATGGCTAGGTGATCAGTTTTTAGGTGATACATGTTGCATATATGGTTCTTGTCTTGATGCTTAGATTTTGTTAAAGAGATTGTTGGTATTTTAGCATTTACTTTTTGAAAAAAAAATTAAAATTTTCACAACACTGATTCATACCCCCCCCCCCCCCCGTATTGTCTTGGTTTTTGACAATGCTAGCTCATCACATTATGGAGCTTCTAGAGATAGTCATTGAAAGGATTTGACTAACATGAAAGATTTAGTCAAGTGGTTAACTAACGAAGAAATTCACATTTCAATCAAATGAATGGTTGATGGCTTGGTCAGGTAATTGACCAACAAATGGTCAGTGTACTCATGGACTAGTGGACTAGTAGACCTAGTGGTCAAGGAATTGACTAGATAGTCAGGTTGAGTCAGTAATTAACAAGCAAGAAAACAACATAGATTTCATGAAAGTGAGTGCAACTGCTAACAATTTTTTGTGGAAAAAATATTTTATAATTCAACGAATTTGGTTATCTTTGGACAGACTAAATAAAGGACCCTATGGGTTGAATATTAAGCATCAAATGTATCAAATTAATTGTTATTCAATCATGCATTATGATGTTATGGTCACAATGTGTTGTGCTTAAGTGCTATAATGGTGTATTTAGACACCACCCCTCATCTTGCAGCACAACTACTCTTTTGTTTATTTCTTTGTATTATATTTTTGTTCTTTGTTCTCATGTTCCCTCAATTCCCAACATTTGACACCTCATAATATGTTATTCATGTAGTCCTAAACTATTGCAAACATTTATACTCATATCCTTACAAAAACTTGTCTAACATATAACTCCAATACAACACTTATGATAATGATTTTTAGGCACTCCAAGCTCTAAAACAATAGAGTCATTATCTGGTAGGAACTGAAAGTAAGTTGCATACAGATCATCATCCTTTGATTTTTCTTAACACTTCAACTAAGCTGAAAGAGTAACCCCGCATGAAATGGACCTCCTATATTCAACAACTCAGCTAGCAATTAAGTACAAGATGGGAAACACCTACAAAAAACTACCAATATGCTTATTTGTCTTGTTCTATGCATATTCACCATCCTCAATGTCAACTGTCTCATCCCTATGAATGGTTGAAAGAGTAATACACTCGTATTTTGGCCCTATTTTCCAAGATTTGTAATCTCCAACAAAAGTAAACCAAAAACCAATTTTTGATCTCTGCATTCAAGATAGTTGGTTATATATATTGAATCAATTGTGTGCTCCTACTACCAAACATAGACTCATCCTCATAAACCAAGTCCATGCTTCCATGTATGGGGGTCACATTTGTATCAATAAAACCTTACATCATTTGCAATTTCATTTTCTTTGGGATAATTTAAACAAACAAATGATTACATTCCTTCATATTTGCATCCTTAGCAATATCTCAAAACCAACTTACATAATACCACCTTCATTATCATATGTCACTTTCACACGACAACATTCTTTATTCGCAACATCAAAGAAATCAACACTCAAGAAGCTACAAATCTATTCCTAACTCGTGTATATCCACAATTCGGCCTCCCCCTCACTTGCTTCATTTATGAGCACTTCCAAATCCTTACTCATTTTTTAAAACCGTTTGGCATTTTTTGGGTTGTAAACTACAATTTTTGACCTCTCATCCCTAAGTTGGTCAAATACACATTGATTCATTCCCTCTACATATTCTAACATAAGCATAAGCAATGGCATTATTATTTTCACACTGTACAACATAGAAATAATACATTTATTCACAATTCTATGATCCATTTTGTTTTCAAGTGTGCTATGGTTTTCAGCCTATTATGCCATATGAGATATCATCGATGCTCAACACTACACTTTCTTCTCATCAACAAAAGGAACAATTCCATCCTTATTTTCAAGGCACCTCAACATGTATCCATAACCAGGTCAAACATGCTCCTGAGCAAGAGCATGCCATTCATGAAGTCAAATAGGATATGCATTTATTTGTAATAAAGTTCATAGTCGGCTATCAAGTTTGGAATTATTTCCAAATAAAAATTTCCAAGTACAATAACGTCATAAGCTCCAACCTCTCCAATATGGTTTATATATAATTATTTTGAGGGTTTACCAAAACATATTTAAGGTATAGCTTCCAAAATAGATAGGAATCCATTAAATAATTAACGTGAATAAGCATAGGTTGTATGAACCATCACAACTAGAAAGAGATATCCCCTTATCTTATGCCATTCACAATATCCAAAATTTTGAGTGTTAATTGTCTAAACATAAAATGCTACACATGTGCACATGTTTGTTAGGTTTTGGCACAAGTCTCTCTTATTTGGTGTACAGTGTGGCTTCCCTCCAACTCAAGCCAAGTGGTTTCTTTCAAACGATTTTCACACTAAGTCTCCTCCTTTGTGTGAGAATGTTAATACACTTTCAACTAAAGCCTACATGAATTGGTGTTTTAGAGGGCTCATATTGAAACAATAAATGACTAATTTAGCACACAATGCAGATACTTTATCTTTATGGGGACGTTATGCCCTTTATGGATTGATTCTACATTTTTGGTTTTGAGTAGTCGATTTGTTAGAAATTAGTTGATTGTCCAAAATCAAATAGACTCCATCATGTCTAGTCGATTAGCTCAATTTCGATTGACAACTAAATTGTTTAGTATTTAATAGCCTTTGGGTTATTATTTTGGCAAATATTATTTAACACTAGTTTTCTTCTTCACTCAAAGGATCACAACAATTACAATTCAAACGATTGAATCCCCTAATGAACATAATTTTTCTTTTGTAGATTCCACTATCTTTTGCAAATCTAGGTGCCTTGAGGACTACTACTTGGAATATCTACTAATAGTGGTATTGTATTGGGTGAAAGTCAATTCATAGCACTTCATAATGCTTCAGCCTTTATACAACACTATTGGATTATTTTCCAATGCAAATGAATCCACCCCTTGTTGTGAAGGCTTGCTACTCTGTCAATTAATTAGCTTTGCATTCATGTCAAGCAACAAGGACAAACCTACCTTAAATTTCACCTATGATATTACTCCACAACAATTTCTCTAATTACATCACGATGTAGCACAAATAGTACTGCAAGCTCTTTTACAAATCAAGAGGACCTCATCAACAAATTCCACTTCATTTTGACTTTATCAAAAGAAAACATCGCCAATGTACCAAGGTGACCTAGGTGGAGAATGCATGGATTCATGGATCCATAACTTCTTTATGTGTTTTTCATCAATATCTAAGGCTTGAATACTCGACTAGGAACTTATGTGTGATAGACTTAATTTTTGGAAGAATCCCTAACTCCAAGTCCTATGTCAAGTTAAACACAATTCTATAAAGCATTATCACATAGATTTTATCTACTAGGATATCACCAAAGTTTTTAGGCTCATTAGCTTAATCAACAATTTTCATGTTAGTATTATTACATACCAAAGGTGGGTACCCCTAGGAGAATTTTTCTCTTGATCATCCTCTTCTAGCTGACAGCCAATAGCCCCTGACAACCACCTTGTAGCAGATGTGATCTGTCATTTTATGTTTTCCACCTGCATCATACATATGTTTCTTCACCCATTTGTTAAGAGAACATTTTAGAAGGTGGGAAATATGATCCAAAACGTATGTTATTCATGATGCAATCAGGTTCTTATTCTTGTTTTTCATTCATGCATTTGGCATGGATGATTGGGTGACTTGGAAGAAGGAAGGGCTTTTACCATGGTTTTATTCCCTCACCTTAAATGGAGGGTTAATTTTCAATCCTAGTCCAGTGGAAGCTCCCCTAATTTCCCATGGCTTCAGGAAGGGAACTACTTGGGAAACCCCAATTGAGATAGCATGGTCCCATTTTCCCATTCCATACTTGCACTTCTCTCCAGACATTATGATCCCTATACTCCATCTCCCTTCTTTGGGTCCACTGAGTTCTAACATATCCCCGTCCCCTTGTTCACACATCTGAGTCGGGCTTCGGAACTTTTCCCTAGAAGGTTGGTGCATCTAAAACAAAACTAAAAGAAGCATATCATTTTCACCGTAAAAAATCGAAGGAAAAGGAAAATTATAAAATGCAAAATATGGTAGATACATTAAAATTAACATGTTGACAAGATTCAACCATGATCTTTACCCCTTATCATTATGGCCATCACCTGGTTCCTAGGGCCAATGTTTCCTCATCACATCATAAAAGGAACCCTTGCATGTCCCAACCCCTAGTGGGTGATGACTTGCCCTGCATTTAAGGGGGTAACCACTACTACACATCATTCACAACATGCTCTCATTTCCTAGATCTTCACGAAGTAATACAGAGAAAAATCAAGAAAATGAAAAAGGAAATAAGAGGGCTAGAAAAAAAGGGCAAGGTAACTCATGCATCAACAATTTCTCCCTCCTCACATATGCATATTGAGAAGGTTTATTTCCCCATCATTCATTCCCTTTTTACCATAGCATTTAGCCTTGAGACCATTTCCCCTTTGCATTCCATTATTATTCATATGCCACCTATTGATTGAAGGACATATGAGGGACATCTCTTGCCCCTTAGGGACTAGCAACACCTAATAGGATCATTTATTAGCCACTCCTACCTAGGGAGGTAACAATATTACATGATCAAACCCCCAAACTTCACAGGGAAGCCTCATATGAAGTGTTAAGTTACCCTTGGTTAACAAGCTTGGTTCAATTAGATGCACTAATGATTAATGTACCTAATGGTGAAGATGAAACACTAGACATTGTGTGATTTACAAGTGGTTTTAATCATGGGTCGGGCAACTTAACTGGGGCCCAAGTCCACTAAAGGAGTACTATGGCACCCTGCAACTGAATTGTTGAGAGCCATGGGACTCCTACAACTTGCAGAGCATAATTCCATTCCATGGGCACCTACAACACCCCAGCAATCTGCACTATGCCCGACATTATTCATGAGATGATGCACTTTGATGAGTGTGCCCCAACCAACTAGCAGTGATCACATGTTTCACAGCAAATCCAAGGCCCAAATGAGGTTTGTCTCACCCTTTGACACATAGGAGGGCTAGCATCATCCTCTAAGCCCTCAATGTTGGAGCAGAAGCAAGCTACTTTGTCACTACGAGACCCATGAGACCCATTTTCTACCCCAAACACAATATTGGGGTCCACATTATGATTTGCATGTAGATTTAGGGGCCAACCCCTAGAGTATGTTTTTTGGAGACATCTTCACTCAATTTAGTACTAGAGTAGCCCAACGCATGCCATCAAGAGGCCTATGCATTAGGATTTTACATTGGCTATGAGGTTGTCTTGTAACCTCACTTACTATTCTCCCATTATTTTATGACTTAAGGGGATTTTAGGTTAAAATCAGAGATCATTGGACATGTATATATTGGAGAGAGATCATTTCATCTCTCATCATCATCACTTGGAGAATTCGAATCTCTAAAAGGACTTCACATTTTTTGCTTCTTTCGATAATTGAGTATCTTGGATGAATTTTGATGTTTGGAAGTTATTTTGGATTGTCTTTCGAGTTATTTCCTTGGTGAATGGATGGATGTACTGCATGTTATCTTGTAAGTGCCTATTGTTAAAGATTTGTATTTTAAAATTGTCTAATGTATGGAATTGTTGCTTCTAGATTATGCTTGTTTATGCCCTAACTTATTGAAAATTAATCTTGAAAGCTATTTAGTTGAGAATTGCAGATGTCACTCATTGTATAACTGATGAGCCCCAAAAATGGGTAACTATATGGGCTAATTTTGCCTATTATTCTCATTTAATCCACCATTCTCCATAGTTTTATGCATGATTTTGAATATATTTATGTTAATTGAGTGAATGGGGATAGTCATTTTCCCACAAAGTCTAATACGTGCTTATTGCATATTTTTGGACATTTTTGGACCAAGATCAAGCATTTATGAGCAGATTGGCAGCCAAATTCAAAGAAACAAGGCTGAGGATTTATAGAGGGGTGTCTCCTGCACTAAATGACCCCTTCCTCGAGTTCTCCACCAACAGCTCGGAGTTCAACAACCCACCAAAGATGATTTCAAGGGGCAGCCGAGCAGGTCTAGTGAAGTGGCTATTATCTGCAAGTTTTGGCAGCCGAGTTCCTACAGTTTAGGAGGATTGTTGGGGTCCTCAACTTGTATAAATAAGAAGGCATCAGGCCTCAGTAGGTTAGCTATTAAACATTTTATTTTCGCACTTTAGTGCAGCTCTGCATCCAGCTCATTTTCAAGCTCTTTCTGTAAACAATTTTGTGACATGACTATTATTTTTTGATCAATGAAGATGAATTCAGGCTTGAACCAAAACTGATATTTCTAAAGGGGATGTAGCTCTTGGGGTTGGGCCCAACCCAAGTACCCAGTACCTCCTTCTTGTACTTTTATGTGTTTTTCTTGCATTCATAGAATAATTTATGTTATTTAGGTTAAATATTGCTTTGTTACTTAAGTTGTTTTTTACGATTAGAGTAGTTGTTCTAATTTCAGGATTGATTAGTTAGTTTGCTGCAATAGTAGAAAAGATCCACAAAAAGGCTACCAAGTAGGCTTTGAGCTCCTTTCTCCCTCCTTGGGACCATGTATTGAGACCAAAGTACTCTTGTTGCCACCAAAACACTGTTTTTTCTTTCCAATGCAATTGCTAGTGTTAGATTTCGAGTTGGAAAAGTTGATATCAGTTGTGTTTTCATGCTTAGATCTATTCTTTCTCAGTTTCCATAGCTTTCTTGCATAACTGCCTGTCCATCAAGTTTTGTTCAGCACTTTTCTGTTTTCTAGGTCAGAATTAGGTCAAAAATAAATAAAACTCTATTTTCATAGTTTTTTCTTGAGATAGTTTTGAAAAAGTGTGCAGAGCACCTGTAAAGCACTCTAACCTATCCTTCCTCCATCATACAACCTGCTCCAATCTCTTTCTCAAGGTTTTCTTTACTCATTCGCCACACTTTCCCAAACAGCGCTAATTTCTACATTTTTGTGCAAAATCGCTTCCTGCACCTTTGAACAACTCCAACCATCTTCTTCACTCCTGAGCTTCATTTACAAGGTCCTAGACCCCTTAACATCTCTATCCATCCTTCATTTCCACTTTCCCACCAATTTTCCTTCTCCAAACCTAAAAAATCACTTTCGGCCTGCCCCTGTAGAACTTCCTATAGATCCCCTGCAGACTTCCTGTAGAAGTTCATGCGAGCAATTTTTCGGGATCTGATCGCCATGGAATTCTCCAGAAGGATGCTAAGGACTCCGTAGGTCCTCTCCACACCTTCCTCATCATCTACAACAGCCAAATCCATCTCCTTTCGCCACCAAACATCTGCACAGTCAAATAAGTTAAAGCACAACCATAATAATTCTGCATAAAATTGCTCAAAAATACAAAAAGATGGTTCTTCCACATTTTCCTTCAAAATTAGCTTAAGGACATGCATTTTATCTTGACAGTAGTCCATGGCATCCATTTCAGTAGTTTCATCTCATTTTCTTGCAAAGGTAGGGTTAATGTGTAAAACTAGGGTTTTCTAGGGTTTGCGTTTCTTTTCAGCTTTCATCTTCATTTCTGCAAGTAGAATTGCCCTTTTTGAGATTAGCTTTCTTCCATCACGATTAAAAGCTTCTTCTGAGAACTCATAGAAGGTGGCTTGATCTCCTAGCGAACTTGTGCCAGCTGATCAAGTGACAGCCTGCAGTGAGAGCTAGTACCTGTGTATACAGCACCGTCGCTTCCAAGTTTGTTACGAACTACTGGGTTGATAAAAGTAAAGAAGGGAGTCCCAGGAGTTGCAGCATCATTGCTGCAATACTGGAGCCCACCAATAACATGTAATGAATGTTCCTAGTGGAGGAATTCTTTAAAATCTCCATCAAATTCCATTTTCCTTAGAAGTGGGTAATTGCTAGAAATTTATACCTAGGACATCGATTTTCGACCTCCTTAGAAACAATCTTAGCTTATATAGAACATCCTTTATTCTGTATGCCCGAAGGACAAGTCACTTGTCCAAGTCCTTAATGATCATTCTCACTTTTCATCCATAAATTCTTCTCCTAGAATTTCAACCCTTTTTAGGCTAGGACGAAAAACAAGGACTTAGAGAAAAAATTTAGGACGGGGGAGTTTTATGGAGACTTGAGAGACTAAACATCAAGTGGAGGGTCTTAGACGCGACCTACAAATTTAAAGGGAATCCAATTAAGTTTCCTCCATGAAATATATTTCCCTAGGTGTTTCCCTTAGAGGGAAACCCTAACTTATACCTCCTCAACTTGAGGGATTTCTTGAAGGTTGTATGAACTTAGTACTTGTTGGGGGTATATATTAAGAAGTATTTTCTATCCATCTCCTTGACCTTGAAAACTCCTATACTCAAGAAAAATTAATAAACGATGGGTACTTTGCATTCCTTTCCTAGGTATCTCATAGAAAGCATATTACTCTTTAGTGAAGCCTTATACCTAGCCTATCACCTTGTACCCTAACATTAGAATAACTTTCATAGGTGATCCTATTCTACTGGGATTCCTCCCATTAGTGAAAATTGGTAAAGAGAAGGGGTCCATGACTATGGTGATAGTGGGCCATTGCCCCGTTGATAGCCCCTAATCTAGCATTTAGTCTTGTAGGGTTTCCTTCTCTAAGGCCTGCTAGAGTTTATGGTAAAAAGTGCATTCAATTTTATATTTTTTCATGAATAAATAAATTGAGGGTGCTCTTATCTATCACTAATCTTGAACCAATTCTTTGTAGCATGTACTATGCTCAAACATTGAAATGCTTGAAAATGACACCAAAAAAACTTGGTATATTTCAAATCTCTAGTAGCAGAGCATAAGGTAGGGAAGTGCTCTTCACCCTCTCCCCACCCCAAAAAAAACCATGGCCACCCCAACCATGTCATCCTCTCTAACAAAGCATTACAAGTCTATCTCCCTTAGCATCTTCAACCATGTCCTTGTTGTCTCCTACACCCCCAAATAAAACCATATTATTCTTTCCATAAAAATAATATGCATCTCTTTAAAGGTTGTTGCATTTTATAACACCAAGACACTAAGAAACCCTTATTCTTTGATAAAATGGCCACCCCTCCACCTCAGGACAGCATGATATAATTTTGGAAGTAAATCAACCATTTCATATAACATGTAGGTGTGTTCCTCCTTCACTATTTCTGGCATTTCATATCATAACAATTGACAACAATCAAAATCTAAACAATGAAATTAAGTGCTCCTAGTGTATTTGACTCTATCAAATTTTACATAAGGATTTTAATATAAATATAAACAAAAACTAAAAACTTAAGTGATTATGTTTTGGTGGCATGGATCTCTGTCTTTCTCTTACAATTTCCAAATATTGTGTGTTTTATTTATTATGTAGCCATATCATACCCCTCTTCCAAAAGTTATTGAGGTTTGTAACAAGACCACACTTATTGAAAGTGTGTTTCTCATTATTCACTACTATAACCCAACAAAATGTGAAGTTACCCACAATGATCACATTTATCATCTCATCCTCGATAAGGGAAAATAAAAGAGGCAAATATTCACCTCCATTTCCTCCAACGTGAAGCTCCCAACGATTCCCCATCCTAATTAATACAATTTGGGGTGCATCACAATCAATGGCAACCACTATTTGGACATTGCTATCGCTTGGTCACATTTTCCATTCCCCCCTTTTACATGGTTCATAATGATGTCACTAAAATAGATTGTGTTGTACTAATTTTATGTTATTCCTACCACCATGATTATAGGGAGGCATGACATACACAATAAACCCAAGATGGGTAGGATTTTAGGTTTAAATATACGATAGAGACAATCCTGAAGCTCCATGCTTATCACACAATGATTAAGAATGTTTGTACCCAATTGTTAATGTCCTAACAGGTATTCGTCATTAATTTATAATTTATGATTAGGATTACTTAGTGGTACATTACATTATTCTAACTTTATCTCTTATTTATAGCAAAGAACATCCACTTGTATTAGCACCTTGTCTTGTTGTGTTGCATTTATTGTAAAAAGGGGTTTTCCCCTAAAGTGAATGGTTTTTCATCAACCTTTTCTCATTCTCAAGAAATGTAGTTTCTTATTCCTACTACACTTATAATATTTTTGGAGATTGGTACATAAAATTTGGTATCAAAGCATACACTCCTAGGGTCTTTCTTCCAAAATCAAGAAATCTTAGAATTCTTTCTATAATTTTTCTTCTATGAAGTTCCAAATAGGAAGAAATTGAGAATTTCAAGGAGAAACATCAAGGTATAGGTTGTTAAAATTCTAGGTTCTATTTCATTATACATTCCAAGATATAATACTCTATGGAAGCTAGGGTTTGTGACTAATAATGGAATTACTTTTAAACAAGTCATCTCAGAATTTTCACTATACCTTTTCCTTGCAGAAGCATCAAAACATTTTCAAAATACCAAGGAGACATAGAGAGTTATGAATGAACCTTTTTTTATATATTCTTAATCATTATATTATACCAAATATATGTTGAGGTGGTCAAGATTTCATTCTAGTCCTAAAACTAGTCTCGAATGAGTCATCTGATAATTATTTTTCTATCTTTTTTGGAAAAGGTTGAGAATTTGAATCTTTTAGGAATTTAAGAAAATATATAAATGTACTACGATTGGAAATTTCTAGTTCATAAGGAATCAAGTTTCCTTGTAATACACCAAGACAAAGGTCAAACATATAGACTGTCTCCAAATTAGTGTTTCAAAGGTACATAAGTTACAATTACCATAACTTTTAAATGGAAGATCTATTTTTTGTGATTCAAAAATTGTCATAAAGATGACAAAGAGCAGTATTATTATTTTCCCACTTGGAAAAGGAATCCACAAAACTTGCTACACTAATTATACCTCTATAAAGCTCAACCATGACTCATGAAAAACTCGAGTACATGTGTAACCATGTATCCAATTTGAGAAATCAAGTGAAGGAAATGGGTGATACTATGTCAAGAAAGGTCACGTTTTCATGGATGCAACAATAAACTAGAACATATTTGGATGAAAACATGGAAAATTTATAAAATTCCATGGAATGCAAGATGGATGAGAATAAGGAACAAATGGAAAAGAAGATGGATGAAAGATTGGAAAAACTGGAACAAAAAATCATTCCAGCCCTAGATAGGAGGCTCCCTAAAATAAATAATATGACTAAAGTTACTCAAGAAACTAAAGGTAGTATTCAAGTTAAACAACTCTCTACTAATAATATTTTTTCAAGTTGATTTAACTCTAATAGTGGAGCTAGTTAGGGATGATTTCCTAAGCGTCTCAGATTTCCCATGATTGAATTAAAGAAGTTCGATGGGACCAATTTCTTCTCATCAATGATCCAAATTGAGAAATACTTTGAATTATATAACATTATGGATGACAAGAAAAAAATTTCCTTACTAACATTGTAATATGAGACAAAATCGTATCCATGGTATTAATGGTTAGATAAAAGGAATCCCTATTCTTATCATTATACTTGGGGTTTATTTACAAGAGACCTACAAGAAAAATGTGGAAAAAAAATGAGAACAAGACTATTTTATTCAATTCATAACAATAAATCACTTAGATGATATTTGAATATTACAATTCAAAATATTAAGTATTGCACACAAGGAAAGAAACTATAACCAATGAATATATATTGGAAGCTAGCAACATGGGTGCGTTAGAATAAGACATTAATCATGATATTTTCTTAAAACATCTCGAAAATATTATGAAAGCTATGCAATTTTACCATCGCATTCAAGTCGAAAGTAGAGATACACATAAATTTAGCATTGAAACATGTGCATGATGCAAAGATTATTTTGGGGTTCATAAGACAACCCTATCTAACCTTAATCAAATATCCAAAAAATTAAATGGAGGAAAGAATAGAAAAAGGGGTATGATTTGGTTGTAAAAATAAATGGTCAAAACCAAAGTTCTTCAGCTTCAAAAATAATGATGAATAAAAAATGAACTCGTTTACAGAAAGGGGTAAGGAAGAGTCTATGAACTTAATAGAAAAAGAAACAAATGTTGAAATTATGCATAACATTGATTCAAACAGGTGTGAAATATATGTTCATGCACTTGCAAGTCTATCAACAACTCAAACCCTTAAGATTTCATGATAATTTAAAAGAAAAAGGTCACAGTATTTATACACTCAGTTAGTATGCACAACTTCATTGATAGAAGATTAGCACGGTGCCTCAATTATTTTTATATCTAGTGACAATTTTTCAGCATTTGGTTAATAAGGAGTTATTCATGAGATTTGAATTTGAATGAATTCAATACGAACTCAAAGTGTTAAAATCTACACCCCCTCAAGTCATCATCTCTCATGCAATAGAAAGGCTCCTAAAAATTGTAGTAGGGGAATTAAAATGCATCTCTAAAACAAACTATAGGATTTTCCAATAAATTCCTAAACGACTACCTCCACGTAGAGATCATGAACATCAAATTTTATTGATACTTGGAAAAATCCTTCGAATAAAAAACTTTACAGATATCCTACTCAACAAAAAGGGGAGATTGAAAAATGGTACATTACATTTTAGATATGCGTATTAGTCAACTACGCAGGAGTTCATTTCAGCTTTGTTATCACTCCTCCGGATCTGCAAGGCTGAGGAAGAGTCCAGCTGAGGTAACCACAAACCAATCTTTTAGCTTGGTAGCTAGTCCTACCAAGCCGTAGAGGGCTCTCTCCAAGATCACAGCCAAGAGGGCTAGATAATTTAGGATTTTAGGCTAGATGTAAAGTGCAGAGGGTTGTTTGATTTGATTTTTGGTTGGGTTGTTGGAAGAGAATTAGGTCAAAAAGACTAGGTCGAGGCAAATGAGGGTATGATTGCAGACATCTGATGGAGCAAGGTAGGTAGGCACTCAAACACTTTAAGGTTATGAAGTGAGATGGATAAGATTGGTAAGGTGCTAGAAAGAGCAAGACAAGCATGTATTCTTTCTAAAATGAAGAAAATGGACAAACTATGTAGATTTCCCCAAAACAGAGCATATAAAATGTATTTTGCTTATCAGCTTAAAAATCAACATATCATAGAAGTGAAATGCAATATGGGAGTACAAAACATCCAAACATATGCAACATAAGAAGAAACTATGTCAAAATTCCATACCACAGGTATTCCACCAAAATAGCTGCAACTCATTCATTAAATTCTGCCAAACACTGATTACACTAGTGTCTCTGATCAATAGCCAGACATCCAACTGATTCCAACCTATGAAATGACTAAGAAAATGCATAATATAGGCCTCAAAACAACGCATCCTAGCCTCTCGGGTCGAATCCATGAGAGGAGGAGCAGTTGCAAGAAAATATGAACTGATAGCTGGATTATAGGGCAGTCAAAGTGACTCATCCTGAACTTAAGTAAATTGATTCATTACATGCCATGTAGGGCATTTACCTAATGTATTTACCCTAGATAACAGTAAGAAAAATAATAATAACATCATATTGATCAATTACATGAGTAAAACATCAATTTCCCCTAGGTGAAAGTCAATTTAGAGTGAAAGAACGAAAATTGCAGAAGACTGTCAAACGTGCCCTTGAACTGTCAAACGCGCCCTTTCAGTGTCAAATGCGCCCTTCAAGTTCAATGCTGCTTTTGGGTGCCTTCTCGGTGTCCAAATTTGCTCCAAGATAGCTCGTTGGAAAGCCCTTCGAGTCTACTTTCTAGATATGCCATCATGTTTCAATTTAGAGGTCATTTGCCCTATGAAAATTCCAATCTCCCAAGACTGGTAAACGCGAAGCGACCAGGCCAAAAAAGAGGCAAAAAGGTGGTTTTTTAATGGTTTTTTACCCTTTTGGCTGACCAGTTTTCCTCCAAATTCTTAGCAAATGCACAGGGTACATGTCCTCATCACTCTGAATCCAAAAATGTTGACCATTTTCTCATTGGATGCCCCAAAAAAGGGCGCAGCGCCCAAGGTGTTGCGTGTTTGATTGTTTCACTGTGCTAAAAATACATCAAAAAACACAGAAAATCATAACTTGCAAAATTTGTTCAAAAATGGTCAAAATTGTTGGGCTAATAGTTGATCATATGTTTGAGGCATGGAGTGATGTCTCAGCAAGAATATCTAGCCTCCTTTTCTCCTCTTACTTGGTCAAGGTTTCAATTTTTGCATGGCCACTTTTGAGTTTGGCTCTTGCAATTTTGTTTCTCATGGCATAATACTTCGCCATCCTTCTCTAAATCTCAACATCCCTATTGACCTTGTCTAAGAGGCTCTCAAGATGACCATTTTCCCTCTCGAGCCAATGTTCCCGATTCTCATTTACCATTTTGTCAAATTGCTCATTGAAGGTGAGGTCATTGGCTAGTTTTGTCGCCCTTTGCCTTTCTAGCTCCAAAGCTTTCTTTAGGCCTCTAGTCCTTGGCCTTCTTCTAGGTACCTGTTCATCAAGTTGTTCACCATACTATCCATATGCCTCATCAAGTAAGGCCTTAGCCTTTTCAGCCTCTCTCTTTGCTTTTCTGAGCTGAATCTCCATAAGCTCATGTTTGACCTCAAACTGCCTGCTCTCCTGCTCATAGTATGAAATAATGTATTTGGCCCTTTGCAAGCTGACCTGGAGCTCTCCTATGAGTGTATTCTTCTCCTTGATGACAATGGTTGTTTTCTTACTGTCATCATGTTCATCTGAGTCAACTAACTGAAAATCATGCTCTATCTCATGGAGGTCTTCCTGCTGCTTGGATCTCTGCCTCTATAACCTTTTCCTTACCCTTTTGTACCTGCTTTGCCGATGAAGAAGGTAAGGCCCCTCCCACAATCAGTGGGGCAAACACTTGCCTATGCCCTCTCTGATAGGTATGTGCCAAGGTACCTAAACCAACACTTTTAGGCTTGTTTCTCTCACCATGATCAATATGCTCTTGCCCACTACCTTCATCTCTACCAGGTGAATGAATAGGCTCATGAAATAGTGATGATCGAGGTGATGGTGTGGCTGACGCATCAGACAAAGATGGATGATGTATGGGCTGAGGTGGAGGAATGGAGGTGGATGGGTGACAAGATGAAGGTGCTTCTTGGCCATGCTGAATAGGAGGCACTGTGAAAATCTCATTGCATATGAAAGTGTCCCATGCAATGTTAAGTTGATCAAGGTGGTGTAGGACTATCATCTTTATGAGAGAGTGGTGAAATATGCTATGCATTTGATGATCATAATCCTTCCTTCAGGCAATGAATGACATCTTTTCAATGTCCCAATAAAGGTAGTGGGGCAGATTGAGCATTTTGACTCTTGTGAAATGCATGAGTAACCTAATATGGTAGGAATAGAGTCTAGAAAACCTACCCTCACATGTGAGGTAATTCAGGATGATTTTCATCATGGGAACATATCTGTCTAGGAGGTAAGAGAAAGGAAAAATCCTCTTTCTCTCATTCTTGTACCTTGGTTTAAAATATGGCTCATAATAGAAATGATCCAATTCTCCTTGTTTAAACCATTTTCCTCCAATATTTGGGATCCCAGTGGTAGCTGATAAGATAGCAAGAGATATAATTAAGGTGACACCAGCAAGGGTTGCTTGGTTGTCATGGAGGATGGTGATGAATAATCTGGTCAACTCAGGATGATGCTGGATCCTTTCCACTTTCTCACAAAACTCGAAATAGCCCATATGTTTAAAGCTTTCCACAGTGATGGGAGATGCCATGAGTTCTCTGGTGTTGGTTGGCTCATGTCTCATGATTCTCCCTCCTTTCTTATATTGTCTCCTCTCTTGTCTTTCTTCCTCACTTTGACTTCTGTGCTCTTCTTCTGCCATGAGTTGCCGCTGTCAAAACCCTAGGGAGATGATAAAATGCACTGTGGGTGCGGAAAATATGGAATAATGTGAGGAGATTTGATGAGGAAGGAAAGGGGATGTGTGGTATGGGGGAGGTGATATGGGATAGTCTTTAAGTGGTGGGAGTGGCAATGAAATGCTAAGGAATGTGATTTAAGAGTAAAATACTAAGGTTTTGAGTTGAGTAATGACAACAAATCACTATGAAACCCTATGTAGTCAACAATGGAGCGGAGGAGTGAATGTATTTCCCACCTACCTCATTTACTGGAGCATTTGATGACAATTTTCGAAGCTTGGAGCAAATGGAGGACATTCTGGGCAATCTCTGATCTTCCCAGACAAACGCGCAGTGACCCAGTCAAACGCGCCCTTGAGCTACAAGAGCGCAACTCCGTTAGAAAATGCACTGGCTTTTCTCGCTTTTATACTTGAATGAGTTTTGATTTATGAGCTGCACACCCATTTTCTAATGTTTCATGTCACTTTTCAAACTTTCATACTAATGCTTTTTTTACTTTCTGACCTTTTTTCCTTTCACAGGTGGATGATGCTTTAGCAATCTTGATTTTGATCTTTGTTTGGATACTATTGGTAATGGAATTGAGTAGACAGCTGAAATAGTGACTTATTACATATAATAGACATAAAATTACATAAATGAAAATAAAAATTATTACATCTGTTTTGAAGTAAAAATTTACAGACTGGAAAAAATTTCCTTTTTTGAAATCAAATTGGGGGCTTCAAGTAACCATGGTTACATGCTTGTAAACCTTTATTTAACTGAAAAAGAAATTACTTGCTTCACTCTCATATTTGTTGACCTTATGCAGTGAGATGGCGATTTATTGGACCTTGAGAAAATAAAACCTAAGTGACCTAATGGAACCTTAAATGACTGAACTTATGGTCAATGGATGCTCAACAAGACACATGAAGGTGGGCCATGAAATACAAATTTTTGAGGGGAGAGTGATTTTTGATTTTGGGCTACCATCAGTGAGAAAATTTTTGCATGGTTACCTAAGTGGAATGCAAAAAAAAATTAAACGGGACAGTAATATGATATAAAAAGAGGGATTTTGATCACTGATGGCAGTATGCAAATATTGACTCTAACAAGCTCCAATAGTTACGGTGAGAGAAAAAGATAATGCTTGGAGGATGTGTCCTAACCATAGATATCTAACCAAAATCGGCATTAATGATGAATTTCCTATCCAATTATTGATGAGCTATCACATAAGCTTTAAGGAACAGGCTATCTTACAGAGTTAGATATTAAAACAAGACATCACTTAAGCAAATTAACTATAGAAGATAATCTCAAAATAGATTTTAGAACACATGAAGGGAACTATCAATTCCTTCTCATGCCTTTTGGATTCACTGAAGTCCCTTCTACTTTTCAAAGTTTAGCGAACAACATTTTTTGGCCCAATTTAGAAAATTTCTATTGGTTTTCTTTGATGATACCTTAATCTCTAACAAATCACGGAATTGTTGAAGAATTGCAGCTTCGGTCGGGAATTTCATCAAAAAAATAACGGAGAAAATTCAAATTCTCAAGTTTGAAAAAGTCAACCTGATGAAGGATAAGTCGACACATAAGTGGAAAAGACCCCTCCCTAACCACATATAAATAGACCTTCGTTGACTATCATTTGGCACATCACATCAACACATCAATTCATCTCTAAAACTCAATGGAGCAAGTTCGCACGTGCGAAGGAGCAAGGAGTCTTTTCTGTTCTGCATTGACCAACATTTCCTCCCTCTTTAACTTGCATTGACTGGGGTTGACTTGGACTATTTCAAATATTCTTTGACACACTTCTTGATTGTCTTGGAAGGCCCAGAATTGTAGGAGGAGGTTGACCTTGTTTGACCAAATTTTTGGCTCTATTTTCTAAGCATTGATTGTAGGCTTGACTAGGGTTTCATCACAAGCTTTATTGTGGAATTTCCACTAAATATTTCAAGATTTGTTGACCAAGACTATGACTAATCTAAAGGCCGAGTTTGACTAAGGTTTGGTGGCCCGAGTTTTTGTTTTGTTCTTGGACATTAACTGAAGGTCAACTCTACCTCCTTTGAATGAGAATTGGAATTTTTGTTGACTATGGTTGACCGAGCTTCCACAAGCCGAATTTCAGCCCTCTATTGCACACTGTTATATTTGACCATATCTGACTTTCTCTCTCATTTGATTGGTTTTGACTTGGTCAACTTGTAAATTCAAGGGTTTGACTAGTTTTGGGACGTATTATTGGACTATGTATCTTATGCTGAACATTTATTAACTAAGAAGAAGAATTGATTCTAGGCTTTCCCCCTTGTGGGGTTTTTCCCTTGTCTTTAGCCAAAATATTTATGTCTCATTGTGCTTGGCTTATATCTTCTATTATGCGTTACTATTTATTATTCTATCTATAATTGCTTCACTGTTACTAGGGTGAATGAAATTATATGCTACAATGTTTTAAGTGATTATAACAACATATAATTTGTGAAAAATTAACAAGAATTCCCTATTAAGCATGTGGATAAAGTCCTGCGAATTTTCGATAACAATCAATCATATTTAAAAAGATACAAATATGCTTTTGGAAAACAAGAACTGGAATATCCAAGTCATATTATTCTAAAGGGAGAGGATGAGGTGGACATTGAAAATATATAAACTATTACAAAATTGTGTATATTTAAGAACATTAACAATCTTAAAGAAATTTTGGGTCTTATGAGATATTACCAAAAAGTTATGAAGAATTTGCCATAAATTCTAGGACCACACACATCCCTCGTAAAGAAAAATTCATTTGCATGGAATGACAGGGCTACATTACTAGTCTCTCTTTCAGAGGATGCCATTTCCTCTATGCTAGTATGGGAAACACCTTATATTAAACACATACGATGATAGCTTAGAGTACTTTTCGAAGAAAATGTTACCATCAAAACAACAACAAAAGCAAGTAGTAAAAATTTAAGGTTTCATTTTGAAATAATGTACTAAAAAGGGAAGGATAATGTGTTAGAAAATGTCCCTTTTAGAATTGAAAAGACCTTAAGTTTATATTCTATTACATTTTCTATTCCCATTTTGATAGAATAAACTCACCATGAATCAAAATAAGATGATAATAATATATATAAATACCATGTAAAAAGGAAGGACGAACTCTATGGATCATTGTGAGAGGAAGAATGATATGTTTTAGTACAAGGGTAGAATATTATTATTCCTCCAATGGAAGTAAAAGAAACAAATATTAAAGGATGTAATGAAGAAATATATTTATAAAATTATAAGAGAATACCGTTTTAACTCAAGAAATAAATGAGACACAATAAAATCTTGAGGGTTACTTCAGTTGTTACACATACCTGACAAAATATCGGAAGTGACATCAATGGAATTAATTAATACTTTATTGGTTATGGTTAGGTCATCTTAGTTTATTGTTACACCATGCGCACTTGATCACCTATTTATAATAAATATGATTCATTTGTATAGGAATCTGCATTTGATTCCTTGTAAAGTTAGGCTTCCACGTCAAAGAGGATTGTTATTTATTAAATTTTTATCATTATCAATACATGAAGCATGTTATTCTTGCTATTCATTAACTATTTTTGGCACTTGGTCAGTAACACTAGAGATGCCTCCATTTATGTATAGTGTACCCTCTCAATTAGAAAAATAAGCTAGAACAATTTCAAAACTCCCATCAACAAAATAGAAATATATAAGGAGGTGTCTTAAAATCCCCAAGAATTACCACCTCTTAGAGCTATTAAGCATTGTATAATCCCTTTCCTAAGTCAATTGTTTCCCAATTTTGATATCTATAGATTTTCTCCTACAAAATGTGTAAAACATCAAAAACAACTATAGCAACTTCTAGACAGTAGAAGCATTCAACATAAATCCTTCCCTTATATCTCTTTAGCATTGATCATCCTGAAAAAGGAGTAGAGTAAAAGATGGCAACCCCTTAATAAAACAACCATAAAAAAATCGTATCACATTTTGAGGTTTTCTTCAGCACTTTTCTTTAATGATGAATTAAGCATCAACCACATTCACATCTATGGGTGGACCAAGTGGTAAAGAATAAGAAATAACTAAATAATAATAATAATATCATAAACGAATCATCTAATCTGTTGACGGTGCTAGACCCACCAACATGTCAAGGGAATCTCCCCGGTAAGAAGTCCCAATTAGACCTCAGATCGTTTGGTGTAGGAGTCCCAGCAATGGGTCGTATAACAATGCGTTGACCGCGATTTCACACAAAGGCAAGTAAGTTAACTCTATTAGTAGCAAGGGTGTGACTGCTGCAGTGAGTCAAAGAAGGTGCATGAGAGGTTCTAACACGTGTGGGTTGAGATGAGTGCGCCCCTTGGCAACCTGTAATAGTACTCGGATGGAAAGGGAACACACGAGCGAAGATGCATCACAAGTTGGAAAGCAAGTCAGCTGGCAATCCAAAGTGATGGTTAAACCAATCAACACATTTCAAAAAGATTCATACATGCTCATACAGAACAGTCCATACATGCGTGTGTAAGAAAGCAAATACATATGCCATTTAGAGTAAACAAGACAGCTAGAATACAATACAACATATGCATGAAACATGATGGATCTTATTATATAAAGAAGTGTAAGTTCCAGTCATATAATACATCCATGTACACCCTTTAGCCCCAACAGTGGAATGCTACAACCACATCCGCCTGCTCCTCCAAAGAGATGTATTAGCTCTGTGCAGTGGAGAAGCCAAGGCGCGTTACAATAATGTCCAAGCTCTCTCCAAGATAGTCTTATCGAAAGCTTGGCTGACCAAAAGCCCTTACAACGAGTTATGAGGGACTATTTATAGCAAAGGGTGTGGTGGCCTTTGACATTCCCCTTTGTGACCGTTCAACTACCCTCATGACTCTTCACCTACTCTATGATTTTTACATCCAACTATTTGACACTTGACTTACTGACATGACTTAACATTACAATGCACATGTACCCATGTGAACAAAATGGCTTGAGCAAGCCAAGCTAGACATCACTCTGACTTAGACAACCATTGAAGTCCAACTCCTCAACATTCTCATGTTGATCAACAGTAACATATTGATGCCAAAATCTGTAGTCCTTGATGGTGTCTGTGTGTTCCGCGGTGACATCCGTCTGAAACCTGATTCTTTCCTCCTAAGCATCCGGGTACACTGCTCGGGCTCCTTTGTCCAAATCGTCTAAAAGAATTTGCATCATTGCCTACAATCTGGCCGGACCAGCAACATACTTGTGTATGATGTCTACACTGATGGGCAAGTCTGAGCTGGTGGCAATGGGCATCAACTCGTCAAGGTACAAGTCAAGCTCTAGTCAGACCTGTTTCTTTGTCTTCGCCTAGGTGAGAGTCCCAAGTTATGTGATTGCATGTGTGTGCACCACAACATCCATACTCTTGAATACTCGTGCACTATCAAATACATTGGCCCAAGACATTTTGATGACATTCAGCGCTTCTTCAAGCTAGTCTTTCAAAATCAACATAAAATCTTTGATCAATTATGACCCTTCAAGGTCATGAATGGTCGTGATTTCTTTGAAGAAAGCATTCCTTACGTGATCACTAATATTTAAACAATCAGTTATGGAATCCTTTAATATCTAAATTCTTGCAGATCATCCTACTTGTATATGCTTTATCATCTTCCCTGGTGGAATTCCCCAATGAGTCCTCTAAAAATCAATTATAGCAACAATTTTTTTAATGAATGAATTTAAATCATTTTTAGAAAAATTATGTTCATGGTCAAAGTTCTTCTGCAAATTATATATTAAAGAATAAATTCTCTTAGAGAAATTTCTTATATACAAGAAAATAATATCCCACACTCTAAAAATCATACTTCATCACTTATTTATGTTTTTTGCAACATAAGTCTTGATTTCACTAAGTAGCTTCGCTACCTTCTTTCTTTTGTTAGGTGTGGTAGGTATACTAGGTGGTGTATGATATGGAGGTATAATAGCCAAAGGGGGCATGAATAGAGGTCTAGGGCTTAGGGTATCCTCAAGCTCACTGATTTTCTTCTTATCAGATACTTTCAATATGTTGCTCCTTGACTGAACCGGAAATAGCAACCCCAATTGATATATATATATATATATATAGCTTTCAAAGTCTAGAAGTTCCTACTCATAAATTAACTTCAAACTATCATTTATTTGTAAACTTTGTTATCTTTTAACATGAACCCTTTCAATTTGTAATTTTCTTTTAGCATTATCATAATAGGAATTGTGCATAGTCAGTGAGTGTTCTTCAAATCTCGTTGCCTGTTTAGTAGCAAAATATTCTGTCATATTTTAACTTTCTTATATTCATAAGGCCACCAAGTTAGGTAGTATGGATTGTCTACATCAATATCCATGGGGACTTCTGATTGCCAAGATCCTTTCATGCTAGAATTCCTCTTAATTTTTTATAGTGCACTGGCATGAAACCTTTCCAAAACGATATAAGGATATCTCTTCTCCAACGTGTTTTCCAGAATATTGATCATTACTATCATCTCTGGTTGTAATTATTTAATTTCTTATGTGCAGAGGAGGAGCTCCTACATGTTGGTGGGGTTGATAGAGAATGCATGGTAGTGGTATTCCTCCCTTTTCCTCTAGTACTGCTCTAATGCTATGGATTTCTACTAAGTTCTGTAGTTATGTCATCATTCCATACAATTTATTTTCTCCTTTCCTTTTGGTGTTTCTATTTCATTGTCTCTTGTTTCCTCTACAGTCCTCATAAACAAAATTATGTACCTCATTTATGACAGATGTTCAAAGAATAGTCCTTCAGGGTCAAATCGATTGATAGTTTCACTTTCCTTCAAATTAAATGGCTTAAGTGCCTTGTATGTATGGGATAATTGTGAGTAATTGTTTACAATAACATCTACTATCTTGAATGGTAGTGAGACACGCTATTTTTAATTTTTCTATCAAATTGAATTGACCAGGAACAATATTGTCTACATACTTCAGTGGTAAAGTATCTATAACAAACAAACATAGGAAGCAACAATGGACTTCTACATTTCCACACAGTGTTATTATGTGTGAGTCTCTTCGTATATGCAAACCTCTTTTCTGTAGAAATATCGTGATAGAATTGTGTTGTAGCTGCTACAACACACTCCAAAATTTTGTCTTACACTCAATTTCAAAGCCTTACTTGGTCTTGAACATTGTTGTCACAAACACTAAAGCTCACTTCATGTACTTTCCTGAAGTATTTTTCTCCCCTTTACAAGTTGGGTAAACTGTCATCTTTTCACATGATTGGCTATCACACAATGTGAAGAAGCTTGTTTTGATTATTTCAAGGGTCTATCTTTGTGTAAATGAGTTGTTTTAACTATGTAAGTATTTGTCGCATGCATTCACAAGGTTTCAAGAACTGTTGCAAAAGTGTCGTCACAGTCATCCTAAACTCTATCTTAAGTGTCGCACTTGTCGTAAGTGGTCATAAAGTTGTCACACAGAGGGAAATGCATTGTTCATGGTTTATGGGTGACCTATGTTGTTGTGTCGTCAAGTATTCTAAGTGTGAGATCACATTCGAAGTCTTATCACTATTCACATCAGTCTAACCAGTCTTACACTCAACCATTTTTGAGAAGTCTTTCTAACCAAGCAACTTGGCTTCACTTGACTTCCCTAAACTGTGTACTACACAGTTTCAGCCCTGTAGCTATGAACTATCCCATCGGCATAGTGCAATGTGCAGTGCCAACCTCCCAGGACTGTTGCACTACGTAGTTTTTGTGCCCAAGCTGCAACCTTGACCTCCAAAATTGTGCAATCCTTCCTCTCAGCCTAGCCTTCTCTGTGCATTGCGTAATCACAAGCCTCAAGCTCATTCCCTGAGCCTATGAGCTACGTATTTGCACAATTTCCCATCCGCCCTTGTCTCCCAGAACTGTGGAGTATGTCCTATCAGTGCCCATCCCCTCAACCTGTCTCACTTGCTCTAAGAATTACACATTCTTTTTCACTAAGTCTTGTCTGAACTGCACGTTGTGTAGTCTCAGGGTTCAATCCTTACCCCTGCCTACTTGAACTACACAACAGTGCAATCACTGAGCTCTTTCTCCTGCCTGTCACCTCGTTCCATCTAAGTTAATGGATCAAAATGCACCATCTTAGACTAGGGGTTTTTTGGACTGATGTCGTCTCATCATGAGTGAATTGCAGATACAAATATCTTACAATGCTATGACGAGATGATGAAGAAAGAGATGAAGGAGGGAAACATGTTGAAAGACTCTCTTGTAGTTGAACATGTGAGTTGATCAATCACAAGAAAGCAAACGGGCATCAGTTTGCGACCACCATTCAAGACTCGAGATTATTGAAGATTCCTTATCACCAAGACATGCAGAGGTGAAAAGAAAAGCTTTATCAGCAAGACATTCAACACTTAGCAGCAGTGATGGCTTGACATTGCCACCTCATCAAGCAGTCCATGTCAGTAGTGTCATGTCATGAGTGGTCACATGCCACACTTTGTGGCCAATGATGTAACATATGTTTCAAAATATATTGTAAAGCGGAAGTCCAAAGGACACACACAGAATATTAAGAGTCATGTTAGTTGAAAAGTCATAGGAAGTTAAATAGCCATGAGGGTAGTCAAAGAGTCACAACGAAGGGGAATCATTACCCCTTGGTTATATATACTCCCTCATTGTATGAGCAAAGGACTTTCCACCTTGGCTCCTCCAGCAAAGCATTAGCGAGATAAGATAGTTCTTTTGGAGAGCAAGGAGTGGCTCCAACGATCCACTACTGGATCTAGTGGTGTTCATTGTATACATGTGTCTTGGAACTTTTACTTAATAACAGAAGCCTTCAAGGCTAGGATGTTCCTCATGCATGAATTATGAATTTTTGTAAGACTCTTTTGTTGATAGTTATACTTCATATTTACTTTCACATGTGCTAAGATAGTTGAACTATTTTTATTATTTTAGTACTTATCTTATTGAGAATGTGTTGTGATTGTTGTGATTGTTCTCCCATCCTTGTGGACTATTCCACAAGATATTAGACAGACCCTTTTCATTTGTTCGTTGTAACGACCATCTTATCCTCTTTGGACTATTCCGCTGGATGTTAGATGGATCCTTCCGGTTCATGTGTGTCTCTTCTTGGGTGATACTACTACCTCTCTCTTAGAAGCTCACATTCCTCCCCTCTCCGCAATGGAAGAACTTTGACACATTTACAACTCAACACTCACCAGGCACATCTTCTTACTTTTTGAAGGCACCATTGCATCCCTCTCTCTTGTTGACAGTTAAAGCCAAGGAAAATCTTTAAGAACTTGGCAACCAAACCTTTACGCTGGATGGGACTCCTACACCAAATGGTGTGAGGTCTAACTGGGACATCATATCAGGGAGATCCCCTGAATGTTGTTGGGTCCAACACCATCAACAAATTGCAACTTCTCAAGAAATTTAATCTAAATCGAGAGACACAATTCTACACTACTGCTATGCGGATATTAATTCACAATTTAGAACAACATTCACAAACATGCATCAATCACATACACAAGCACACAAAATTATCTAGTGGAAACCAACTAGTAAAATCCCCTTAAGCCTACTTGCATTAATTAGATGAATAGAGAATGTATTACAATTGTCTGCCCGCTCTGAGCACCACCTGCAAGTGAATAACATTTCTTTATTTTCAATAAGAAGCTCTAACCCAGACTTAGTCAATTTCCACCTCCACCTGATCTCCCATTTCCTTGCAAAAACCCTGAGGAATTAGGACCCTATTTTTTAGGAATTTTCCTCCAATTGATTATGCAATTCCCAAGTATTGATCATTGATTGCATGCAACAACTGTACACTCAAGACTTGTCTACCACTGATGTTACATTGCCTTGGAATCTCCACCACAGCTGAGAAATTTGAATTCCTTGTATGCATGAGCTATTTTTGGTTGATTGATCATTTAACTAGATGATCTCTAAATTAGACTACTATCCCACTGCACAACTGACCGTTAACTAGTTCTATCAATAATTACAACTAGTTTAACTAAATACAATTCGAAATAACTCAACTAAATTCCTACAAATTAGCAATCACACATGCCTAACTGATCTCCAAGCGCTCTACCTCGAATTTACTAAGCTAACTAAGTGACGAGAGCCATGTCACCTCAGTTAACTTTTTCCAAGTTGTCTATTGATGTGGAAATTTCGAATTTACTCAATTTAACCAAGGAAAAGTCAATTTGAGTCTTTCTTGCTACAATTTTCAACACTCCCTCTTAGCAAAAAGGGTATTATCAACCACCCCTATCTTGCACCTATGGAATTTGAACCTCCCACTTCAAAAATCCTTTGTGAAGATTTCAACATCTTATTCCTTTGTCGGAATATATTGTAGCAAGATTATCCTCCTCTACACACAGTCCCGTAAATGACAATACCAGATATCTATATGCTTGGATTGATCATGAAATATCGGGTTCTCAGAGAGCTTAATGCAACTATGATTATCACAATAGATCATAGTTGGATCCATCTCCTAACCAAACATCCCCACAAGTATCTTTCTCATCCAAATCGCCTCACATGCTGCTTGGCTTGCAACTATGTATTTACTTTATGCCGAGTCACATACCACAAACTTCTGCTTCCTACTGTACCAGGAAATTGTTGCAGACCCAACACTAAAAATTTCACTTGATGTACTCTTTTGGTCAGATGGAGTCCTTGCCAAATCTTCATCTCTGAAGCCACATAACTTCAGTCCCTATGGACATTTGTATCATAATCCATACTAGGTAGTGCCTCTGAGGTATCGCAAAACATTCTTCGCTTCCTTCCAATACAATTTGATCGGCCTAACCAAAGCTTAGCTCAGTTGGTTAACTACATAGCATATATCTAGTCGTGCGTTCACAAGATACATTAGTAAACCCACTAGTTGTCGATAAATTGTAGCATAACCCTCTTCACCTAAAGTGGCATTCTCCTTCCTCCAATTGGTCGCTAGAGGTGTCTCCACAACTCTCCATGCAAAATCTTTGCAGTATCTCGTTGGCATACTTGCCTTGAGACACAAATAATTCCCCATCACCTTGCCATACTTCCAGCCCAAGGAAGTAATGTATGAGACTCATGTCTTTCATCTCAAATTCCCTTGCAAGGTCCTCCTTACAAGAGTTGATCAGCTACTCATCACCTGCCAATATTAAATCATCAACATATAAAACAATGATAAGCAATTTAATAATTTACCTTTTACCAAAATATGATAGAGGTTCGCATCTACTTCACTTTTGGTGAAACCCAATCCAGTGAGATAACTATCAATCTGAGTGTACCAAGGTCCAGGTGCCTTTTCGAGACTGTACAACACTCGCCTGAGTCTGCACAGATGAAAATCTTGATAAAATGTCTCAAAATTTTCTGATTGGTTGATCTACACTTCCTCCTCAATAACGCAACTGAGAAAGTCCCTCATCTTGTGGGACCTGAAGCTCCCTCTCAAGAGAGAACCGCATCGCTTACTTCTCATGAAACTTTACATCCCTTTGCAGAACTGTCATTTTGAGGGAAGGTAAGCACACCCAGTGATTGTGTGGAGTTTCAATATAACCCACAAAAAATCCCAACTCTGTTGTCGGATCAATTTTCTTCCTCAAATATTTGGAGACATGATAGTAAATGGATGCTCCAAAAATTTTCAAATGAGACACACCCATATTTCTCCTTGAGAAAGCCTCCTCCGGTGTAATCATACCAAGAATATGATGAGGACTCCAGTTCTGTAAGTAAATTGTTGTGTTACATACCTCTTCCTGCAAATACAGTGTCAAACCTTGGTCATGTAGCATACCTCTCGCAACTCCCACAATGCTTTGGTTCTTTCTCTCGGCCAATGTATTTTATTGTCGGTTGTGGGGAGTTGTTAGTTCTCTTCGAATTCCCTCTTTGGCACAAAATTCCTTGAAGTAATTTGAAACATACTCACCTCCATTATCGCTCCTGAGATTCTTCACCTTCTTATTGGTCTCTTTCTCAACTAGTGCCTTGAATTCTACAAATTTTGAGAATGTCTCATCCTTCTTACGCATGAAGAAGATCCAACACTTTCTTGAGAAATCATCAATAAAAATAAAAAAGTACTTATGTTTGGGAGTGGAGGCTGTTGAGAAGGGTCCACCAACATTAGAGTGAAATCTCTCCAAGGTTGCATGTGCTCTGCTGTCTCGATCATGAAATGTGGATTTCACATGCTTTCCTAAGGTACAACCATTGTAGACATCTTATTACTCAAGTGCTTGTTTAGGGAGGCCAGTGGTTATTTGTTGCATAATTTTCAGGGTGCCATGATGTAAATGGCCCAATATCCTGTGTTCGAGTTCATCGACATCGCAACTATCTACTTGCTTTGCCTTACTGCGTAATGCAGCATAATATTCCACGTCAAGTTCATACAGGTTCTTCACATTAACCCAAATCTGCTTCACCTGTCCAGTGGTTGTGTCTTAGAAAGGCTTTACTTTTTCCGAAGATCACATCATAACCATGGTCTTCCAAAACTGCTATAGAGATGAGATTCCTCTTTAGGCCTGAAACAAACATGACATATTTCAAGGGAAGAGGAGATCCCGACTCCCTCTTAAAGTTTACTGTACTAATCTCGGTAGCACTGTACATTCCATCATCCCCAAGCTCAATATGCATCTGGAGATCTTTCTCCTCCAAGTCACTGACAAACTCTCTACAGCCTATCATGTGGAACGAGGCATATGAGTCCAAGTACCACACACTCTCCATCACAGTGCTAACCATGCATGCAATAAGGGTGAAGTCTAGCTCGAAAGGTGAAGGCAATGCTTCACTTGTTGCTCCTCCTGAGTTCTCCTTGCTACACTTTTTGTGTGGACACTTTGTATCATAGTGCTCGAATTCATGATAATTGAAGCATTTTATTTTGGACAAGTCTTTCTTCTTTCCCGCTTGCATGGATTTTGTTTTGGTTTGACATTTCTTCCCTTTTCTCTTCTTTCGCTTTCCAACTAATGTAATTTTTTCTCCATCCACACCCTTTGATGAACTTTCATCTTTGGTATTTCGCTTGATCTCTTATACCAAATCGGACCATAAGTGCTCCCAATTTCGTAATTTCTCCCTCCCATTCACCGAGTCCTAGTATCTATTCTAGCTTTTTGGAAAGCCTAGAAGAGTTAGGCTCACTTGGGAATCTTCTACAACATTCACACCAACCCCTTCAAGCTCATCTTGAACTTGGGTAAATCTGTGGAGATACTGCGAAATAGTGTCATTCTTCCACATCTTGATGTTTTGAAGTTTGTCTTTGAGGACCAGTTTTATATGGTCATTGTTATTCTCGAATAGCTCAACTCGTGCCTTCCATGTTGCGAAACAAGTTTCGTTCCCATGGATATTTGAGATAATGTGCTCTCGTATTCCCTCCATGATTATTCTCCTCGCCTTGGCTACATCTTTCTTCCATTCGACTACGTTCTGGGCATCAGCTAATCCTATCCTTGGAATGTCTATCTTGACATATTCCAACAATCCATTGTCATAAGCATTGCCACCATGCGATCCTTCCGAGGAAATGAAATTCGAGCTGCCTTCCAAGGCATACTCTAAACTCAGTCCATTCTCCCAACTCTAAAGAGATCTTGCTACACTAAAGATGCAAATTCGAACCTCCTCGAGAAGAAGTTCGAAATTATTGTTCTAATGTGAATCTTGCTCTAATACCATGTAGAAATATGGTGATAGAATTGCAATTTCTCAATAAATTCAATCTAGATCAACAGAAAATTCTACTCTACTGCTCTGCGAAAGCTAATTCATAATTTAGAACAATATTCACAAACATGCATCAATCACATACACAAGTCCATATATTTCTCTAGGGGAAACCAACTGGTAAAATCCCATCAAGCCCACTCGCATTAATCAAATGAATAGAGAATGTATTACAATTACTCGCCTGCTCTGAGCACAACCTGCAAGTGAATAACCTTTCTCTCTAGTCAATGAGAAGCTCTGACGCAGACTTAGTTAATTTATGCCTCCACTTGAACTCCTATTTCCATGAGAAAATCCTGAGGAATTCTGCCTCTATTTTAAAGGAATTTTACTCCAATTGATTACGCAATTCCCAAGGATTGATCATTAATTGCATGCAACACTTGTACACTCAAGACTAGTCTGCAATTGATGTTAGATTGCCTTGGAATATCCACCACAACTAAGAAATTCAAATTCCTTGCATGAATGAGAAATTTTTGGTTGACTGATCAGTTAACTGGATGATCTCTGAGTTAGACTTTTGTCGCACTGCACAACTGACCTCCAACTAGTTTTATCAATATTTGGAACTAGTTTAACTTAATACAAATAGAAATCATTGAACTAGATTGCTACGATTTAGCAACGACACACGCTTAACTGAACTCTAAGTCCTCTAACTTGAATTCATTGAGATAACTAAGTGACAAGAACCATGACACCTCAGTTAATTGCCTCCAAGTTGTCTACTGATGTGGAAATTATGAATTTACTTAATTTAAGCAAGGAAAAGTCAAATTAAGCCTTTCTTGCTACAATTTTCAACATTTTCCTTTCAAAAATTCTTTTTTTTAGCTAACATTTGTCGTCTACCTCATAAAAATATATGTATTAATTCTAAAACAAAATTATCTTGAATGAGCAAAAAATGCAAAGCTGGCTTATGTCTCGGCATAGAAGCAAATGGATCTAGTTGATATATGTGTTAGGTCCCTATACTACTATTGTAACCCCTTATTGTTATTAGTACAACCCCCTTATTATATTGTTGTGCCCATGTAGTCCCCATATTGTTATTATTGTGCCCCATAGGTGCCCATTATTATGCCCTTACATTATTATTGTTATGTCGGCTCTAATTATATTATGACTCCTTAGACTCCTGTATATAGAAAGGAGGTATTGTCATATGTATCATCCAGGAATTGTTCATTTCTGTAAAGTAAAGGAGGTTGCCCCCTCAAAGAGGCTTATTTCTAAGGCGTTCATCTATCTTTTTTATCTTTCTGTGACCTGGTTTCCAAACATTTGGTATCAAAGCTTTGGATTCTAGAGTTTCACTGCTCCAAACAGGTCATCGTGATATTTTTGCTATAACTTTTTTTATGCGACGTTTCAAAAGCTAAAAAAAACCAATTTGAGAATAAATCTTTCTGAACCGTGCGTCCGAATTTTAGATCTTGTCTCGCTATATTTTCGGAGATATGATATGAGAAATTTAGGATTTTTGCAAGCTCCAAAATTTCATCTAAAACAAGTCATCCTGGTATTTTCGCTATAACATTTTCGCTACGAAGTTTCAGAAGCTAAAGAAAAAAACCATTTGAGAAGCAATCGTTTTGAATCTCGAGTCCGAATTTCAAATCTTGTCTCGCTATATTTTCGGATATATGATCTAAGGAAGTTAGGGTTTTTGTAGACTCTCGAATTACATCCTAAATAGGTGACCTTAGGAAAATCGTCATAACTTTCTCTTTAAGCAACAAATTGAATTTCCGTAAGAAGTTACAAAAAGAGGATGGAAGGTAGTTTTTGGTGCATAGTTTTCAGATTTGAAGGTCGAAACAGTGACACGTGGCACGTCGTACAAGTTTGCTCCACTGAAACATTATATAATCAGGTCATCTTAGGAGATTGGGCATAACTCTTTTTTCGAGAATCAAATTCTGATCAGACTTGCGGGGTTAGAAAGAGGACTAAGAGGGATACTACAGGAGACAATTTCAGAACTTTGAGATCTGAAAGTACAAATTTACCGTCATTTCAAGATCGAGCTCCTAAAATCAAGAAAAAACAATTTGAGGAAGTTTGATGGAAAGGATCCAGTAAATTGGATACTACAGATGGAGCAATATTTTGATCTACATGGTGTACCACTGTTACAAAAGGTATGTATTGCATCTTCATATTTAGAACCGGATCAATTTTTATGGTATAAAGGGCTTTGTTCTCGTAAACAACTTGTTACGTGGTCAATTTTCACTGAGGAAATGATAGCACATTATGAGGATACAAAGAGCAACACCTTCTTTAGAGGAACGCCGCAACAATTGGAAGAAAAAAGAGAAAAAGGGCTTTGTTACAAAGTGGAAAGCAAAATATGGCATCAAGGAAGTCTACCCCTCACAACTATAAAGATGGAAGTGTTGTTTCTCCTAGCCTTCCACAACCTACAAGGGTTACACCACAACAATTGGAAGAAAAAAGAGAAAAAGGGCTTTGTTACAATTGTGATAACAAATACATTAAAGGTCATAAGTGTGTTGAGAAGAAATTATTTTACATTGATTGTGGAGAGGAGGAATAAAAGGATCAAGAAACATCAAAAGAAGAGTATATACACCAAGAACCAACCCCAGAGAAAGTAGAAATTAATCCGACCATATCTTGTAAAGCATTGGAAACAATTACCGCTCCTAAAACTCTCAAGATAGAAGGACATATCAAAAAGAAAAAGGTTCAAGAAGTGAAAGATCACATCGAGAAAGAAAAAATGAATCCGATCATATCTTGTAATGCATTGGACAGAATTACCACTCCTCAGACTATCAATATAGAAGTACATATCAAGAAGAAAAATGTTCAAGAATTGAAAGATCACATCGAGTCTCAAGAAATCAATCCGACCATATCTTGTAATGCATTGGAAGAAATTACCTCTTCAAACTATCAAGATAGAAGGACATATCAAGAAGAAAAAGGTAAGAGTGTTGATTGATTCGGGCAGTACCCATAATTTTATTGATTGTAAGATAGCCAAGGAATTGAATTGCTTCCTATATCCAACACCAGAGTGTCAAGTGATGGTTGCATGTGGAGGAGCCATGAATTGCTCTGGAAAGTGCCATATATCAAGCTATCCATGGAAGAATATGTATTGAATAGCCCAATGCTTTCCATTCCAATGGGTGGTGCTGATGTTTTACTAGGAATCCAATGGTTACAATCTTTGGGAAAGATAGCTTTTAATTTTCAAGAACTTTTCTTGAAATTTTTTTGGGAGGGAAAAGAAGTTCAATTGAGGGGTATCGAAGGAAAACCTGGAAAGATAATCAACTTTAACAACATGACAAAGCTTCTAAATAAATAACAAAGGGGTGTAATTGCACAATTATGTTCACTAGAGGATCCCACATCGAAATCATGTATTTCTCCAGATCTCCAAAACATTTTGGACAATCATTCCAAGGTATTAGAGACTCCCAAAGGCCTCCGACCTATTCGTGATCATGATCATGCTATTCATTTGATTCCACGAAGTGTTCCTCCAAACATCAAGCCTTACATATATCCATATGCCCAAAGGAGTGGGAACTCATTCAAAAGTTATAGAAGATCCCATTTCAAACAATATTGAGAGAACTTGACAAGGAAGGAAAAATCATATTGGAACCTGAAGCAGTCACAGAACCGAGAAATTGAAAGCTACGAAATAGATCAATTTCAGAGTATCTCATCAAGTGGAAGAACTTACCCCCTGAAGATTCCACATGGGAGGACAAGAATTTATTCAAAAGCATCAAGAGCTACTCAAGCCGACAACACTTTTTGAAGGAGAGGGGCATGTTATGTCCCTATACTACTAGTGTAACCCCTTATTGTTATTAGTACAACCCCATTATTATATTGTTGTGCCCATGTAGTCCCCATATTGTTATTATTGTGCCCCATAGAAGCCCACTATTGTTATTATTGTGCCCTTACATTATTATTGTTATGTCGGCTCTAATTATATTGTGACCCCTTAGACTCCTATATATAGAAAGGAGGTCTTGTCATTTGTATCATCTAAGAATTGTTCATTTCTGTAATGTAAAGGAGGTTGCCCCCTCAAAGAGGCTTATTTCTAAGACGTTCATCTATCTTTTTTATCTTTTTGTGACCTGGTCTCCTAACATTGATTGATCTTATAAATGATAGAATTGACATCTATGAAGCATTACATCTAGGATTTCCTAAAGTATTTAATTTTTGTACTTTCGGAACTATATTTTACCTTGGATTTATCTCATTATTTTGTCATAAAGTGAACCTTCGCATCATATTGTTGTCACCTATAAGATTTACTTAACTCAATTTGGGATTTCAAATAACTGATGTTTTGGATTCGCTTGTATTTCATCATATAGTTTGAGGATACCTCACTTGGCCGTACAAAGCTGGCCACAAGTGAAGAGGAGAAACATGTTCGGGTGATAGTGGTTCTTCTCCTATGATTACTTCAACATTAAATCACTAATTATGCATTTTTCTATTAAAATTTAATGGAGAGATATTAACTTTATCGAGAAAAAAATAAATAAACTAGCAACAAGCATTAAAAATATGGACAATATTTACCCTGGGAAACCCCCAACTCCGAGGAAAATACCATCCAAATCAAATTTCGTTAGATCCCTTAGCCAGAAGCCTAGCCAAGCTAGCCAAGTGTCCCTGACCACGTACAATGAAGTATCCACATCCTTTTAAAGGTTCCATCACATGCAATTCCATGTGAAAACCACCGTGGGCAGCCAAAAAACCATGGGCCCAAAATCACTACTGTTATCTCTGTCAACTTTGACTCTATCCATGAGTCAACTTTACCTAACAATTCCCTCCTTAATCCTTAACTTGGGCTTCCATTGACTAAATCCAACCAAACTGGCCAAGTGAGTAAGCCCTACTCACTCTAGTCCCTCCCAACCCCAAAAGTTTATACCCAAGGCATCTATTAACGTAACATTCCCCCTATCACCAAGGTCTAATCCATACTTTACCAACAATCACCTAGGAGTTCACATGCCTTACAAGGTCTTACAGTGGTATGCCCATTTACATGCAAAAATTGGCTCCATTGTAATTATTTTTAATCCCTTGTTGCTATATTTCTATGACCATCCTCTCGACTTGATACACTTCGTGCCTAATTCTCTCCTCAACCATGTACCACCACACTCTGTGAATCACTTGATTGATGGATTTTGTCAAATACTTTTCATGCAACCTTGACATTACCATTACCTTCTTCCAAACATTACCATGTTACCTGCAATTTATATATTCCACCATGCCCTCTTATTCCACCCAGGTAATGAATCCATTGTCCCTGTTTGTGATGTTTTACTCTTAATCCTGCAAACTTTCTCTGACAATTTTCAACAACTACCTTCAATTTTTCTTATGGGCTCCATTTGGAGCCTTTGAACTACAATGAGGCTCGAAGGCCTATTTATTGTTGAGAAACAATGGAAAACCCTTAACATCCAAAAACCTAACCCTAGGAGACAAAACACCAAACTATGGACCCCGTTTTGGCTAAATTGGTACATCAACTTCTCGGGGTCGTAACTTTGGCATACGATCTTCGTTTGACGTGCACAATAGCTCGCTAGAAAGATCTATCCAAGGACTACAATTTTGGGAAGAGCAACATTGGGCCATGTTCCCATGTTTCTCCCAGATTTCCCAAAAAACGTTGTTTAGGGCCTCAAAACAGCTCCGGAAGTTCAGGACCCGAAAAACTGCTAAAAATAGTAAATTGTGTTACAATTAAGGAAACTGAAAGAGACAGTTGTGGGGTCCAAGTGGGATAGGTGGGTGGCCACCAAAATCCCCCTGGATCATTCCTCACCCCTTAGGAAGCAATGGTCCCCATTGCGTTGAGTTCCTCCATCTGCTGAACTTGGTCCCTGGTGCGTTGTTCTGCAATCTCTGATGTGTCTAGTAATGGTGGGAAGCATGGTAGAGGGCAGTCCACATTGAACACTCGGTGCAAGCGAAGGAATGGGGGAATGTTGTGCTCCAAAGCATTGTTCCCCATAGCCTTGATACTGGTGTAAGGACCATGTCGCTTCTTGTACTTGTCATTTTTCAGAAAGCAGCGGTGATATATCGGCTCGTTGGGTAGAGGTGCTATGGGAGTCGAATCGAATGAATGCTTGGCTTGGCAGTGCAACGGTACCCCTATGAGTGAGAAGAAGATGTTCCCGTGTTCTTTTATGACCGAATCCATCTGTTGTTGCTGCTGCGTGGAGGAACTCTTTATGGGGTTCATGGATGTGGTGATGATCTTCCCCTTACTTTGGGAGCAGACCAAACAAAAAATAAATTTCCTAGTCTCTGAGATGATCTTGCTGCATTTCTTAGCAGAGATCAAAGAGGTGGCAGTGGGTGGGGCTACCACCGATATCCTGTATAATGAATTACAAAAAGAAATAATAACAGAGCGAGGCCTTGACTCATACACAACATGTCGCCTGCACAAGTATGGTTGGCCTAATAATACATCTCAAACATCTAGAGGTGCAACATCACACAATAACTCGTTTGTGAAGGGTTTCATGTTGTAGGGAAGGCGGAACTATTGGCGAACTCGGAGATCTCGTCCTTGGTGAAGCCACCCGATAGGTAGGCCCAACCGCTTCACGACCTCTACTAAAATGAGGTTATTTTGGCTCCCACTGTCAACAATGAATTGCAGCAGCGAACCCTTCACCCACATCTATGAGTGGAAAATATGCTCCCCCTCCTCTGAATCTTCGGGCTCATTCTTCTAAATCTTGGCGGTGGCAACAATGGCGCTAGGCTTCGCGTCAATGATCTGCTTCCCTTTGCCATTCCCCTTGTCGGGTTCTGACTCTAGGTCAGAACATGCATTTGATTCTGAAGCCTTCAACTCGGCCACCAGTGACTGCTTGGTCCGACAGTCACTTGTATTGTGAGTGGGGCTCTTATGGAACTCACACCACTTTCCTGTGTCTTTCTTCGACTTCGTGATTTTGTTCTTTTCTTGTGGCTTTGACAGGTTATCCTGGGTTGCCCTGTCTTAGATTTTCCCTTGGTTCTGTGATTTGGGGAAGCCTTTCCCTTGCTTCAAATTCGCAAATCCAAAGTCTCACTTCTTCTGTTTAAACTTCTGCTCGATTTTGACAGGATATCGGTACGTCGTGCCGAGCGAGGAGATGTTTAGGAACTCCATCTCTTCCTAGATGTACCTGTGTAGGCAGCCGTGGTATTTGACTACCAAATGTAGCTCAGAATCCTTGATACCCAACTGTGTGCAAAGGGTATGAAAAATGTTTGTGAACTCTGGCACATCTTAGTCCCTTCCCTGCCGCAACGTGGTCCACTTTATGCATTTGTCCTCGTCGCTTTTGACAAGGTAATACTACTCCTTGATGGCATCCCGGAATGAATTCCAAGTGGGTGTGCCTAAAAATAGTGAGCCTGTACTTTCATCATTCTGCTTGCAGTAGGTTTCCCACTTGTCCTTGACATGGGGGCCTGCTTTGAGAAGAGCAAAAATAATCTTTTCCCGACTGGAAAAATCATGAAGAGAAAAATACCCTTCTAGCAGATTTAACCATTTATCTACGACATCTGCGTCTATCTGACCCTCGAATATGGGGATTTCAAATTAACTTGTACCTTAAAGGGTGTGGTGTTTCCAGACTAGTTGTTGGAAGCCGATGCGTCGCCCCTGGGTAGCCGTTGAAGGATCTGGGCAAAGTTTTCCATCATCGTGTTCCTTTATCACTCGAGGGCTTCTTCGAGCAAGATTTTCATAGGATCTCCTGCCCCCTCATCTTTCTTTTCATCCGCCATGGGAGTCCGTCGGGATTTTCGAGACTGGTCTTGCAAAGGTTCGACCAGTTCAAGCCCTAACTCCTTATATCCCAACCTCGTTGGGGACATACAAAGAAAAACAGAGAAAGAGCAGACCTAGTGTTGTGGGGGAGCGCCCCTGCCCCCCTCAAACACACTCCCAATCCTTGCTCCGGCGGGAGCGGCTCAAGAGCGCGCTCCCAAACGGGAGCGATTTTAGGAGCGCGCTCCCAAAAAAAAAATTGCGCTCCCTGCCAAAACAGTGACCGACTTCGGGAGCGTCACTCCCGTCGCTCCGAGAGTGAAAAATAAAGCCCAGGAGCGATCAGCGAGCGATCGGTCCCGATCACTCACAGGCTTTACTTTTCGCTCCTAGAGCGACGCGCGCTGCCGCCAGGAGCGAAATAGGTGGAGAAGAGAGAAACTAATAAACAAAACAACAAAGAAAGATATAACAAATAAAAATAACCAAAAGAAAACAACGAATAAATAAAGTACAATTACAACAAATTAAAAATTATAGAACAAAACATATAAAAAAAAAATAAAAAAAAAAAAAATTAAGAAATGGTTTTGTTATATAAAGGCATGGAGGGCTTTTTGTAAATCATTGTGACTTGAGAGAGTTGGAGGAGAGCCAAGGAGGTTGTGCCAAGGAGCGAGGAGCAAGGAGCAAGCCTGCAAGGAGTCCTGGATTTGAGGTAGGTTAGTAACTTAGTAATTTACTCCTAATTTCTACAATCTAAATAAATAAAATTAATAAATGCATTTTTCTCATTCCCATTCCCATTCCATTTTATTAAATTTTGCAGATTCAAAACTACAAATTTCAAACATCATGGTTATATTTCTTGGCATTTTCTTCTTCTTAGTTCCCTTTCTGGTTATTATGGTGTTGGAGAGTAGGAAAAGGAGGGTTCAAAATGAAGAAGGGATGAAGAAGGGGGACAAAGTGGATTTGATGAAAACCCCGGTGAGGAGGAGCTGGAGGAGGGTGAACATGATTCAACAGCGGAAAAAACTAAACAAGACCAAACCCCATTGTGGAAATATGTTAACAGGCCTGAAGCAGGGAAAGGGGGTGGAACCACTAAATTTCATTGCCCCCATTTCAACAATAATTACACAGGTTCATACACCCGTGCCAGAAAGAACCCCTGCGAGAAAAGGCCATGGGATGGAGATAAACAAATAGGAATCAAAACTTGTGCAGCTGTGTTAGCAACAAATAGAGCCAAATACATAAGGGAAGAGGAGGAAGCCCAATACAAATTTAAAAAATCAAGGGGTTTCTTTGAACCAAGCTCACAATCACAAGCACAAAGAACTCCTTCAACATCCTCCCAAGTCAGTGGTTATGGAGGCATAGGGTCATCAGCTTTAAGGCGTAGAACCATATCAGATTTCCTTGATGAAGGGTGTAGGAATGATGTGGATTCAAAACTTTACAGGTTTCTCTATGCATGTGGGATACCATTCAATGTTCTTCTCTCACCTTATTGGCACGAAATGGTTTCTACCATAAATGATGCCCCTAAAGGATACAAGAGCCCTTGGTATGACAAGGCAAGAACCGTTGGACTTGATCATGAAAAAGCAAAAATATCACATTCTTTGAATAGAATGACAAGTTCTTGGACTGACCATGGGGTGTCCATTGTATCTAATGGATGGACAAATGTAAAAGCCAAGCCATTGATAAGTGTTCTTTCTATGTCTGTTAGTGATTCTAGATGCATATGATTACTTAGAGAAGTTCAAGACCGACATCAACATTGCAGAAGCATTACGTGAAACAATTGACCGTATTGGGCCATACAATGTCATCCAAGTCATCACTGATAATGCTCCTAATTGTAAGTCAGTGGGAGCAATTATTGAGGATAAATACCCCAACATATTTTGGTCTGGGTGTTTGGTTCACACATTGAACCTTTTGATGCATGATGTTGTTAAGAATAAAAATGAGCAATACAAATGGATTAGTGATTTGTACAAGAAAGGCAAACAAATGATAAAATTTATTACAAATCATAGCAATACCAATGGCATTTTCCACAGTCACTCAAGATTGGAGCTGTTGAAGATTGTGAGGACTAGATTTGGTAGCTATTACCTCATCTTCAGGCGCCTTTTGAAGGTAGGAGAGTCATTGGCTAGCATGGTATCAAGTCCACACTGGTATGTATTAAAGGAAAGGGCTACAAATGCAGCTGACAGGCGAGGTTTTGAACTAGTGGAGGAGGCCGCTCTTGATGGTATGTTTTGGGCAAGTGTGAGGCAAGTATTGGATTTCACCAAGCCCATTTATCACATGATTTGGTTTGCAGATACAGATAAACCAGTGATTGGCGAGGTGTATGAGCAGATGGATACCATGTTGGGGCAAATAAAAGATATTGTTCATAACAATGATCCCGACTTGTACAAACTGATTCACGGTTGTGTGTGTGTACGGTGGAATAAACTTAACCTTCCACTACATTGCTTGGCGTATATCCTTACGCCAAAATACTACTCTACATCTTGGTTGGGCCAACCTGCACCAGGGGGTGGGGTTAGGACCAAATCCCATTTAGATGAAGAGGTATCTAGAGGATATTTGGATGCATTAGAAAAGTTGATACCTGACAGGGAGGAATGTGCTAGTGTGTGCCTTGAAATAGGCAAATACTTCAGTGTCATTGGTTTGTTTGGTACCTTCCATGCAATGGAAGACAAGGAGAGATTTGATGCTCTCACATGGTGGAATCATATGGCGGCCAGGGACTTTTGCCAAAATTGACAAAAAAAGTTCTATCATAGGTTGTAAATACTCCTTCTGCAAAGAGGTGTTGGAGCACCTACAGCTTCATACATAATGTGAATAGAAACAGAGTCATTACTATGATCAGGCTTCTGAGGATCCAACATATAAAATTTGGGACAACCACCCAGAGGATGACAATTTGGAGGATGGCACTATACATCTTGAAGAACTGGAAGACGAACTTATAAAGGATGAAGATGAAGGCTGCAGAAGCCATGCCACCTCCACCATCCAGTAGCAGTGTTCGGGTTCTGAGTCTTGTTCCTTTGTTGTCGCCACCTCCACCTACACCCTCACGTGGAGGGCATGTGCCTTCTAGTTCCGATCGTTGGTCTATGCGGAAGACTCCTAGAAGACCACCACGACCTGCTCATACAGTAGACTCTCGTGGCAAGGGCCACATGCAGTAGTAGATAATAGATTTACAGTTTACTTGTCTTTTCTAGTTTCTATTAGTTTTCATAATTGTTGAGTCTTGAGTCCTTGACTCTTGACTCTTTCATATCATAATGATATTTTTTGTAAACAATATATGACTATGACAATGAAAGTTTGAAGTTTGAAGTTGGCAATTATAACTCATTGGTGATGATTGTGAGTTATGAATATGATGCTTTGTGAAAGACTAAAGTTGTTTCATTTCATTTCATAATTCATTTTATAACATTTCATTTCGTGTTAACAGTTAGAAACTTAGATATTATTTCTTGTAATGGTTAAACTTAGCTTACAAGTACAACTTTGGCTATCAATGATGATAAATGTTATATATTGAATTTTCAATTTTGAAAGCTTGAAGTTGAAACTTTAAGATTGAATTTGATGAATCATGATTCACAAGACTCAATATGTTGCATTTGTAATATGTATGTTACTAACTTGTGGACGTGGTTTATGAAGATTATAACTTATAGATGATTGATGTGATATGGTTCAGTGATCAATCTATGTTTTTTTATGTTTTTGATATCTAATTCATCATTCTACATGTTTTTGTTGACATATATGTATCAAAATATAATATATATATATATATATATATATATATATATATATATATATATATATTTTTAAAAATCGCTCCAGGATTCGCTCCCAAACCGGGAGCTTCTGAAAATGTCGCTCCCGCTCCAGTTTTTGCTCCTGCTCCCAAGTAACACTGAGCAGACCGCTCTGATACCACTGATCCGCATTTAAACAAAAATGCAACAAATTACATAAATACCATAAATACGGAGATGCAGCAGAAATAATACTTCATTTCATTAATGTAAAACACTGAAATATGCTTACAAACAAAAATGGAAATAAACCAGCTAAGGCAATGGTAGCTTATCTCTGAGAAGAGATGTGGCTACTATATGCCTTTGAACTGTGTTACAATGAGACTCGAAGTCCTATTTATTGTTTAGAAACAATGGAAAACCTAAACATCCAAAAACCCAACCCTAGGATACAAAACACCAAACTATGGGCCCTGTTTTGGGTAAATTGGTACATCAACTTCCCAAGGTCATAACTTTGGCATACGATCTCCATTTGACATGCACAATAGCTCATTAGAAAGATCTATCTGAAGACTACAACTTTGGGAAGAGAAACATCGGTCCATGGACCCATGTTGCTCCCATATTCCCCAAAAAACGTTGTTTAGGGCCTCAAAACAGCGCTGGAAGTTCTAGACCTGAAAACTGCTAAAAATAGTAAATTGTGCTACAATTAAGGAAACTAAAAAACTGAAAGAGACAGTTGTGGGCATCCAAGTGGGATAGGTGGGTGGCCACCAACATCCACCTGGATCAGGTACCTAGACCAAAATCATATCTGCAAATAAACTCTACATTGATCTCCTCATCACTAAGCCAAATAAACCCTTAGCAATAGAAGTATCCCTCCTACGCCAATATTTGGATTTGATACCACATGTTAATAATTAATAGAGAGATATAAACTTTATCAAGTGAAAAATAAATCAACTAGCAACAAACATTGATAATATGCACAATATTTAACCTGGGAAAACTCAAACTCCTGAAAAAATGTTATCCTAATAAAATTTCATTAGATCCCTTGGCCAAAATGTTGGCCAAGCGAGTCTTCACCACTCACATCCTTGGCCCTACAATGAAGTCTTCCTAGCCATTTAAAGGTTACATTACATGAAATTCCATGGAAAAATACCATGGGCAGCCAAACAACCATAGGCCCAAAACCCTACTATTAGCCCAGTAAACTTTGACTCTATCCCCCAGTCAAGCTTAGCTAACATTTTCCACTTAGATGTGAGTTGAAAAGTTAATATATGGTTAAGACTCATCACATCTTACATATCCTTTGTAATCAAATACATTTCTCTTAGACCATTCTTGACAACAAGACTTTTACTCATCTAAAGCATGTCTTTTGTTTAACCCCTAGTGTATGCTTTTCCAACTCTCATTAGTATTTTGTGTTTGACACTTTCAAGCATGATATTGTGGAAGTCCTCGAGGAGGCAAAACATCTAGTCTATCATTCTAAAATATTATTCAATGTTATTAAATGCAAAGCTATGATACAATGCCTATGACAACTAGTGTTCAAGTACACAAATATTGAAGACACTAACTACCAAGAAAATAAATTTTCTTACATATAGAGCATCATTTGTTTATTTTTCTAAAAACTAAAATTAAACTATAACAACAATGTCAACCAAATGGGCCTCATATATTTAAGTAGTTTCAACTACTAATTTAAGTACAAGAAAGGCACAACCAATATATATTCGATATGATTAATAGTATTCCTCTTTCTACACTTACCATGACGCTTAATATGAAGGTAGCTGCCAAAGAATTATGGAGAAAGAAATGCATTGCTAATCCTTATTATGGTCATATGCTATAAGGTAAACCAAGTATCCATTTTATATTTCTAAAATTGAGATTGTTGGTGATATAAATTGACTCAAATGTCTACACCTGTTATGGAAGAGAGGTTTCTCCTTAGCAAGGGGGGGCACACTTCCACCTATGGAGGTAATTTTGGCATTAATATAAGTTTTTGTCATTAAGATTGGTATTTTTTGGCTTATAACATGCATAAATAGGTGACTTCCTTTCTCTATAGTTGCATTATTTTTTTTACGTATAAACTTAGCAATTGTATCCTTTATATTTTACAATCATTATCCATTTCCTTGGATTATATGCTTTTACTTGGATTTTCTAGGAAGCTAATCTTAATACCCCAAGGAAAAAAAATTACAACTCAAAAACTACAAATACGTTTCCACTCATGTTTGGAAAATATTGGCTTCCTCCTTACCACCATCTCTAATTATGATCATGTATTCCTCAATCACTTTTAGAACACTTTCAAATTTTCTAGGTTCTAAATTGCAAATTTTCACTTCCTTTCATCTCCAGTTAGATGGGAAAACATAAGCAGTCAACCACATACTCATTTATACACTACATTTGATCTATCGTAAACATAAATAATAGTATGATTATATCCACATTGTATACAACAACTATAATAGAATTGCGCACAATTATATGGGTCATTTTCTTGCGAAGCATCCTATGATTTTGAGCATCTTAAGACCTGTTAGATATTAGCCATGCTCCTTTCTTCTACTTCCCCCTGTTAATAAAAAGAACCATAACCTTCTTTTTATTTTAGGACACCTTAGTATACAGATTGATAACTAGCTCGAACTTGCTCTTGGACAGGCACTTACCAATTATAAAGCCCAACCAGATAGACATTGTGTTGCAACATAGTTTACATACTTTAATGATAAATTTTAGATTGATTTTCCCAAACAACACCCTATGGAACAACAAAATTATAAGCTCCAACCTATTTTCTATGGTCCATGTACACATATTTAAAAGATTGGATAGGATCATTTAAATTAGAACTTCTAGTATAGCTAACCATCCAGTCGATCATTATTGTTAACAAAGAAAAGTTGTGTTGTAACATTGTTCTGCATTTTTACATTAATATGTAAAAAAATAAAAATAAAGAAAAAGAAAAGAAGGAAAAATGAAAAGGGATAAAAAATGAAAAATATTGACCAAAAAAAAAAGGAAATGAAATCCGTAGAGAAAATAATTTCAGCGATGTACATTTAAATGTCGCTATCAGATTCTGAATTATTAAATTTGTTGCTAAGTTAAGAATTAGGATAAATTGATTTTGATGTTTTTATCGCATTTTATAAAGTTAGGATATGACAAAATAATTTTGTCACATGAAAATAAAGTTCGCGCTGGATGAAAAGGCTCTGATTCACTCCGCGGGGATTGACGACAGATGAACCTTTTCGATTCCCCCCCCCCCCCCCAAGCACTCCCAACGGTTAACATGAGGGCGGGCGGCCCGAAAAGAAGTCTCTGCCCATATTGCCGAAGCACATGTGGGGAACATTGAAGGATTTCCAGGGTCACCTACCAATACGACAAATCACCAACACCTCCCCCCCCCCCCCCCAAAAAAAAAAAAAACCCACCTCTGCTCCCGCCAATGAGTATATCCTCTGCCAATTATCTCCCGCCAAGTATCTCCTCTTCCACCACATAACCACTACCTCCTACCACTCAACCCTTGCCACCTAGCCAACCACATCATCATCCTTCCACGTCACCTACCCATTAGCCTTCAAAATCTCCCGCGAGTTCTTATGAACATTACAACATTTATTCCCACCATATACATGTTTTTGTCAATTAAGCCCATGATCCAAAGACATATTTTTGGTCGTTATGCACCCGATTAGCCCAATTATATAAAACTCTGTAACACCAATCATTCAGTTCCTTTACTAGCTATCTGATTCTATAGAACGAAGAACTCCCTGCCATCAACTGTCAGCGTTCAACAACAAATTCTCCCAGTGTATAGTTGACAGTTTTCATGGGTAACCCTGTCTTTAAACATTTCTTCTATTCGAAGTTTTCTTATGTCAGAGCTTTCTGTCCAAATCTTCTTAGCATTTTCCTTCTGTCCCTGATTCTCTGTCATATAAAATATCGAACCATAAGGGAAAAGTAAAGGCCATAGACAACAATCCTCTTATTCCTCCAGTTCCGGATTTCGACAAACACCCTTTAGTAGACGCCCAACATAAAATCGCAGAACTCATTTTAGAATTTGACCTTTATGGACTACACAATTGGGTCAAGCAAAAATATATGGACAAAAGTGATGAATTAATCATCTGGGAATCCTTTTCCCCACAGTTCGTCTTCCGTCATACTCATGTCTACCCAGAATTTTCTGTCTAGTGTCATTTTAGATATTTACCTAGTCTAAGGGTTGTCATTTCCCAATGTAATGAACTTCTCTTCTCTTTTTCTCCTGAAAGCATCTATCAGGCCCTAAAAATTAAATGTGAGCCTTCCCAACACCCTTTTTATGTTGAAATCCTAATGGAATCATATAACAAACTCACTTTCCCTCAGAGACCCTAGTTATTTGAATATTTCCTTCCTAAGAATGTTGAGCTGCCTAGGACTAGTCCCCCATATCCAACATCTATCTCTCTTCAAATGTCCAAACATGTCATTTCCATGGTAACTTGATTGCTTGGATACTATACTGATCAGTGGGTAGATGAGATAGTATTAGGATTTTTGTCCACTTTTGCAGTTGGTAAACAACCCTCTCTACTTTTCAACTATAGTCAATTTTTAGCCAATGAAATTCATGAACAGTTGGTTAATTACAAATCAGAAGGTGTTTTCAAATACCAGTCAATCCTAGTTTATCTTATGTTATATTATCAAGTAGATACATTAAAATTTTCTTTACAGAACACTGATAGTGAAGGTAATCCTTGGTCAGTCATTCAATGGACTTCTCTAGTTAGATATAACTCAGAGGAGCATTCCTATACCGATTTTGTTGAAAAATTCTTGTATAACTCACTATGTTTTTTAAGCAGTGATGTCATTCCCAGGATTTCCCCTGATATTAAGAAACTTTTACACTTATCAAAGCAGGCCAAAGTGGGATACTGGTATTTATACCATAACTACACCGAAATCAAAGTCTATGAATCAGAATTGCCTCCATACAGATTGTTAATTTATGTACCTATCAGGATTTTTGCATTGGAGTACAACAGGCATATGTTAAATATGGATGAAGTGCACTTTGTTTCCTACAAGAAGAAGGCACAGTTTAAACTCAAATCACACATAGGACCATACATTATCAATACCAGAGTTGTTGCAAAAGAAATAGATGCAATCTTGAGCCAAATGAAGTTCAAGCTCAGCGTGTCCTACTCATATGATCCTCAGGGTATTATTTCTAAGCTTAGGTTAGAGCAGAAACACACTCCTTATGCACAATCACCGAGGCCTAAGATTGAGCAATATGTCAATCAAGAAGAATGGATGGAAGGTACTTTACTGGAAGCCGAAGGATGACTGGTCACTTAGTCATCCATGCAGACACCTATTTCTAAAGAGAAGGAGAAGAAGAGGGAAAGAGAACCAACGTCTCCTACAGACTCTAACAATCCAGATGCAAAGTTCATTGTTTTTAAAACGAATAAGAAGGACCCTAAGGCTACTCAAAAAATTAGATTCTCCAATTAATCCCTTGTTTAGATCTCAAATAATAACTATTTAGGATGAAACTACAGATGAAGGTAACACAGAGCAGCCAGCCATACTGGTATTATCAAGGACACCTATTACTCCTTTTACTCAAGTAGAAGAAACAATACAATCAACTATTGTTGAAGCAAATGTCCAATCTCCAGTATCTACCAGTTCACAGGTTTCTACTCAGCAGAGTGTCTTTTCCAGATACAGAGAAATAAAGTTAAAGAATGAGGCTCTAAAGGCTTCTACTTACTCTGAATTTTGGAAGCAAACAACCAAGACCTAGCATAAACTACTTTTCGCATTTGATGTAGAGAAAGGACAATTCTAGATGGCTTTCATTGAACCTCTAGTACCAGCCCCCACGAGTATGGAAGACTATAAATCCTCCATCTTTGCCATTGACACTAAGAAAATACATGAAATAGATCAGATTGATCTACATAAGAAAACATGAGAGCTCACATTTTCATCACTCACTAGCTCAGCCATGATTGTTTCTAAGTTACAGTCATCTTTATATAAATATGAATTGTCAATTAAAGATTGAAAAAAGGTCTTCATTTTCAAAGGATAATAGAATCAAATCTCTGGAGGATTTTGTCATAAAGTTAGGACATGATCCTAAAGATGTTAAAATAGTAGAAGAGTTAATCAAAAATAAAGCAGATATCCAAGGATTGAGGAAGAAATTGCAGCTGCCCTCCACAGAGCATCCTCAAGCTAAAGTGGTTGAAAATATAGAGTTGAAAAAAGAGAAACTTTCTACTATAGCAGTGGAGCAGAATGCACAAATACAGAAGATGGAGCAGGGTATGGAAGCACTGTTGGAAGAAAAAAACAATGGGAAGCAATAGGTATCTACATCAAGCACAAGTACAAAGGCAGAAACTTCAGCGAGGACAACAGTTTGAGATCCCACAAAAGGGCTTACTAGAGCTCTCCATGAATTGTCAGTTGTTCAGTCAGAAAAGGATAAATTGTCATTAAAATTGGCCAAGATGGAGGAAAATAAACTCAAAACCGACAATCCATATCTGTCAGAATTACAGAAAAATTATCAACTCATGCAGCAGGTGCAGAAATATGAACATCAATCCTTTGTAATTCAAATGTTAGCTGAGGCTAAAAACAGTATTTGGCAGAATATAAATGCCAATATAACAAATATGTGGCCTTCCATACAAAGTATTTTTGAACAGGAGGAACTTGTCCCCAGAGTCAAAGCAGCCATAGAAAACACAAAGGTGGATTTGGAACACACGCTAGAGGAAGCACAAAATATCATCAATCCACTAAATTCCAAAACCAAGGAGGAACTTGAAGACCTCAATATTCCAGACAGAACAATGTTGATCAATGGTTGTCATTGATGCCAACCCAAACAGCTCCAGGGCTACCCGATATTGCATGGGCATTTTGACTCAACAACTTACTCTATTCTGAGTCAGCGATCTTCTATATGGATTCTATGCGTCAAGATGTTTCCATTGATATATGGCACGCCAAGTAATTCTTCACGGTTTTAGAGATATTCAAGTTTGAAGTTAGTAACCCCAATTAGTGGGATAGGACCCTATGGGGTTGTTGTTATCGGGAAAACTAGTGTCCATTCAGAGCTGCAGTCCCTCTAAGATGGGTAGCTATCTTATAAACAAACAAACTAAATTCACTTGTGTTTTCCTTTATGAGAGATAGATGAGAAAGAAGCAGAGAGTACCAACCTCAGTCTTTCGCTTGGCTCCCTGCTTGTTTCCTTTCCCCTTTGACAGAACTTCGCCGCTCCTTCCTTACTTGTCCCGCTTCAAGAGCACCTGTAGAGTCAAAGCAGCATAATACCATCAAAGCATAGAGATCTATAACCATAAACAATATAGGATCAGATGTATATTAACTATACAAATGCATATATCAATACAAGATTCAGAGATATACAAGAATATGGAGGAAAACTCAAATATCTTTATTGATAGAAGTAGTAGAAGAGAGGATTACAACCCATTGGTCTGACCTAGCGCCATCCTCCTAGCATGAAAGCCCTCTTCACCTCATGAAAAGCTTAGATCACCCAACAATACGATGTTGCACAGAGAAACCAACAACACTTCCTTACAAAATACAAGATTCCAGCCTTTGGATCTCTAGGAAGAGGGATCCATATATAGATGTTAGCAGGGGGGTGAGTCAGCGTCTGGGATTTTGATTAGTGTCATCTCCCTGATAGTTCTTGGTTCCACTTGGAGATTTCATGATCTCTTACTCATCCCCGGGCGAATTCAGAGAGGCAAGTGTCAAATGAGCAGCTTTTAGAAGATTCTCAGGGTCTCCACCTAGCAAACTGCTTCTGCCATTTGTCTGCTCTCGCTCATCGCACCCTACAGAAGGGCTTTTCAGTATGCATTGCACATTTTGCATGTGGCAGGTGAGATGCATCGCACCCTTAGCACTGGGCAGTCTGTATGGTCCTGTTTTGACCAGTTCTGAGTAGTTTTTCAGGGAGAACTTCTGGGAGATGATGTAATCAGCTGACCTTGCTCCTTTAGGGTATGAAACAACACTTTTAGGGAATTAGAAGCCCTCGGTTTATGGACATATGTGATTGGGGTTGCAGTGCCCAAATATGTCTATAACAGTTTCCCCCTAAAGCATGAGGTCTTAAATCTTTTTGATGTCGGGTGAAATGCTTTATCATGAGGATCCGAGGTTTTTCGACCAGAAAGTGACCTATAATAAGATACAATACAATACATTATCTTCATAATATTTTCATGATCTAGCTGAGGTGGGCATTCCCATGCTTAGCTTTATAAATTCATTTTCATGTACATAGAACAGACAACTGTCTGTGTGGCAGACTGATGATTCTGGTAGAGCCATCATCCTTTGGCTTGGATGATTATCTGTGCAGCAATGATGTACATTTGATGTCTTTATTTTCCTTAATATATCACAGCCCGAATGGATGGATCCGGGGTCTTCAAAACTCGTTCAAACTTTGCCCAAAGTACAAGTCGGTCCATGTGAAAAGATGTTCTGATGTCGAACATGGAAAGACATCACCTAATTACCAGCCAATGATGTAAGTTGTTAACAGGCGCGAGAGGAATCACTGATGATGATGACCCTCAATGTACTACAGTACAATTCACGTGGTGTGAATACATGAGTCAATGTCGAACACCACGCAAAATCTTTCGGTCAAAGGCCATTGATGTAAACCTGTCGCCGGAAGTGAGAAACTTTCCATTGAGGCATGCAAGCTTCAAAGTACTGAAAGGGTTGTTCCTAAGTCGACTTCTTGGATAATGAGTTGATGTCGACAAGAAGTGACTCGTCGTAGGAGGGCCTTAATGAATCCCACATCTACGACACGAAATGGAACAAATGATTTTGTGGAGGTGAAAAGGATCTGATGATACAAGGTTCAGGGTGGCAGTCATGAAAGAATGAAGCGTGAAGGTATTGCAGCGTTCTCTGAGCGACTTCTCTTGAACATATCAGCACCACTGAAATGGATTGCTAACGTTAACCCCAAAAGTGGATGGTACGGTGGACCAATGGTGATATGACCGGTGAACGGAATAACCCAACCAGACTCAATCATGGTGACGGAGTGAAAGTGTCATGTTCAAGAGCGACCTACTACCAATAAAGTTTCTTCAAGTTTTCTTCCCAATTTTCCCCAGTCATTTCTGACCAGTACCTCTTTATTTTTGTCAAGCTTGAGGAGGATAACATATGCTTGTTCTATAATTTGCCCTTCGAGCAAACCCGTCGCTATGTTTTAATGAGCCTAGCGATAGTGAGACTCGCTCTTGTCTGCATGGACAAGTTTGTCGCTATTGTTTTAACGAGTTTAACGACAAGGATAACTCGGTTCTTTTCAATTTTAGAGAGTCTAAAAAGAGACGGAAAGGAAACTCCAATATTCCTTTTTCGTAATATAATCCCTTAAGTCCGAAAAAGTATAAAACAATGCGAAAGGGATGACTTTTCAATAGTTTTAATGAGTCGAACAAGACAAACGCTCGACCTTTTTGTGTAATAATCCCTCAGGTCAAAAAAGATTAAAATCTAGAGGAGGGATGGCACTTCCAATCGCTTTAACGAGCTGGAGAGGCCAATTTCTCGGTAATCTCTTCATATTTTACGAGTCATATGAAAAAGAACTTAAAGGAGACTCGTTTTTTGAAGAACGAGTGATGTTTTTGGATAGCAGCTTGTTCCAGATAAGGTTTGGAACTTTTTCAATCACGACAGTGTAGAGAAAGTGGCTAATAGGATCACTCGTCGCAGCTCTTCCTCAAAAGGGGTAAACAATCAAATGGAGGCGTATGATCAGCTAAAAAAGAGTGGAGGTGATGGTAAGAACACGACCAAGGTTTAAAAGCTGATAATTATGCAATCGCAATGGTTATTACCGAAGGTGGGTTCATTTTTTAATGAGCTTAAACTCTGGTAGAACATATGCTCATTGCTAGGTTTATTTTTTAACGAGCTTGAACTTCGCGTAAAACTGCTCGTGCCAGTGGTATAATAAGGATGTCTCATCGATAGGTTCATTTTTTAGGGAGCTTGCCCCATTCGAAACTTTTCTCCGGATCCTTTCATTATGTAAGCTAGGAACGACCAATCGTACGAGTTTAAAGGGTTAAGAACCTACAAAATAAGAAAATAAATGGTCGATTTTCACTTGCATGCAAAAAGGTTTGCATGCCCCTGGGTATAAAGTAGAGTCTCCAGGTCACCATTTGGAAGTTCTTGCATTAGCAAGATTGCGCCATCCGCGTCGCAGACAAAACACTTCCTTGGTGTTGTCCATCGAAATGGACAAAGGTGATTGTTCTCAGTTCCAATCACATAACCTTTAACGAGGGAATCCTTTTCCAGTCTAATCCCATTTTCCTAAATGGACGGGTGTGTCAGACTAGTCATATATCCTCCGCGGAAACCTACCTTATATTCGAGGTTTTCCTGCCGAAGCAAACCAGGGTGCATGACCCCTGGGTTTCAATCACAATCACCGAATCACTCGCGCTCATCAGGTGGACGGACTGGAGATTGATGAGACATTCCTTGCGCAAAAAGACTAGTTATGGATGGCATTTGCCTATTAGCTATGTGTGAACCGAGGAATGAAAGCTTGTCTACGAGCTGGACCACTTTGCCTTCATGTGGAAAACACATCACTCGAAAGAGTGAGGAAACAATAGCTCCCATGCTATAAATGTAGTCACGCCCAAGGAGTAGATTGTAATCTAAAGGTCCTTGGACTACCATCACGTTTAGATGAACGATTTTCCTTCTCAAAGTTATAGGCAAATTTGAAAGGATCCCTAATGGTCGACTGGTTCCTTTGTTGAAGCCTGTCAGATTTCAAATCTCAGGCAGAAGCAATGGCGAACCAAGCGCTTTCCAAGTAGTTGAGGAAAGGATACTCAAAGAAGCCCCTTCATCTATGATAGTACCAACCATGATCATTCTGTAAGATTGTACTATGATTCGGAATGGTACATTAGATGGTAGACGGGGTTTGCCTAGTAGATTCCAATCGAAGGAAACGACTAGGTTGCTTGGAGGTGGGACCGAATAAACGGCCGGATAAATCTCTGATGAACTTCCTTCCTGTGGTAAAGGAACGGGTAGATTGCCCCCATGTTCATCGGAGTCTGTGTTTACGAAAAGAATTTGAACGGTGTCGTTCTCATTCTCTTTGGTGACGGTATCATCTGAAGGTGGATCCTCTGAAGACAAGATGGGGTCGACTGCCATCTCGACCTGTTGAATTTGGTCTGATGTGGACTCAGAGGGTTTATCTTCAATGATAGGTGCTTCGACCGACAACAAAGGTGTGTCAGTCGGATTTTCAACTAGCGATGGACTCAGCAAGAGTTTCTTGTATCCAGGAGGAAGTCGTTGCGGTGACGCAGGACGGTTATCCAAGACTCTTTTAGCTTCGTCCAGGAAGGGACAACAGTGGAGGGCATGATTGCCTTCACACAGTCTGCAAGGAAATTTAGATCTTCCTTTCTATCCATTGAATTCGTTTTCACTAGTTGACAGTGTACTCTCAACATGATCATCAGAGGTTGACGACACCAGATTGTGCAAGCGGGGATACCAGTCCCTTAAGATCCGTGGGATGCAAGGACAATCTCGATGATAGTGGTCCCCTTTGCAAATGACACATGGAGATTTAGGTTTGGATGGTGCGGTGTGCGGATTTTCGCTAGACGATGCTTGGTTACCCCCTTTTGCCGTTGGCTTCTTCTTCTTCTTCTCCTTCCCTTTCTTCTTCTTCTCGGTTACTTGGTTTTTAGTTTTACTAGCTTCACTAAGCGAAGAGGAAGAAGGAGAGGGAGAAACAAACGAAGTAGAAGATTGGGGAGTAGCTTTAGTATCATCTGGTTGCTGGTTTGATTGCTCAGGAATCACGGTGCTTTGAACGACAGAGGTTGAGAAGATCCATACTGGCGGGCCAATTATCAGTCTTGGAAGGGACAATGTGGCCATATGAGGTACACCAACATCTCCCCAAGAAGAAAAAGGACTAGGATTTCCCCTTAGTGGACTCCATTTTCTCAACCTAAGATCAACGAGGGAACAATGACGTTATTCCGATTAAAATAAATTTTATGACGCTTTGACACAACTTGCTTTTTCAATTATTAAGAGTCAAGAAAAAACAAAAGATGACACTAGTCGCCTTCGATTTTTAATGAGCCTGAAGTGACAAGCGCTCAGATGGACCTTTTCTTTTAAGGAGTCTGAAAAGGAACGAAAGAGACTACTATGGAAATCTAGACAGAGGGATTACCAAACCAATCGCAAAACTGCAGAATACTTTTTACAGTACGGCAGTCAATCTTCCCGAATGTTGTGTTCAGTGCATTGCGATCGATAGGGCGGCAGACATGGCTTCCTAAGGATAAAGGATATAGCCTATTTTGGTCTCCCAATATATACTCGACGGTACGTGGGAGCACAAGTTTGTACTGGCACTTGTCGTCTCAAAGAGGAGGAATCACCCAACCTACGATGAAAACGATAGTTACCAGGCTTTACGACATCGGAATACGTCTCTAGCCTAGACTTCTAAATGTTGTGCGTTAGGTTCCAAAGCGTTTTTATGTTCATTAAATTTATTTTACAGTTGATCATTCTTAAGAAGTTTGCCTTTAAAGTTCACTGCGAGATGTAGATATACAATTCCTAAATATGCAATCTAAGATGATAAATAGTCGTTTACTCTTCTTTTCGCAATGAAAATCCTAGAAACTAAGGAAAGAGAAGCGAAATTCTTTCAACATAGAGCAGAGAGCACACACTAGATGCACTGTCCTAAATCAAAATCAACAAGCAGTCTAAATGCAAATGCACATGCATGTATTTGTTTTCCGCTTTCTTAATGTGTGAGTGACAAAAAGAATGCTAAGTACAAATCTGAACTATCTTTTCTCTCAAAGCGACAGTACTAACAATTTTCTCTTCAAAAGATGAAAGGAAGACAAGACGACACTTTGCAATTTCAAATTCAAAAAATGAAAGGAAGACTAAGACGACACTTTGCGATTTCAAATTCAAAAAACGAAAGGAAGACTAAGACGACACTTTGCGATTTCGAATTCAAAAAATGAAAGGAAGACTACTTTGCGATTTCGAATTCAAAAAACGAAAGGAAGGCTAAGACGACTCTTTGCGATTTCGAATTCAAAAAACGAAAGGAAGGCTAAGAGCGACGCTTTCAACTTCAATTTGAAAACTGCTTTCGACACTTGAAAGACTATTAATTCAAATCATATACAAGAGTAACAGTGTAATCGACCATCAAAAAGAGTAGAATTCTTTTCTTTGACTGAAAACGACACTTGCGACACTTTCAAATCAAAAGACGACAGTTCGATTAAGCTACTTTTTTATAAAGGAGAACTGTAAATGGCGAAAAATACATAAAAACATTCACAATTCTTTGTACAATGGAGGCTGAATAATGCAAAGTAAGGGAGTTTCAATACTGGTATACTGATCGCAGACAGCAAAACTCCTGAATAAAGCTGAAGACAATGAATAAAAAACCAAAATTTGGAGGCAGAAACAGTCTTATCTGATCATCGCACCTGTAACACAGGGAAACAGGGATGCATCCCACCTACTGCACACGGCAGCTGCGATGCATCCAGAATGTAAAAAGGAGACAGTGCGATGATCCAGGGACGAGACTTTCACTTGGTCTTTGGTCACAGTTTGCAGCTTAGTTCAGGGATTTAGGCTGAGCTAATGATAGGCAGTAAACACAAAGTATAGGGGTTGATCTAATGAGGTTACTTGAGCTACCACCGGGGCACTTAGGATGTTTGCAACTCAGTTGCTTAGTTTACAAACAAAACCCGGAGATGGACTGAAGCAGCATTGATCTACTTTGCACTTGCATAGCAAATGAAGTTTGAAGGCTAATTGGCTTAACTTCAAGCTCCGTCTGTAGTTTATAAAGCAAACAAGCTATTCGCTCCCCAGCGGAGTTGCCATTTTGTTATCGGGAAAACTAGTGTCCATTCAGAACTGTAGTCCCTCTAAGACGGGTAGCTATCTTATAAACAAACAAACTAAAGTCACTTGTGTTTTCCTTTATGAGAGATAGATGAGAAAGAAGCAGAGAGTACCAACCTCAGTCTTTCGCTTGGCTCCCTGCTTGTTTCCTTTCCCCTTTGACAGAACTTCGCCGCTCCTTCCTTACTTGTCCCGCTTCAAAGAGCACCTGTAGAGTCAAAGCAGCATAATACCATCAAAGCATAGAGATCTATAACCATAAACAATATAGGATCAGATGTATATTAACTATACAAATGCATATATCAATACAAGATTCAGAGATATACAAGAATATGGAGGAAAACTCAAATATCTTTATTGATAGAAGTAGTAGAAGAGAGGATTACAACCCATTGGTCTGACCTAGCGCCATCCTCCTAGCATGAAAGCCCTCTTCACCTCATGAAAAGCTTAGATCACCCAACAATACGATGTTGCACAGAGAAACCAACAACACTTCCTTACAAAATACAAGATTCCAGCCTTTGGATCTCTAGGAAGAGGGATCCATATATAGATGTTAGCAGGGGGTGAGTCAGCGTTCTGGGATTTTGATTAGTGTCATCTCTCTGATAGTTCTTGGTTCCACTTGGAGATTTCATGATCTCTTACTCATCCCTGGGCGAATTCAGAGAGGCAAGTGTCAAATGAGCAGCTTTTAGAAGATTCTCAGGGTCTCCACCTAGCAAACTGCTTCTGCCATTTGTCTGCTCTCGCTCATCGCACCCTACAGAAGGGCTTTTCAGTATGCATTGCACTTTTTGCATGTGGCAGGTGAGATGCATCGCACCCTTAGCACTGGGTAGTCTGTATGGTCCTGTTTTGACCAGTTCTGAGTAGTTTTTCAGGGATAACTTCTGGGAGATTATGTAATCACCTGACCTTGCTCCTTTAGGGTATGAAACAACACTTTTAGGGACTTAGAAGCCCTTGGTTTATGGACATATGTGATTGGGGTTGCAATGCCCAAATATGTCTATAACAGTTGTGGCATGGCACTCATAATTGGTTTTGGTCATTGAATAGAAAATAATTAATAAAAAAAAAATTGCTCCTAAAATCCCTCCGACGTTCACTTATTGAAGACCCTCTCAACTCAAGACATTCTCATAAATAATGACCCTCATATCCTCCTTTAGTAGAGATTTTGTGGCTTCAAACATGTCATCGTGGCATTTTCGCTATAACATTTTCTGCGAAGCAGAAATTAAAACCCATTTGACTCGAAATCTTGATGAACCTCATGACCAAATTTCAGAAGTTGGTTTGCTATATTTTCAGAGATATGATATGAGGAAGTTAGGGCTTTTGCAGGCTCCCGAATTCTATGTCAAACATGTGACATTAGGAAAATCGTCATAACTTTCTCCCTGAGCATTGGATTCAAATTTCGTAAATAGTGGCAGAAATAGGATGGGTTGTAGTTTGTTGGCTATCGTTTTAAGGGCCTAAGGTCGCAACAATGACATGACGCACTTCGTACAAGTTTTCTCTACTGAACCAGTATATAATCAGGTCATCGTGGGAGATTGGGCATAACTCTTTCTTGAAGAATCGAATCTTGATCAGACCGGTGGGGTTGGAAAGAGGACTCAAAGCACTACCACAGGATGAAATGTCAGACCCTAGATATCCGAAATTACATAGATACAATAGGTTCAATATCGAGTGCCTAGAATGAAAAAAAAACATGCATTCAAGGATCACTACAATAAAGACCACACATCAACAGTCAAGGGTAAGCCTCCTACAGCAAGGTATGTGTGATTAGTGTTTACATTTGAATTTTGAGTATCATCTCTGACATATGTTTTCGGAGGACAACGTAAGTATATACAAGGTCTCGGTTATATCTCTATGTATCTATATGTCACTGTTAGTTTTGATACCATATTTTGGATGTCCTATTCTCGATACTACACATTTGATGCTACACCGAGTCTACTAAATCTATATGATGTTGTAAGTTCATGTTAATTGTCTTGTCATAGTTGATAGAATGGTCTCTATTTTTGTACTTAGAACTTGGTCCATCACAAGTCTAGGGTCTGTCATTAGTTTTTATTGTATATATTTTTAGGTCAGTTTTAAATATAGTCTTGCATAGAGTCCAAGCCTATATCAAGAGTGGGAGTCTTTGTCTACTACTGCAACAAGTCAACAACAAAAGTGACAAGCACACTTCAGGTATGCATTGTAATTTTAATTTATATTTATTCGTTATTATGCACATACATGTGTTTTGCACACAAAGTTAAGTTGAAGGGCATTTTGTTTTGTTTTGGGATTGGTTTCGTCAGGTAAATTTTGCATGTAGGTAGAAGAAGATTCAAGTACAATATCAAGCAAGTATTCAAGAGAAGAAGTATCAAATCAAAGGAAGAATTGCAGCGGGACATCCTTTGAATACATGACAGCCATTCGTATATTGTGAAGAAGTGTCAAGGCCAAGAGTCATCATTATAAAGTTATAAAAGAGTCATTTGTAAAAGGTCATCTTGTAAAAGAGTCAATCTGCCTAGAGTCGGAAAGGAATCATTGGGAGGTATAGGAGTCTTTTTTGGGATGATGTGATGGTTGGGTTGCAAGTCATAGTGTGATTGGGAGTTCGGTCAAAATAATTGTAAATCATATTGTATCGTGGATCATTGTCACTGGTACAGGAATCCACACTCTTATCTCATTTCAATCAATATAGGGTGGCAGGAAGGTGCTAGGCTGGTGCATAAAGTCGCCTACAGGTTCGAGCCTATGAACACCTCAGGGTGGTAGGTTGGTCTAGGATGTTGGGGCATCCATTCAGTTGACCACTAAATAAACCAGGGCGTTGGCGCGTCCTTCCAGTGGGAGCTGGAAAAGAATGATTTTCTAACATCTAGGAAGTTGTTGCTTTCATTTCAGTTGGGGCTGAAAAATAAAGAATTTATTAGAAAAGCGTTCAGTGGTTTTTCACGCGGAGGGGGTTTTCCCCCTAAAATTCTTGTGTCTACTATTTTCTTTTATTTACTATTATTACTACATGAACATCTATAATAATTGAAGAAGACAGTGATAACGAAGAAGAATTCAACAGAAGAGTATTGTTTATGGCTGACCACAATAAGCAAGAGGCACCTGACGAAGAAGGAGATGAAGAAGAAGAAATGACTAAGATTGAATTTCAAAATGAAGTGATTAGGGTTATCAAAGAGCTCAATGATGATAACAAGCACGTCAACACTCTTGAAGACGAATTAAAGACAGAAAGGGAACAGGTCCTAAATCTTAAAATCAACGATGCAGAATATAAACAAATTGAAGAAATGCTCAGGAAAGAATTAAAGGAAAGAAACAAGGAAAGAGAAGCATTGGAAGCTGAAATTGTTTCTTTACAAAAGGAAGTAAAAAATGGAAAAACTCTTTAAAACTATGCCAACAGCTCAAAGACTTTGGATGAACTCATCAACAACCAGCGATCATGTAATGACAAGACTGGTCTTGGTTACAAAGAAAAATTCAAAAAGGAGTCAAGTCCTTCTATCACAACTAAAGAAGAGGGATATGCAAAATCTACCAAGCAGGTAGATCTCCCAGCTAGATCAAGAGATCAAGACTCGCAGGAAGAACCTTGGAAGATTATTCCTCGAAGAAGATTTCCTCCCAGGTATCAAACTATCTTTTATGGTCATTGTTATTCATGTGGAAGGTTTGGACATAGAGGTGCAGAATGTCGCATGTATGTTTGGAATGAACATAATTCTAGGAGGTCTCTCAGAGATGGATATTCCAGAACTCATCAAAATATCAATATATTTGATCATTTGAGAGATGATGTCGAATGTTACAAATGTAACAATTTTGGACACATGGCTCGAGATTGCAAGAATAAGAAGGTCTGGAAAAGGAAAGAAGTACAAGAAGAGAAAGCAGATAACAAGGTTTCATCAATTATTCTTTCAGGATTTGTAAAAGAAAAAGGTCATGAGGAATTAGTAGTTGCTTCAGATAATGACTCAAGTCAAGACAACTCGTTAGGTGACTCACTACTTTGAACAATTTGGCTTGTTGACTCCTTAATGTTTGTAGAGCAGGAGTCTATGCAGCAGTATATGGCACAAGTCTACGATTGACAAGAAGGTAGTTTGAAAATGATGGCAGTTTCATTACAGGTTCAAGGGGAGAAAAACAGTTGAAGTATTATAGGCTACCAGGAACAAGGCAAGATTGCTCGAGAAAAATCTAGGTCTACCAAATGGATGTTAAGTTAGCTTTTCTAAATGGTGAATTGGAAGAAGAAGTTTACATTTAACAACCCGAAGGTTTTCTGCTCTCTGACAAAGAAGTCTACGTCTACATATTAAAGAAGGCTCTATATGGTCTCAAGCAAGCTCCCAGGGCTTGTTATGTTTGCCTTGACAGATATCTACATCAACAGGGATTCAAGAAAGGAAGCGTTGACAACAATCTTTATGTGAAAGTGTATTGAGATAACCTAACAATTATCGAAGTATATGTGGATGATATAATCTTTGGAAGTAGTGATGGAAGATTAAGTAAAGACTTTGCCCCAAAAATGAAAAGTGAGTTTGAAATGACTATGATTGGCGAACTGAAATACTTTTTAGGGCTTTATATTTCTCAGCGAGATAAAGGAATATTCATATATCAAACCAAGTACATCAAATAAATGCTTAAGAAATTCCACATGGAAGATTGCAAGTCAGTCCTTACCCCCATGATAACAGGTTACAAGTTAAGCTTAGAAGATTCGTCAAAGGATGTGGACCAAAGGTTGTATAGATCCATGATTGGTAGTCTCCTATATATGACAGCCCCCCGACCTGATGTGATGCAGGCAATTGGAAAAGTAGCAAGATTCCAAGTAGCACCAAAAAAACTCATATTATTGCCGTCAAAAGAATTCTTCGATATCTTAACAGCACAGTAGAATATGGTCTATGGTATCCCAAAGGAAATGATCTGGCTATCCAAGCTTATACAGATGCAGATTTGGCAAGAAGTGTTGATTATTGTAAGAGTACCAGTGGAGCAACATTCTATCTAGGTGGTTTTCTTGTTTCACAGTTAAGTAAAAAGCAGTCCCCAATCTCATTATCGACAGCAGAAGCAGAATATATCGTGGCAGCAACTTGTTGTACTCAAGTTCTCTCGGTGAAGCAAACTTTGCAAGATCTTCAAGTTAAGTTTGATGAGCCTATTCCCATCTTCTGCGATAGCACCAGTGTCATCAATATCTCCAAGAATCCCGTGATGCATTCCAAAACGAAGCACATTCTGATTAAATATCATTTTGTTAGAGAGAAAGTCGCTGAAAAGAATATCAAGCTTCAATACGTTAGCGCAAAGGAACAAATTGCTCACATATTTACCAAACCATTATCTCATGAAGAATTTGAGTATCTTAGCCAAACGCTTGGGATTCTCCCAATTTTTCATTATACTCTCTCTTATCTACTCGAGTAGAAAGGGGGAGTGGAGGTGTGTGCAGGTCCACAGGATGGTTATTTTTCAAGTGGAGTTACCCTTTGCCATTGATGACAAAGGGGGAGAGAAGGCAATAGGAAGAGGTCTCATGATTGCAGGGGGAGTACTTGTGTTGCCATCAATGCCAAAGGGGGATATTTTTTATCAATGGTTGTCATTGATGTCAACATAAGCAGCACCAGGGGCTACCCTGATCTCGGATGGGAATTTTTAATTGAAAAGTTACTATATTCTGAGTCACGAATCTTCTAGATGGATTCTATGCGTCGAGATGTTTCCGTTGATATATGTCACACCACGTAATTATTCACGGTTTATGAGATATTCATGTTTGAAGTTAGTAACCCCAGTTAGTGGGCTAAAACACTATGGGTTTGTGGCATGGCACTCATAATTTGTTGTGGTCATTGAATAGTCAATAATTAATAAATAAAAAAATTACTCCTAAATTCCCTCCAACGGTCACTTGTTGGGGACCCTCTCAACTCAAGAAATTCATATAAATAATGACCCTCATATCCTCCTCTAGTAGGGATTTTGTGGCTTCAAACAGATCATCATGGAAGTTTCCCTATGAATTTTTTTTTGTGAAGCTTCATAAGCTGAAATTAAAACCGATTTGAGCCGAAATCTTGATGAACCTCGTGACCAAATTTCAAATCTTGGTTCGCTATAATTTCAAAGATATGATCTGAGAAAGTTAGGGTTTTGCAGGGTCCCGAATGCTATGTCAAACATGTGACATTGGGAAAATCGTCATAACTTTCTCTCTATGCATTGGATTCAAATTTCGTAAATAGTGACAGAAATAGGACAGAAGGTAGTTTGTTGGCTATCTTTTTCAGGGCCTAAGGTTGCAACAATGACACAACGCACTTCATACAACTTCGCTCTACTGAACCAGTCTATAATCAAGTCATCGTGGGAGATTTGGCATAACTCTTTCTTGAAGAATCCAATCTTGACCAGACCTGTGGGGTTAGAAAGAGGACTCAGGGGGCTACCAGAGGATGAAATGTCAGACCCTAAATATTTGAAATTACATACATACAAGAGCTTCAATATTAAGCTCCTAGAATGCAAGAAAAAACATGCATTCAAGGATCACTGCAGTAAGGACCACACATCAACAATCAAGGGTAAGTATCCTATAGCAAGGTATGTATGATTAGTGTTTACATTTGAATTTTGAGTATCATCTCTGACATATGTTTTCGGAGGACAACGTAAGTATATACATGGTCTCGGTTATATCACTATGTCTCTATATGTCACTGTTAGTTTCGATATCACATTTCAGATGTCCTATTCTTGACACTACACATTTGATGCTACATATTCTTGATGCTACACCAACTCTACTAAATCTATATGATGTTGTAAGTTCATGTTAATTGTCTTGTCATAGTTGATAAAATGGTCTCTGTTTTTGTACTTGGAACTTGGTCCATCACAAGTCTAGGGTTTGCCATCAGTGTTTATTGTATATATCTTATGGTCAGTTTTGGATATAGTCTTGCATAGAGTCCAGGCCTATATCAAGAGTTGGGAGTCTTTGTCTACTGCTGCAACAAGTCAACAACAAAAGTGACAAGCACACTTCAGGGATGCATTGTAATTTTAATTTGTATTTATTCATTATTATGCACTTACATGTGTTTTGCAGGCAAAGGTAAGTTGAAGAGTATTTTGTTTTGTTTTGGGATTGGTTTCGCCGGGAAAATTTTGCATGCAGGTAGAAGAGGATTCAAGTACAATATCAAGAAAGTATTCAAGAGCAGAAGTATCAAATCAAAGGAAGCATTGCAACAGGACATCCTTTGAAGACATAACAATCATTCGTATATTGTGAAGAAGTGTCAAGGCCAAGAGTCATCATTGTAAAGTTGTAAAAGAGTCATTTGTAAAAGTGTCATCATTGGAAGAGTCGTTATTGTAAGAGTCAATCTACCTAGAGTTGAAAAGGCATTATTGGGAGGTATAGGAGTCTTTGTTGGAATGATGTGATGGTTGGGTTGCAGGTCATAGTGTGATTGGGTGTTTGCTCAAAATCATAGTAAATCATATTGTATCGTGGATCGTTGTCACTGGTATGGGAATCCACACTCTTGTCTCATTTCATTCTTTATAGGGTGGCAGGGAGGTGATAGGTTGATGCATAAAGTCACCTACATGTTGGAGCCTGTGAACACTTCAGGGTGGTAGGTTGGTTTAAGATGTTGGGGCATCCATTCAGTTGACTACTGAAGAAACGAGGGCGTTGAGGAGTCCTTCCAGTGGGAGATGGAGAAGAACTTTTTTCTAGAATCTGGGAAGTTGTTGCTTTCATTTTAGTTGGAGCTGAAGATTAAAGAATTTATTAGAAAAGCGTTCTATGGTTTTTGACCTGGAGGCGGATTTCCACCTAAAATTCTTGTGTCTACTGTGTTCTTTTATTTACTGTTATTACTGCATAAACATTAATAATAATTGAAGATTAACTAATGCTCTAAAAAGATTTAAAAGTTCTAATTGCTAAGGATTACTGATTCACCCCACCCTCTCAGTATTTCCAACAAGCAGCAACAGTCATGGAGGTCAAGAGGGTCTTGAAAAAGAAGACTCTTATGATACAATTGGAAAACAAATGCAAGGATCTTGAATTGCAGATCAAGAGATTCAATAGGAAATTCATTGTGTTGCAAGAAAAGAACTTGCCTACACTCAGAAATTCTAACTGCAAATTGATCCCATTAGGAAAATATCAAGAACAGTTGTGTAACGTAGGTGTTGATGCCTCCAAATTTGCAAAAGCCAAAGGTGTTATCAGTGGTGAAGCTTTCAGACAGGGAATACAATTTGATTTGAATATCCAACATGAAGTCCACCACCATTTTGTGAAAAAACCTACTTTTGACATGTACACTGAGGTGGATGAAAGATTCAGGAATATGATTGGATTTTCTATCCCAAGTGAAGAAAGGTGGGACCAGCTACTAGAATTGGTCGAATGAAGTTTAAATGCAGTTCAAGATTTTTAGTATGAAAGGAACAACATTTCCAGCAAAGCAACAAGAGTCATCCCTAGATTACTATATAGCCTTAACAGCGTAGCATTTTCCAACAAATTTGCCTATTTTTCCTCTATATTTAGAAATATATGTGTTTTTTAAAAGAAATATTATTTTGTAAATGTATTTTAGTTTGGAATCTGATATCAGAGATAATATTTTCTATAAATACTTAGAAATAAGACTTCGAAATGGTTGAACCATTGCGATAGACATTTGAGCAAACTTGTATCCTTCAAGATTACTTCTGAAGTAATAAAAGGATTCTAGATTCATTTCAAGATAGATTGTTTCCATGTAAGTCTTTCTTTATTATTATTTTCACTTTGTTTTCTGCATATGTTTTGTAGTTTATGGGAGTTATGGGTAAGAAAGTATTAAGTTTCAATATGTCTTAAATCCCCCATGAAGTTATAATTTATTACAGAGATTAGTTGATTAAACTGTTTGTTTGATTTAACTCCTCTTCATCAAAAAATTATCATCTTCTGTTAAGTTTCTTAACATATATTGTTTGTTTGTAAAAGTATTTTACATGCATCCACTGTATATGATGCTTAGATAATATGATTGATGTTTAACAAATCATATAGTTTTTAAATTTTCAACCTTGCACATCTAAATCAAAGCTAAATTATTGTTTAGAGGTTAAGAATAAGCCCTTCTATTTAATCATAAGTAATTAAGAATTACACATATTCAAGTAGTTTACAGCTTTGGTTATCCAAAAAAAAATTGTAAAAACCAACAAAGCATTTTAGATGCTCTGGTATAATTCCTAACCTAGAATTATCTACGGAGGTACAACATCAAGCTGGCGTCATTGCCGGGGAACGAAATTCTTGAATTATTTTCCCTAGGGCAAGGATTAAAGCTTACCTTTTAACAGTGAATAAAAGGTTAGTAGGTTAAATTCATTCACTTGGCAATTCCACAAAAAATAAATTGGCTTCACGTTAACACACTTGGTCTCTCTCAGATCCACAACTTTATTCTCCACTATCAGATCATGAGAGACTGGTAAGAATTGCCTCTACAAGACAAAAACTAGAAGCCTCTACTTCTGCCTCTGTAATTCATCCATCTGAAATTACTTCTAAAACTGATCCTTTTAGACCTATTCCAATTCCTCCTAAACTATCAGATATACCACCAAAAGTGTTAAAATTGCTATCTAAAGGGGTTGATTTGTAGTCATATCTCCTCATTAATTAGTTATAATCTTATCATATTCCTAAACCTCTTTCAGAATCTCCTAAATCAGAGAAAGGATTAGGTCTAGAATTACTAGAATTAAAACCTAGTGACTTTATTTCTTTAGTAATCCACACTTATCCATCTTCTTATGTTAGCTTTGAGGAAAACTTTTCTATTTACACAAATCCATTGTTCAATAATGAAGGAAAGTTTTTTCCTGAAGAACAAAAATTAGTCATACGGACACTAAAAAAATAAAAACTTCCATAAATTCTTCTAGCCTATCATCACACCTTACAACTCCAAAAAACTCAACCTCATCCCCTTCATCATCTTCATCTTCTCATAGCTCATCCTCATCTTCCTCATCTTCATATAATCAAATGGTTGGTATTCGACCCATCATGTAGGCTCGTTATGTAATCTTAGTTCTTCCCAATCAGCGAAATAATTTCCCAGATGGATATGTGAATCACTTACCTAGATTCAATGGTGAAACCGGTTTGTCTGCTAAATACCACCTAGCAACTTTCTTAGACTTTGTTAATAACATGAATATAGAGCATGAAAATCTCTACATGAGATTGTTTGTTCAATGACTTAAAGGAAACGTTAGTATTTGGTTTAGACAACTACGAGCTAGTTCTATCCCTTCTTGGAATGAATTAGTTACTATTCTTAAAAACCAATGGGGTGTTAAAAAGGATCCAGTTTACTATCTGGCTAAATCTGATGACCTAAAAAGAAACCTTGGTGTACCTGTGGCTGATTTTATAAAACGATTTAACAAAATTTACAATAAAATGCCACGATATTGTAAACCACCAGTTACTACTGCCAAAGCCAAGTTCTTTAAAGGATTTGATGACGATTTTACAGTTATGCTCAAAGAAAACACTTATGTAACCCTAGCAGATGTGCAAACCAATGCTATTGAGGATGAGGCAAATATATCAGCCTTAGCCAAACTAAAAGAAAAGGCTGAAAAAGATGAAAGGAAAATGAAAGCTAGGTAAGAAGGAGGTTCTTCTAAAAGCAAAACTAAGGATCACAAAATTGATGAAATCATTTCCTTAGAAATATTTCAAATAGGATTTCAAAGATTGAAACAAAGCCTAGATTCGTTCAACAAACATCAAATAGACCTCAGGCTTGGTATAAAAGACCTTTCCAACCCTAGATTTTACAAAGACCCAACCCTGATGAACAAATTCAACCACCATTGATGATTGATGATCAAGAGCCTGAAGAAATTGGACCATTAGTTACTAATGACATAAATTATTTTGATGATCAATCACAGCAAAATGTTATAATGCCAGTTTCCAATGATCAAGCTTTAATCTAAAATCAAGAAACTTCACATGTTTCTAAATATCAAGCCTACCCAGAGTTTCTAATAGTTGAAGTAAAAGTAAGGTATGATTTGAGGCCTAGACCAGGCCCTGGTAGGCCAGCCGAGAATGTTACAATCAATGACCCTCCAATAAAAACTATTGAAACCCAAATAGTTGTAATTCAACCATTAACTCAACCTAATGAACATAATACTTTTGAAAAAATTGTTCCAACAGTTTTCAATGTAGAAAAAGAGTTAGATAGAGTCAAAATCCCTGTTTCATTGTCTGAACTCTCAAAAAAACAAGGATCTAAAAACCAAGTATCAAAGTGGATTCAATCCTCGAGTATAGATGTTGAGGGGGATGTGATCAGTTTACAGGATGAAAAGCCATCAATGGTTTTTGGTCCAGAACGTTCCTCCCTTTTATGTCACTTTCAAAGTTCATGATTTTCTTCTGTACAACTGTATGTTAGACTTTGCGGCCTCTCATAATTTAATGCCCAACGTAATCATGGATCAATTGCGATTAGAAATTACCAAACCTTACCATCATTTATACACTTTTGACTCCACGAAAGTTCCTTGTCTTAGACTGATAAAAGACATAGTTGTAAATTTAGCACAAATCCATGTAAAAAGTGTAGTACTAGATATTGTAGTCACAGATATCCCTCCAAAATTTGGAATGTTGTTTTCAAGATCATGTTGTGCTAAATTAGGGGGAAATTTGCAGATGGACATGTCCTATGCTACTATCTCTATATATGGGGGTGAACGCATTAGGTTAAAAGATACGTAAGATTCATTAACAATGTTTGTAGGGTTGATCAAGCAATTAATCATCCAATTTATGTTGTTCATAGCATTTTGGATGCTTCACATTGTCATCTAATGCTGTCCAAAATAACCAGCTTAGTATTGACAGGATTGTGGAGAAACCCAAATGTATAAAAACTTATCTGTGGAAGTTATATTTCGATGGGGCTTTTTCTAAAGATAGAGATCAAGCAGGAATTGTGTTAATTTCACTAAATAAAGAAAACATAAACCAATCCTTTAAGTCAGACTTCGATATTACTAATAATGTAGCAGAATAGGAAGCCCTACCTTTAGGCCTTGAGTTAGCTAAAAGTCTAAAAGTTCAAAATCTAAGTGTTTTCAGTGACTCAGAATTAATTGTCAAGAAAGTAAGAAATCTATGCCAAGAAAAACATCCTAGCCTTAGATCTTACGGAAATGAGGTATGGGATTCTATAGAAAACTATTTCCAAGCTTTTAACATCACAACAATCCCAAGAGACGAGAACATTTATGCAAACTCTTTAATAGTTTCTACAAGCTCCTTTAAAACCCCTGATCCAATGCAACTCCAATGTCAAATTTAGGGAAAATATAGGCCTTCAATCCCTGACAATCTTAAACATTGGCAAGTGTTTGAAGATGATGATCAATTAAAGATTTTCTTCTAGGCAATTAATGATTTCTCAATTCTTAAAATTGAGGAAGAACAAACTATTGATCATAAATCAACTCAGGGAGATGAATCCTCACAATTAAATAACAATATAGTTGATCATAATATCCTTCAATTACCAAATAATTTCATTCCCAACCGTCTAATCCCTCTTGAAAGGATTTTTTATCACAATGATGTTTTAAAAAATTCGTTATTAAACACACCACAAGAGGATGTAGAAGATTGTAACATTGGAACTGATGAAGAAACAAAGAGTGTGAAAATTTCAAAATCCTTACCCAAGAATATAAAAGACAAGTACATCAATCTCTTGAAACATTATAAAGATGTCTTTGCTTGGTCCTATGATGAGCTCAAAACTGATGATACAAATCTTATTGAGCATAAAATCCCTTTAAAACAAAAAGCCAAACCATTCCAACAAAAATTAAGAAGAATTAATCCAATTTTACTTCAAACCATACAGAAAGAAGTAAAGAAGTTGTTGGATGTTGGTGGCCTCGGTGCAAGCGATATGGACAAACTCTCAAATCTGGTTACAATTTCTTCAATATCTGGCCAAAATCCTCCTTCTCCACTTATTGGCGTATCAGTCATTTACTGTTAACTGACAGCCTCATGATTTTCCTCTAAAAACCCAATCCTTGTTATCAGCAACAATTTATAAACAGAACCTTTTGTCCCTATCGGGACTGTAATTCCAAAGGAATTACACAAAAACACTATCGGCCTTTTAAAAATGAGGAAACTGCATTTTCCATGCAAAATACACAATCGTAGGGATTTTTGTTCCAAGGGAACAAAATACACTATCGATGCTTTATATCATTGTCGCGTCTTATAAATAGTCTTCGTGTTAATTCTGAAGAATTAACACTATCGGCGCTTTAAAATTCAAAGAATTGCGTATTATGCCAATAATATTATCGACGCTTTAAAACGGCCCTTCTAACTCTCTTCCTCCGATGCGATAATACGTGGCTATCGGCAATCGCTATCAGCGATTCCGAAAGACCACACAATAGACTCCTCCCGCTTCAACTGTGCGATGCGACAACCCTCGCAGACCCAAAAATTTATCCAACCCGCTATATGATATTTCGGGATCAGCCTTATCGAGGTTTCGGAATTCGGTGGTTCCACAGGTTTCTTCCGCTCCACTTATGACTTTGCGATGCGATACAGATTCGGATCCGATGAGAATGTAAACCAGACTTAATAATATTTCAGGTCGAGAAACTCATTCCAGACTAAGTATTTCACGATTTCTCTATGTAAACAAGATTTTGGCTGCGGACTTTTATAAGGAAATTAAAGAATCCTACGCACGACAGTATGAAGGAAAAACATAATCTAAGGCCTCAACCAAGTTATTAATTGGGAATAAGGTTAATTCATCGGCATTCAGGCTCAGAATAAGGACATTAAAACTGATACACGCATCTAATTAACATTCAACAGAGAACCATATATCAGATGTAGAGAGGGTTTTCTTTAGATGATAACGCTTCCGGCCTGACTCTAACTTTGAGCCTCCTGTCATTTTATTTATAATCAATAGATAAAGCCTTCTCGGCCATTATCCTTTACAAAAGCATGGCTTTTTACATAGAGCGCTTTAAAGCATTCATGCATAAAACTTATTATCGCTTATCTATGAGCGATTATTACATAATGTTTTATTCTTAATTCTATCCCTATCTTGAACTAGAAAAGGATGGAAATTGTTGGCTAAAGGACCCCACTCCTTTGCCTATAGATTTTTTTGAATTTTTGGAATAAGTTTGAAGATTTTCTCTCCAATTCAAATGTTCCTACATCAAACTCTTGAGGACAAAATTCTTCATGGGCTCCTGTCCATGAGGTTATCTACAGAACTGCCCAGTTTCTGTAGCATGTCTTTCTATAACCCAAGTAGCTTCAGCAGTTGGTTGATCCTTTAACTTTACCAAATACTGGAAGTACTCTTGTCCCCTTGTTTTCTTAAACACCTCCTTGTCCAGAATTCTTTTTGGCTACAAATTCTTTGTTGTGGGTAACTGTTTTACCCAGTCAAACTCTTGGGTCTCTTGATCTTGTGCAGTATCATCTACATTTTCACCTTCATACTTGTACAGGTCTACAACATTAAAAATTGGTGATAATCCAACATTAGGGGGTAACTCAATCTCATAGGCATTTGGAGAAAATTTTCTCAACACTCTGCATGGCCCAGTTGTTTTGAACTTCAATTTGTTACACTCCCTCTTTGGAAACCTCTCCTTTCTGAGATGTGCTAAAACCAGATCTCCAACTTCAAAGTTCACCTCTTTTTTTCTCATGTCTGCTCTGGTCTTGTACTTGATGTTTCTATCCTGCTATTCATGTATTGCCTGCATTTGTAAAGCAAAGTCTTCCCCCTCAGCACTTCTCATCTCTTCTTTTCCCAAATTTCTTAATTCAGATAGTCGTCTTGGATGAATTCCATAAACAATAAGGAATGGACTCTGTCATGTACTCATGTTAGGTGAATTATTATATGCATATTCAGCTTGTGCCAATACTTGATCCCACTGCTTCGAATGTTCTGCAGTAAGGCTCCTTAAAAGATTGCCTAAACTCCTGTTCACCACTTCAGTCTGTCCATCAATTTGTGGATGATAGGCAGATCTAAAAATTAATTTAGTTCACAGCTTCTTCCATAATTTCCTCCAGAAATGTCCAACAATTTTGGAATCCCTGTGTGAGACAATACTTTTAAGCGACCCATGCAATATTACAACCTTTTTAAAAAACAAATTAGCAATGTGAGAAGCATCACTAGTCTTATAACATGGTTAGGATATTCCGACACATAGGATATAGTTAAGTTCAACTTGGTCTAGTGTAGAGTTAGGTATAGAGTTAGGTAAAGTGTGTTTCTTTACCGTTGTACATTTTGTAACTTACAATCTGACGGTCACGATATGTAGTGATCCGACGGTTCACTCTCTCCTCGGTATTACCGACACTTGATCCGTGGCTTGACACCCGATTGGTCCATGAGTTCTATTTAAAGCGCATGGAGGGTCATTGTTCGGGTAATCCGTGCATGAGAGAAGCTTATGTAAATTTTCATTCTTTGATTAATAAATTGCCTGTAGTAGCCATGTTGGCACAGGCCGTGGACTGTTTCCCTCTTTGAGGGTTTTAACCACATCAAAAATACTGGTGTATTGATCTGTGATCTGGTTGTGAGCGGTGTCCTTTTGGTGTTCTTTCTGAGGAACTTACCCTGTAAATTCCTACATGGTATCAGAGCTATTTGAGGGCCGCGTCCGTTGGTGATCCAAATCTGAAGCCGGTAGAATTGCATCCGACTGCTGTTTCCTAGATCTGCTGTTTCTGACTGCTTTCGGGCCGAGAGGACTGCTCTGTTGTGTTCGGAGCATCTGTTCCAGTGAGGAACCCCTTTCGTTTCACGCGAAAAGGTTTCCGGTAGCCCTAGCTGCGTCTTTTTTAAGATCTGGAGGTATACAGTGTTTATTTGCAGTTTACTGTTATTTTCTCTCTGCTTATTTCGGTTTCGGTTTATTTAGCTTTTTTTTAAACCGGATCTATACCTTTCATTTCTGCGTATGCTCTTTGCCCTGCGACTCTGTGCGATCTGGGCAAATCAGAAACAGAAAGGAAGGATTTTTCTCATGCGTATGCTCTTTTCCCTGCACCTTAGTGTGATCTCGGAAAATCAGAAACATTGAGAAAAATATTTAGTTTTTCGGCTAAAGCTAACTTTGAGCCGCAAGGTTCTTTTTTTTTAAATATCTAGTTTTTTGGCTAAAGCTAACTTCGAGCCATAAGGTTCGTTTTCTTTGCATGTCCGTGTTGGGTTTTGTTTTGTGTTTTGTAGGGAAAAAGAGCTTTCTCAAGGCAAGCACGCAAACCAAGGACCCCCCCTCTCTCTCTCTCTCTCTCTCTCTCTCTCAAATTTTTTGTATAGATCAATTGGTTCAAAGCTATTTTAAGAGAGTAGAGGTCTTGGGTTCAAGTCTCCATTTTGTGGGGGCGGATTTTTTCATTTCCGCACATTCGCGCACTTTTGCCGGCAACTTCAACAATTGTTTTTTTCAAAAAGCCATAACTTCTTCATCCGGAAGCCTTTTTCAGAGCCGTTTTTTTTAAAACCGCTTAATTTTTCGAGATCTATCCATTGGAACACTTACTTTCAGCATCTTCAGCTTCAGTTTTTTTTTTTAAATGGAAAGTCCATGCCAAGTCATTCTTGACAGCACTAACTACTTCCAATGGATAGCCTACATGGAAGATTTACTTAGAAGTAAAGGTCTCTACAGAATAGCCACAGACCAAGAGAAAAAACCAAAAGATGAAGACAAGGCTGCAAAATGGGAAAATAGACAAAATCAAGCACGTGGTTTGATAGGGATGTCTATTTCTCCTGATCTTAGATTCCATATTGCAGAACTTGAGACTCCTCATGAAGCATTGGAAAAACTCACTAAAGTTTTTGGGATTAAAAATGAAATTAGAGCCCATCAACTTGAAAATGAGTTGCTTACATTGGATCCTAATAATTTTTCTTGCATTGAAGATTTCTTGTCCAAATTCAAGACCCTTAGATATCTCTTGGAAGGTGTTAAGGTTAAGAAAGAAGATAGTAACCTTATTTATTCCATCCTTACTAAGTTGGGACCAGCCTACTCTGTATTTGTTTCCACCTTCCATTCTACAAGGGAAGCTTTCATTTGTCAAGGAAAAGACTACAAGGCCCCTTCCTTTGACTCTTTTTGTGATTCTTTAATAAGAGAACAAGAAAAACTCTTACACCTTGGTCTTCTTAATCTTGGAAACTCTTCCAAGAAAGCGTTAGCCGCCCAGCAGCAACCAAATTCAAAGAATCCTAAGAAGTCATTCCTAAAAAGAATGGTCCTAAACCAAACAAGGGTCCTAAGCAAACTCAGCCTCAAAATGAAAGATCATTTCAGCAAAATGATAAGACCAATAAAAACAAATGGAAGAAACTGATAGACATTGTAACTTTTGTAATCGAGATGGCCACTTAGAATTAAATGCTTTAAGAAGATGGAAGCCTTGGAAGCCGCAATGAAGAAACATAACATCCATGTGGAGCATTCTTCAACTTCAACTTCAACTTCATCTTCAGGAATGGCACTTTCTGCATGTCGTTGTCAATCATCTCAGTCTGGTTATGCATTAAATGTATCTTCTTCTTCTCATTCTCATGAGTGGCTCATTGATTCTGGAGCCTCTTATCACATGGCCAAAAACCAAGCCATGTTTTCTTCTTTAAATGATTGTAACACCAAAAATATATATGTTGGTGATGATAGATCTCTTAATGTTGTAGGGACTGGAACTGTTCATCTAGACAATGGTCAGTTTAATGATGTATTATGTGTTCCAACCTTATCCTGCAACCTTCTATCTGTATATCAGATAACTCATTCAGGTGAAGGTAAAATTGTTGAATTTTCACCTCATGATGTTGTAATCAAGGATCTAAAAGATCCTAAACAGATTCTAGCTACTGGTCTTGCTGATGATTCCACAAGGTTGTATAAGTTTCACAACTTTGGGTCATCAAATCTTCCCTCAGTATTTGTTGCTCATAATGATGAAGTGAGCAAACTTTGGCATGAGCGATTTGGTCACTTAAACTATCGCTCCCTTCAGCATCTATGTAAAGAAAATATGGTGACAGGTCTTCCTATGGTATCTTGCAGAGATGGTGTTTGTTCCGGATGTGTACTCGGAAAACATCATCGGGACAGTTTTGAAAAACGTGCCTCTTGGCACGCCTCAGCCCCTTTACAGCTTGTGCACAGTGATTTATGTGGTCCACTTCCTGTTGCTTCATTCTCTGGCTGCAAGTATTTCTTAACTTTCATTGATGATTTCTCCAGACGCACTTGGGTATACTTCTTAAAACTCAAGAGCGAAGTATTTAACACTTTTTTGGCCTTCAAAGCCTTTGTTGAAAAACAATCTGGACATCAAATTCTTAAGCTAAGAACTGATAATGGTGGAGAATATGTTAAAAACACATTCATCAACTTTTGCACCGAAAATGGAATTCAAATGCAACATACTGTTCCATACACTCCACAACAAAATGGTGTAGCTGAAAGGAAAAATCGCACCTTAAAGGAAATGGCTAATTGTATGCTGCAATCTAAAGGACTCAGTCTTAGTTTTTGGGCCGAAGCAATTAATTGTGCAAATTATATAATAAATCGCACTCCTACTAAGGTTCTAAAGAATATCACTCCAGAAGAAGCTTGGAGTTCCATTAAACCAGATGTAAGTCACTTTCGTGTTTTTGGAAGTGAAGCATGGGCCCATATTCCAGATGAAAAGCATAAAGCTTTAGAACCTAAGAGTGAGAAATGTACTTTTGTTGGATATTCTGAAGATGTAAAAGGTTATAGACTTATTCCATTTAAGTCCAAAAATGTTATCATTAGAAGAGATGTAAAATTTGATGAAAATAAATCGGCCTGCGAGCCTAGTCCGGCGGATGTGCCCCTCTTCCTATCTCTTCTACTTTTGAAAACATTTCTTCTTCAGATGATGAAAGTGAGGATGACAATCCTCCCCCACCTTCTCAGGATCCTCAACTTCCAAGATGGGTCCGTGCTACTCGGGATGCAGCAGGTGATCTTGCCGGTGATCCTACAGATCAGCGACGTACACGTTCTCAGTTTGAAAGAGCCTCTTCTTTACTGGCTCAAGCTCCAGTAAATCATGATCCTGACACTTTTGCAGAAGCTTCAGGCCATCCACATTGGGAAGCAGCTATGAATGAAGAATATCATTCATTGTTAACAAATGATACATGGGATCTTGTTCCTCTACCAAAGGGACGCAAACTTGTTAGATGTAAATGGGTTTACAGAACCAAGTATGGACCAGATGGGAAAGTTGATAAACATAAAGCTCGTCTTGTTGCTAAGGGCTTTTCACAGGTTGAAGCCATTGACTACACTGAAACCTTCTCCCCTGTTGCCAAAATGAACTCTATCCGCCTTGTTCTTTCCCTTGCTGCCTCTTTAAAATGGGAAGTCCATCAGATGGATGTTAAATCTGCCTTCTTGCATGGGGACTTGCATGAAGAAATCTATATGGAACAACCCATTGGCTTCATCCAAACAGACTCCAGCCTTGTATGTCGACTTAAGAAATCTCTTTATGGTCTCAAGCAAGCTCCTCGGGCTTGGTATGCCAAAATGGATAGCTTTCTTTTAGAATCTGGCTTTTCTAGGTGTTATTCTGACAATACTGTCTACACCAAGAAAGTGGGCAACTCTCTTATCATCCTTGTTCTTTATGTTGATGATCTTATTCTTACTGGTAGTGATCCCAACCTTATAAACCATGTGAAGTCCAGCCTTAAAAAGAAATTTGAAATGACAGACTTAGGACACTTACACTATTTTCTCGGTCTTCAAGTCTTGCAATCCAAGGAGGGTATTTCCCTTTCCCAGTCCAAGTATGCTTGTGATATTCTTCGTCATTTTCACATGGAAGACTGTAAGCCAGCCCCTTCTCCCTTTCAGTCTGGAGTCAAACTTTCAGTCTCTTGTACTTCTCCTGAAGTTGATGCTACCTTATACCGTCAACTTGTAGGAAAACTCTTGTATTTAACCCATACTCGTCCTGACCTTTCCTTTGTTGTTGGCCTTGTTGCTCGTTTTATGCAAAACCCTCGTGAAAGTCATTGGAAAGCAGCTAAAAGAATACTTCGTTATGTTCGAGGTACAGTACAGTTTGGGATTCATTACAGTGCCAAAGCAGCTCCTCTATTAGTTGGTTTCACTGATTCTGATTGGGCTGGTGACCCTGATGATCGGAAGTCTACTACCGGTTATGTCTTCACTCTTGGTTCAGGACCTATTACATGGGCTTGTAAGAAACAGGCTGCCATTTCTCTTTCGTCAGCAGAAGCAGAGTATCGTGGTGCCGTGGAAGCTAGTAAGGAAGCCTTGTGGCTTCGTCAGATCCTATCAGAGTTTGGCTTTGAGCAGCAGCATCCAACCACACTTTGGTGTGATAATCAAAGTGCCATTCAGCTATGCAAAGATCCAGTCCAGCATCAGCGCAGCAAACACATTGAACTACACATGCACTTCATCAGAAAGCTCATTCATGACCATGTTCTTGAAGTGCAATATTGTTCAACAGATGATCAGGTTGCAGACATCTTCACAAAGGCTCTCACAGAGGCGAAGTTCACTAAACTTCGATATATGCTTGGAGTTCAGGAAGTTGTCACTAAGGGGGGATAGGCTCTAGTGCCTCCTTCCTTCTCCTATTGTGTCATATTTGTAAATCCTTCAATCCTATCCCAAGTTGTTCTTAAGGGGGGATGTTAGGATATTCCGACACATAGGATATAGTTAAGTTCAACTTGGTCTAGTGTAGAGTTAGGTATAGAGTTAGGTAAAGTGTGTTTCTTTACCGTTGTACATTTTGTAACTTACAATCCGACGGTCACGATATGTAGTGATCCGACGGTTCACTCTCTCCTCGGTATTACCGACACTTGATCCGTGGCTTGACACCCGATTGGTCCATGAGTTCTATTTAAAGCGCATGGAGGGTCATTGTTCGGGTAATCCGTGCATGAGAGAAGCTTATGTAAATTTTCATTCTTTGATTAATAAATTGCCTGTAGTAGCCACGTTGGCACAGGCCGTGGACTGTTTCCCTCTTTGAGGGTTTTAACCACGTCAAAAATAATAGTGTATTGATCTGTGATCTGGTTGTGAGCGGTGTCCTTTTGGTGTTCTTTCTGAGGAACTTACCCTGTAAATTCCTACAGAATGAAGTGTGCCATTTTTGAAAATCTGTCCACTACAACAAAAATTGAATCATTACCTCTTTGAGTCTTTGGTAAGCCCAAAACAAAATCCATACTTACCATATCCCAAGGCCTATCTGGAATTGGTAATGGAATATACAAACCTGTGTTTTGGCTCCTTCCTTTTGCACATTGACAGATTTTGCAAGTTTTCACATACTTCTCGACTTCAGATCTCATTTTCGGCCAGAAATAAAATCTGTTTAGCTACTCATAAGTATTCTCTACACAAAAATGTCCTACAAGTCCTCCACTATATTTTTCTTTGATTAAACTCTCCCTCATTGAACAGTTTGTTATGCATAGCTGATTTTTTTTAAACAACAGTCCATCTTGTAAGAAGTAATCCAACCATTTACTCCTATCCATCAAAATAGGATTTTTACAAGCTTCAAATGCCTCTTTAAAAGTTGAATCAATCTCATACAATTCTTTAAGAAAATCAAAACCCAACACTCAGATTTGACTCTCTTGAAATAATACATTACTCCTACTTAAGACATCTACAACTTTGTTTGATTGGCCATTTATATGCTTCAAAAAAAAATGGAAACCTTGAAGATACTCTACCCATTTAGCATGGCTCTGGCTGAGCTTTGTTTGCTACATAATATATTGCAATGCATGGTTATCTGAATAAAGGATGAATTCCTTTGACATTAGATAATGCCTCCATTTCTTCAATGACTGCACAACTGCATAGAACTCCTTGTCATAAGAAGAATACTTCCTTTTTGAATCATTCAACTTTTCACTAAAATAGGCTATTGATCTATCTTCCTGGCTTAAAACACCTCCAATTGCTTCTCCACTGGCATCACACTTCACTTGGAAAGGCTTACTAAAATCAGATAAAACCAAAATAGGTTTCTCAGTGATTTTCTTCTTTAACAGTTGAAAATTCTTCTCTGCGTCAGCAGTCCATCTAAATGACTATTTGTCCTTCTTTATGGTCTCAATATAGGTGCATTAATCTTACTAAAATTCTTAATGAATTTTCTATAAAAGCTAACAAGACCATGAAAACTTCTTACCTCAAAAACATTCTTGGGTGAAGGCCATTCCATGATTGCCTTGATCTTCTCCGGATCCATCTTCAACCCTTCAGCAAAAATAACAAAACCTAAGTACATTAGTTCTTCTTTCATGAATGAACACTTCTTCAAATTCAGCAATAATTTCTCCTGTTGCAGCCTTTGTAAGACATAATTCAAATGCCTCATATGCTCTTCCTTAGACCTGTTGTAAACTAATATATCGTCCAGATATACTATTACAAATTTACCAATGAAATCTTTAAAAACTTCACTCATGAGTCTCATAAATTTACTTGGTGCATTTGACAACCCAAAAGGCATTACTCTCCACTCATATAATCCCTCATTTGTCTTAAAAGTGGTTTTCCATTAATCCCCTTCTCTTATTCTTATTTGATGATACCCACTTTTAAGATCTAGTTTTGAAAAATACTTTGCTCCACTCAAGCAATCCATTAAATCTTCAATTCTAGGTAATGGAAATTTGTACCTTATTGTGATTTTATTGATGGCTCTTGAATCTATACACATTCTCCAGCCTCCATCTTTCTTTGGGCTCAGCACTGTTGGTACTGCGCAAGGGCTCAAGTTTTCTCTGATCAACCCTTTGTCGAGCAATTCTTGCACCTACTTTCTAACTTCTTCATTTTCTGTAGGAGACATTCTGTAAGCTGCTTTATTAGGTAGACTTGCTCCAGGAATCAAATCTATCTGATGGCTAATTCTTCTAATGGGTGGCAATTCATTTGGCAAATCATCAACAATAATATCATAATATTTCTCCAACATTTCTTGAATTTCAATGGGTAAATCAGAAATTTTAGTAGAAGTCATTATTACCTTGGTCTTGCAAATTACAGCAAAATTTACCTCATTCTCTTCAATCTACTTCAAGTATTCATTTCCTCCTAATAACAAAGTTTTTGGATCAAACTTCTTTCCTTGTACATCTTCTTGCAGAGGTAGCAACAAATGATTAACTCCATCCTTTCCAAACTTGTAGGTGTTTCTTTTTCCATCATGCATGGCTCCTCTGTCATATTGCCAAGGTCTTCCAAGCAATATGTGATACACATCCATTGGCATCACATCACATACAATTTTATCTTTATACTTCCCCACCTGAAATTCAACTTCACACTGTTTATTCACTAACAGTTGATGTCCCTTTTGCAACCATGACACCTTGTAAGGTGTTGGATGTTTCATTGTCTTCAGCTTCAATTTCTCCACCACTCCTGTAGAGACCAAATTATCAATGTTGCCGCTATCAATGATCATCTGGCAACATTTCCCTTGGACTTTACACACTGTCCTGAATAAAGTCTTTCTTTGTGATGGTTCAAGATAGATCTCCCTCTACCACCTTGACTTCCCCTTCCTCGGAAAGTACCTCTCCCTTTGGCAAACTGATTCCTCATGAGTTTTTCTTCGGCGTTTAGTGCTATCTGATAAGCTTCCTCTACTTTTTTAGGAGACAGTAGACTTATCTCATCTTGAATGTCCATCCTAAGGCCATTCACATATCTAGCCACCTTCTCATCTGTATCTTAGGCTTCTCCATCTCTTATGCTTACCTTGTAGAATTCCTCTGTGTATTCTTTCACTGTCAAAGACCTCTGTCTAAGATTCTGCATCTGTTTGAACAAGGTTTGCTGATAATTACTTGGCAGAAACTTACCTCTTAACTTTGCTACCATCCTGCTCCAATTCTTGATTGGTTGCTTGCCAAGTCTCTTCCTTTCTGCCTGCACACCATCCCACCAAAGCACTGCATGGCTTTTTAACTTGGTGACAACAAATTTGACTTTCTCCTCATCTTCAGTGTCTTCATAATCGAAGAATTTCTCCATGCCATTAATCCAATGTATCAATTATTCTGGATTCAGTCTTCCTTCATATATTGGAACCTCGGTCTTCGGCCTAGCTGTGGATCTCAACACTGACTGAAGGAACCTCATCTCAGGAGTAACTACTACAACGTCCTCCTCTGCAGCTTCAACCTTAAGTTCACTAACATCACCATCATCTATATTTCTGCTCGTTGTTAATGCATCCAATCTAGCTTGCATCTGTTGCACAGCTTTCGTTACTTCAGTGTTTGCAATAGGCCGTCCTCTTCCACCACGTCCACGTACTCTTCCAACTCTGAAAGCCATATTGAATTTTCTTCTCCTGCTTCTGAGATTCAATTCAGTATCAAAAGGGGGCTCTGATACCACTAATGGTGGCCTAGGTGCAGGCGATATGGACAAACTCTCAAATCTGGTTACAATTTCTTCAATATTTGGCCAAATTCCTCCTTCTCCACTTATTGGCATATCAGTCAGTTACCATTAACTGACAGCCTCATGATTTTCCTCTAAAAACCCCAATCCTTGTTATCAGCCACAATTTATAAACAAAACCCTCTGTTCCTATCGGAACTGTAATTCCAAAGGAATTACACAAAAACACTATTGGCCCTTTAAAAATGAGGAAACTGCATTTTCCACGCAAAATACACAATCACGGGGATTTTTGTTCCAAAGGAACAAAATACACTATCGGCACTTTATATCACTGTCACAGCATATAAATAGTCTTCGTGTTAATTCCAAAGAATTAACACTAACGGCGCTTTAAAATTCAAAGAATTGCATATTACACCAATAACACTATCAGCGCTTTAAAACGGCCCTTCTAACTCTCTTCCTCCAATGCGATAATACGTGGCTATCGGCAATTCCGAAAGACCACACAATAGACTCCTCTCGCTTCAACTGTGCGATGCGATAACCCTCACGGACCCGAAAATTTATGCAACCCGCTATATGATATTTCCGGATCGGCCTTATCGGGGTTTCAGACTTCGGCTGTTCCACAGGTTTCTTCCGCTCCACTTATGACTCTGCAATGCGATACAGATTCGGACCTGATGAGGATGTAAACCAGACTTAATAATATTTTAGGTCCGGAAACTCATTCCGGACTAAGTATTTCACGATTTCTCTGTGTAAACAGGATTTTGGCCGTGGACTTCTATAAGGCAATTAAAGAAGCCTACACACGACAATATGAAGGAAAAACATAAACTAAGGCCTCAATCAAGTTATTAATTGGGAATAAGGTTAATTCATCAGTATTCAAGCTCAGAAAAATGACATTAAAATTGATACACACATCTAATTAACATTCAATAGAGAACCATATATCAGATGCAAATAGAGGGTTTTCTTCAGATGATAACGCTTCTATCCCGACTCTAACTCTGAGCCTCCCGTGATTTTTTTTATAATAAATAGACAAAGCCTTCTCGGCCATTGTCCTTTACAAAAGCATGGCTTTTTACATAGAGCGCTTTAAAGCATTCATGCATAAAACTTATTATCGCTTATCTATTTGCGATTATTATATAATGTTTTATTCTTAATTATGTCCCTATCTTGAACTAGAAAAGCATGGAAATTGTTAGCTAAAGGACCCCACTCCTTTTCCTATAGATTTTTTTGGATTTTTGTAATAATTTTGAAGATTTTCCCTCCAAGTCAAATGCTCCTGCGTCAGATGCCAAGATTATTGTTACTCTTAGATATTCTGAGTGGATTGCAAATTTAGTTCCTGTAAGGAAAAGGAATGGTGAAATTAGACTGTGTGTGGATTTTAGGAATCTCAACAAACCATCCTTAAAAGACAATTGTCCATTGCGTAAAATGGATCAATTACTACAAAGAGTTTCAGGTTCTAATAGAATTTCCATGCTAGAATGTTTCTCTGGATATAACTAGATTTTGGTAGCTCGAGAAGACAAACAAAAAACAACATTCACAACTCCTTGGGGTACATTTACGTATGCTAGGTTTCCATTTGGCTTAACCAATGCAGGAGCAACATTTCAAAGAGCAATGGATTTAGATTTTTCTGGTAAAATCAATAAGTTTATTGTTATTTATCTGGATGATATAACTATGTTTTCAAGCTCTGATGAAGAAAACTTAAAGCACTTGAGAAAGGTTTTTGACAGCTGCAAAAAATTCAGAATCTCGCTCAACCCATAGAAATCTATGTTTTCCATAAAAGAAGGAAAGTTAATTGGCCACATCATCTTGAAAGAAGGAATGGTAATTGATCTAAAACAAGTCTCAGCTATTGAGGTAATTCGTCTCCCCAAAAATAAAAAGGAAACTCAAGCTTTGTTGGGAAAGATTAATTTTCTAAGGAGATTTATACCAAATTATGTTGAAATTGTTAAAGATATTACTGATATGTTGAAGAAAGATCATCAGTTTAAATGGACAGTAAAGGCTACATATGCATTTACACAAATCAAAAAGGCCAATTCTGAAGCCCCGGTACTAGTCAACCATCATTATACAAAACCTTTCAGCATTTTCTATTTTGCCTTTGATACCAGTTTGGCCGATGTTTTACTACAAAAGAATGATAACTAGTATGGACAACCAACAACCTTCTTCAATAAATTTATGAGAGATGCAAAACTAAAATATGAGATTATTGAAAAACAAGCTTATGCCCTTGTACAAGCTCTAAATCCTTTTAGAACTTATGTCCATTCCCCTATCACTGCCTATGTCCCGAACAATGTTGTCAAAATTGTTTTGACCCAACCTGATATACATGGTAAGAGAGGGAGATGGATAGCTAACATTCTTGAATTTAATCCAGAAATCAAATCCATTAAGCTAGTAAAAGGACAAGGTTTAGCTAAGCTCTTGGTTGAATCTAACTGCAAACTTATAGGAATAAACACTATCATCCAGGTATCAGGAGAGAAGAATCCACAAGAAAATTCCTCTAGTTCACTAGAGAAGAATCCACAAGAACCTTCTTCTTATACAGACTCTGCTCCTCTTCCACTTCACATTGAGGAAAAATTCTTGTTAACTGAATGATATGCTGATATTGTAAACTTTCTTCGCGATCTTGAATATCCTCCTAGTTTAAAAAAAATCAATGCGGAACTCTTAGACTAAAGGCTATGAAGTATTGTATTATCAATAACCTTTATTGGATGCTCCCAGTTGTTCCACTTTTGATTTAGGCACCCTTCTTACAATGGGGACTAGATTTTATTGGAGAGATACATCCAGCACCTAGCAATCAACACAGATGAATCTTAACTACCACAAATTACTTTACAAATTGGCTAGAAGCTATCGTTGTAAAAAACGCTACAGATACGGTTGTCATTAAATTCATTGAGGAAAACATATTATCTAGATTTGGCTGTCGAGAGCAGATAGTTACAGATAATGCACATGCATTTAGTAGTGTTAAAATGATAGAATTTTGCCAGAAATACCAGATCCTATTGCATCATTCTACTCCATATTACCTTCAAGGTAATGGATTGGTAGAGTCATCAAACAAGAGTTTCGTTAAGGTGATAAAAAAGGTACTTGCAGATCATAAGAGAAATTGGCACAGTCATCTTAAGTATGCAGTTTGGGCCAATAGAATTTCACCCAAAAGATAAACATGTAAATCCCCTTTTCAGCTTGTCTATGGCACTGGGGCTATTCTTCCTATATAATTAGCTTACCCTATAATGAAATTTTTACAAGAGGCAAAGGAAGAACCTTATGATTTTTCTAGAAGAATTAATCAGATTATAGAATTAAATGAAGATAGAGATGAAGTTCAATAAAAAATGCGTCAATATCAAAACAAGATGAAAACTTTGTTTGATAGGAAATCCAATGAAAGAGATTTTAAAGGAAATTTATTTTTGAAATGGGATGCCTGAAGAAAAGTAAAGGGAAAACATGGTAAATTTGATAATCTCTGGTTGGGGCCATTCAACATTGCAGAGGTTAAAAGACACAATACTTTCATTCTACAGAACCTGGAAGGAGCATACTCTACATTGCCTATCAATGAATAAATATCTAAAGCACTATATTCAATACTGAAGTTGATTGCAACCATAATAAATTGTACATTTCCAGTTTTATTTACATTTTCATGGCAAGTGTGATTTTCATAGCAAAGACTCCATATCCCAAGGAGAAGACACATGGATGTACATGTTACCTACATCTCACAGGGAAACACAGTACTGAGATGGAGGTGATTTTGTAACATTGTTCTACATTTTTACATTTATATGTCAAAAAATAAAAAAAAATTAAAAAAAAAAGAAGAAAAAATGAAAAGGGATAATAAAAAGAAAAATATTGACAAAAATAAAAAATGGAAATGAAACCCCTCGAAAAAATAATTTCAGCGATGCACATTTAAATGCCGCTATCAAATTTAGAAATATTAAATTTGTTGCTAAGTTAAAACTTAGGATAAATCAATTTGTATGTTCTTGACGCATTTTATAAAGTTAGGATATGACAAAATAATCTTGTTGCATGCAAATAAAGTCTGCGCAGGAAGCAACGACTCTAAGTCACTCCGTCGAGATCAACGGTAGATGAACCTTTTCAGCCCCTGTCCCCGCGCTCCTGATGGTTAACATGGGGGGGGGGGGGGGGGGGGGAAGCGGTCTCTACCCATACTATCGAAGCATACGTGGTGAACAATAAAGGATTTCGGGGGGTCACCTCCCAATACCACGACCCACCCATCGCCCTCCCTCAGAAAACCACCTCCGCTCCCGCCAAAGATTATATCCTCCACCAACTAACTCTGGCCAAGTGTTTCCTCTTCCACCACATAATCATTACCTCCTACCACTCAACTGTTGCAACCCATCCTTCTACATCATCATCCTTCCACATCACCTATTCGTTAGCGTTCAAAATCTCCTACCAGATCCTATGAATACTACAGAACATATTCCCGCCATATACCCGTTTTTGTTAATTAATCCCCCATTCCAAAGACATTTGATTGGCCATTATGCACCTGATTATCCCGACTATATAAAAACCTGTAACACCAATTATTTAGTTCCTTCGCTAGCTATCTGATTTTACAGAACGAAGATCCCTCCATTGCCAACTGTCAGTGTTCAAAAGCAAATTCTCCCAGTGTACAGTTAATATTTTTTGCGAGTAACCCTGTGTTTAAAACTTTCTTCTATTCAAAGTTTTCTTCTTTCAGAGTTTTCCATCCAAATATTCTTAGCGTTTTCCTTCTACACCTAATTCTTGGTCATATAAAATGTCAAACCGTAAAGGAAAAGGAAAGGCCATAGAGAACAATCCCCTTATTCCCACAATTCCGGATTTTGACAAATCCCCTTTAGTAGACACCCAGCATAAAATCATAGAAACCATTTCAGAATTTGACCTTCATGAGCTACACAATTGGGCCAAGAAAAAATATTTAGACAAGAGTGATGAATTAAACATCTAGGAATCCTTTCTCCCTCAGTTCATCTTCCCCCAGACTCATTTCTTCCAATAATTTTCTGCCTGGTGTCATTTTGGGTATTTACCTAGTCAAAGGGTCATCATTTCCCAAAGTAATGAATTTATCTTCTTTGTTTCTCCTGAAAGCATCTGTCAGACCCTACAAACTAAAAATGAGCATTCCCACCACCCTCTTTCTGCTGAAATCCTAATGGAATTGTAGAACAAACTCACTTTCCCTCCAAGAGCCTAGATATTTGAATATTTCCTTCCTGGGAATGTTGAGCTACTAGTCCCTCGTATCCAACTTCTATCTTTCCTGAAATGTCCAAGCAGCTCATTTCCATGGTAACTCCACTGCTTGGATACTATATTGATCAGTGCATAGATGAGATAGTATTAGGATTTATGTCCACTTTTGCAGTTGGTAAACAACCCTCTCTACTTTTCAACTATAGTCAATCTTTAGCCAATGGAATTCATGAACGGTTGATTAATTACAAATCACAAGGTGTTTCCAAATACCAGTTAGTCCTCATTTATCTTATGTTATATTATCAAGCAGATAAATTCAAATTCCCTTTACAGAAAACTAATAGTGAAGGTAATCCTTGGTTAGTCATTCACTGGACTTCTCTGGTTGGAAATAACTCAGAGGAGTATTCCTATACCGATTTTGTTGACAAATTCTTGTATACCTCACTATATTTGTTAAGCAGTGATGTCATTCCCAGGATTTCTCCTAAGATTAAGAAATTTTTACACTTATTAGAGTGGGCCAAAGTGGGAGGCTGGTATTTAAACCAGAACTACACCAAAATCAGAGTCTATGGATCGGAATTGCCTCCATACAAATTGCCAATTTTTGTACCTATCAGGATTTTCGCATTGGAGTACAACAGGAAGATGTTAAACATAGATGAAGTGGACTTTCTTTCGTACAAGAATAAGGCATAATTTAAACGCAAATCACACATAGGACCATACATTATCAATACCAGAGCTTCTGCAAAAGAAATAGATGCAATCTTGAGCCAAATGAATTTCATGCTCAACTTCTCCTGGTCATATGATCCTCAGGGTATTATTTCTAAACTTAGGCTAGAGCAGAAAAGCACCTCTTATCCACACACACCGAGGCCTGAGATTGAGCAATATGTGAATCAGGAAGAATAGATAGAAGGTACTTTACAGGAAGTTGAAGAACGACTGGTCACTTAGTCATTCATGCAAACACCTATTTCTAAAGAGAAGGAGTAGAAAAGGGAAAGATAACCAATGTCTCCTACAGACTCTGACAATCCAGATGCATAATTCATTATTTTTAAAAGGAAGGAGAAGGACTCTAAGGCTACTCAAAAATCAGATTCTCTAATTAATCCTCTGTTTAGATCTCAAATAATAACTATTTAGGATGAAAATGCAGATGAAGGAAACACAGAGCAGCTAGCCACAGTGGTCTTATCAAGGACACCTATTACTCCTTTTACTCAATGATCCAAAATGGATCCTAAAACCTCTAAGTCTTCATATACATATTATCGGAAAACACTATCGCAAAAGAAAAACCAAGAAGAATGGCGGAAAACAGAGCTAATCGAAGGTCTAACTGCCGCTGCACAGGAGCCGTCGGATCGAACCGATCAGCGGTCTAGATCAAATCGGTGGATCAGATCGAAGGGTTCGGCGATATCGCATCGGTGAAGTATATCAGAGGCGGTGCTATGGAAATTGCAATCACAATCCAGCAACACAATGTGGACCATTGATCAAGCACGTAGATCAACGGCCGAGGTTACATTATCACATCGCAGATTCCAAAGGGGAAAGGCCCAAACCACAGGCCCAAAGATCATGCGATATATGATTTGTGACTTATCGCATCACACAAAACCAAAGGGGAAGGACCGAAGCATAGTAAAGGGCTGAGGTGCGATAGCGATCGATGATATGCGATTGCGATATATAGCATCGAAATATCGCATCGCAACAATGCAAAGGGGTGATGCCAATAGGACCGCGGGTCATGCGATATGCGATGGGCCGATGACGCTGATATTGGTGATCGGCAATCAGTGGAGGAATGGGATCGCAACAATAAAAAGGGGCTATGCCAATGCAATATGCGATTGCGATCAGGGTGGACCCAAAAGGAATTATAGATGCAGCTGTATAAACTTTGAAATCCGATATGCGGCGTTTTGTCGGGTTTTCTGTGTTTTGGTGTATTTCCATTATAAAACCGAAGTATATAGGTGGTCTTCATAGTTATTTAAAGCATACTATTCTCATGTTTAATCCCACTAGCTTATATGATGTATCAGTTCAAGCCACACATCTAGAAGCTAGAGGTAAGAATGTAAACCCAAAGGTTGGGGGATCATCTAAATATTCTGTAAGCAAGAGTAAGGAAAAGAAGAAACCAAAATGGAAGGAGAGGAAAGCAAACACTGTACAGAAGGATAAACCTTCATGCACTCATTACAAGAAAGAAGGACACAATGAAGCACACTGTTGGCTTTTGCATCTAGAATGGAGACCTAAGAAGTTCGGTGGAAGGAAGAAAAAGAATGATGCTGCTATTCAGCAAGACTTGGGATCAAATTCAGGCGATGAAACAATAGTTACAGCCACCGGTATTAAAGATAAAGATTCTGAAGCATCCACAAGTAATTCTGAACAATCTATTGATAATGAAAGCAATGAGAGGGAAAGAAATGAGCTTTTTGTAGGAATTTACAGGGCAAGTTCCTTAGACAGAACAGCAAAGGACACCGCTCACAACCATATCGCAGATCAATACACCAGTATTTTTAACGTGGTTAAACCCTCAAAGAGGGAAACAGTGCACGGCTTGAGCCAACGCAACCACTTCAGGCAATTTATTAATAAAAGAATGAAAATTTACATAAGCTTCTCTCATAGACGGATTACCCTACAAATGACCCTCCATGCGCTTTAAATAGAAATCATGGACCAATCGGGTGTCAAGCCACGGATCAAGTGTCGGTAATACCGAGCAGAGAATGAACCGTCGGATCACTACATATCGTGACCGTCGGATTGTAAGTTACAAAATGTACAAGGTAAAGAAACACACTTTACCTAACTCTATACTAGACTAAGTTGTACTTAACTATTTCCTATGTGTCGGAATATTCTAACATCCCCCCTTAAGAACAACTTGGGATAGGATTGAAGGATTTACAAATATGACACAATAGGAGAAGGAAGGAGGCACTCGAGCCTATCCCCCCTTAGTGACAACTTCCTGAACTCCAACCATAAATCGAAGTTTAGTGAACTTCGCCTCTGTGGGAGCCTTTGTGAAGATGTCTGCAACTTGATCATCTGTTGAACAATATTGCACTTCAAGAACATGGTCGTGAATGAGCTTTCTGATGAAGTGCATGTGCAGTTCAATGTGTTTGTTGCGCTGATGTTGGACTGAATCTTTGCATAGTTGAATGGCACTTTGATTATCACACCAAAGTGTAGTCGGATGCTGCTGCTGAAAGCCAAACTTTGACAGGATCTGACGAAGCCACAAGGCTTCCTTACTAGCTTCTACGGCACCACGATACTCTGCTTCTGCTGATGAAAGAGAAATGGCACCTTGTTTCTTGCAAGCCCATGTAATAGGTCCTGAACCAAGAGTGAACACATAACCTGCAGTAGACTTCCGATCATCAGGGTCACCAGCCCAATCGGAATCAGTGAAACCAACCAATAGAGGAGTTGCTTCGGCACTGTAATGAATCCCAAACTGAACTGTACCTCGAACATAACGAAGTATTCTTTTAGCTGCTTTCCAATGACTTTCATGTGGGTTTTGCATAAACCGAGCAACAAGGCCAACGGCAAAGGAAAGGTCAGGAAGAGTATGGGTTAGATACAGAAGTTTTCCTACAAGTTGACAGTATAAGGTAGCATCAACTTCAGGAGAAGTACAAGTGACTAAAAGTTTGACTCCAGACTGGAAGGGAGAAGGGGCTGGATTACAGTTTTCCATGTGAAAATGGCGTAGAATATCACAGGCATACTTGGACTGGGAAAGGGAAATACCCTCCTTGGATTGCAAGACTTGAAGACCGAGAAAATAATGTAAGTGTCCTAAGTCTGTCATTTCAAATTTCTTTTTAAGGCTGGACTTCACATGGTTTATAAGGTTGGGATCACTACCGGTAAGGATAAGATCATCAACATAAAGAACAAGAATGATAAGAGACTTGCCCACTTTCTTGGTGTAGACAGTATTGTCAGAATGACACCTAGAAAAGCCAGATTCTAAAAGAAAGCTATCCATTTTGGCATACCAAGCTCGAGGAGCTTGCTTGAGACCATAAAGGGATTTCTTAAGCCGACATACAAGGCTGGAATCTATTTTTATGAAGCCAATGGGTTGTTCCATGTAGATTTCTTCATGCAAGTCCCCATGCAAGAAGGCAGATTTAACATCCATCTGATGGACTTCCCATTTGAACAAGGCAGCAAGGGAAAGAATAAGGCGGATAGAGTTCATTTTGGCAACAGGGGAGAAGGTTTCAGTGTAGTCAATGCCTTCAACCTATGAAAAACCTTTAGCAACAAGACGAGCTTTATGTTTATCAACTTTCCCATCTGGTCCATACTTGGTTCTGTAAACCCATTTGCATCTAACAAGTTTTCGTCCCTTTGATAGAGGAACAAGATCCCATATATTATTTGCCAATAATGAATGATATTCTTCATTCATAGCTGCTTCCCAATCTGGATGGCCTGAAGCTTCTGCAAAGGTGTCAGGATCATAATTTACTGGAGCTTGAGCCAGTAAAGAAGAGGCTCTGTCAAACTGAGAACGTGTGCGTCGCTGATCTGTAGGATCACCGGCAAGATCACCTGCTGCATCTCGAGTAGCACGAACCCATTTTGGAAGCTGAGGCGCTGAAGGAGGATCCTGAGATGGTGGGGGAGGATTTTCATCCTGACTTTCATCATCTGAAGAAGAAACGTTTTCAAAAGTAGAAGAGATAGGGAGAGGTGGCACATCCGCCGGACTAGGCTCGCAGGCCGATATATTTTCATCAAATTTTACATCTCTTCTAATGATAATATTTTTGGACTTAAATGGAATAAGTCTATAGCCTTTGACATCTTCAGAATATCCAACAAAAGTACATTTTTCACTCTTAGGTTCTAAAGCTTTATGCTTTTCATCTGGAATATGGGCCCATGCTTCACTTCCAAAAACACGAAAGTGACTTACATCTGGTTTGATTGAGCTCCATGCTTCTTCTGGAGTGATATTCTTTAAAGCCTTAGTAGGAGTGCGATTTATTATGTAATTTGCACAGTTAATTGCTTCTGCCCAAAAACTAAGACCAAGTCCTTTAGATTGTAGCATACAATTAGCCATTTCCTTTAAGGTGCGATTCTTCCTTTCAGCTACACCATTTTGTTGTGGAGTATATGGAACAGTATGTTGCATTTGAATTCCATTCTCAGTGCAAAAGTTGATGAATGTGTTTTTAACATATTCTTCGCCATTATCAGATCTTAGCTTAAGAATTTGATGTCCAGATTGTTTTTCAACAAAGGCTTTGAAGGCCAAAAATGTGTTAAATACTTCACTCTTGAGTTTTAAGAAGTATACCCAAGTGCGTCTGGAGAAATCATCAATGAAAGTTAAGAAATACCTGCAGCCAGAGAATGAAACAACTAGAAGTGGACCACATAAATCACTATGCACAAGCTATAAAGGGGCTGAGGCGTGCCAAGAGGCACGTTTTTCAAAACTGTCCCGATGATGTTTTTCGAGTACACATCCGGAACAAACACCATCTCTACAAGATACCATAGGAAGACCTGTCACCATATTTTCTTTACTTAGATGTTGAAGGGAGCGATAAACTAAGTGACCAAATCACTCATGCCAAAGTTTTCTCACTTCATCGTTATGAGCAACAAATACTGAGGGAAGATTTGATGACCCAAAGTTGTGAAACTTATACAACCTTGTAGAATCATCAGCAATGCCAGTAGCTAAAATCTGTTTAGGATCTGTTAGGTCCTTGATTACAACATCATGAAGTGAAAATTCAATGATTTTACCTTCACCTGAATGAGTTATCTGATATACAGATAGAAGGTTGCAAGATAAGGTTTGAACACATAATACATCATTAAACTGACCATTGTCTAGATGAAAAGTTCCAGTACCTACAACACTAAGAGATCTATCATCACCAACATATATATTTTTGGTGTTACAATCATTTAAAGAAGAAAACATGGCTTTGTTTTTGGCCATGTGATAAGAAGCTCTAGAATCAATGAGCCACTCATGAGAATGAGAAGAATAAGATACATTTAGTGCAAAGCCAGACCGAGATGCTTGACAACCACATGCAGAAAGTGCCATTCCTGAAGATGAAGTTGAAGTTGAAGATTGCTCCAAATGGATGTGATGTTTCTTCATCGCTGCTTCCAAGGCTTCCATCTTCTTAAAGCATTTGGATTCTAAGTGGCCATCTCGATTACAAAAGTTGCAATGTCTATCAGTCTTCTTCCATTTGTTTTTATTTGTCTTATCATTTTGTTGAAATGATTTTTCATTTTGAGGCTGAGATTGCTTAGGACCCTTGTTTGGTTTAGGACCATTCTTTTTAGGATATGACTTCTTAGGATTCTTTGAATTTGGTTGCTGTTGGGCGGCTAACGCTTTCTTGGAAGAGTTTCCAAGATTAAGAAGACCAAGGTGTAAGAGGTTTTCTTGTTCTCTTATTAAAGAATCACAAAAAGAGTCAAAGGAAGGGGACTTGTAGTCTGTTCCTTGAGAAATGAAGGCTTCTTTTGTAGAATGGAAGGTGGAAACAAACACAGAGTAGGCTGGTCCCAACTTAGTAAGAATGGAATAGATAAGGTTACTATCTTCTTTCTTAACCTTAACACCTTCCAAGAGATATCTAAGGGTCTTGAACTTGGACAAGAAATCTTCAATGCAAGAAAAATTATTAGGGTCCAATGTAAGCAACTCATTTTCAAGTTGATGGGCTCTAAGTTCATTTTTAGTCCCAAAAACTTTATTGATTTGTTTCATTGCTTCATCAGGAGTATCGAGTTCTGCAATATGGAATCTAAGATCTGGAGAAATAGACATCCGTATCAATCCACATTCTTGATCTTGCCTATTTTCCCATTTAGCAGCCTTATCTTCATCCTTCGGTTTCTTTTCTTGGCCTGAGGCTATTCTGTAGAGACCTTTACTTCTAAGTAAATCCTCAATGTAGGACAACCATTGGAAGTAGTTGGTGCTGTCAAGGGTAACTTGGTATTGACTTTCCATTTCAACGGAAACTAAAGCTAAAGATGCTGAAACTAATTGTTCCAATGGGTAGATCTCGAAAAATTACGCTGGTTTTAAAAAAAGGGCTCTAAAAACGGCTTCCGGATGAAGAAGTTATGGCTTTTTGAAAAAAGGTTGTTGAAGATGCCAACGAAGTGCGGGAATGTGCGGAAATGAAAAATCCACCCTCACGAAAAGGAGATTTGAACACAAGACCTCTACTCTCTTAAAATAGCTTTGAACCAATTGAGCTATACAAAAAAATTGAGAGAGAGAGAGGGGGGGGGTTGATGTTTTGGGTTGCGTGCTTGCTTTGAGAAAGCTCTTTTTCCCTACAAAACAAAAAACACAAAACCCAACACGGACATACAAAAAAAACGAACCTTGCGGCTCGAAGTTAGCTTTAGCCGAAAAACTAAATATTTTCAAAATGAACCTTGCGGCTCAAAGTTAGCTTTAGCGGAAACTAATATTTTCCTCAATGTTTCTGATTTTCCGAGATCACACTAAGGCGCAGCGGAAAAGAGCATACGCATGAGAAAAATCCTTCCTTTCTATTTTTGATTTGCCCAGATCGCACAGAGTCGCAGGGTAAAGAGCATACGCAGAAATGAAAGGTATAGATCCGTTAATAAAAAAGGCTAAATAAACCGAAACCGAAATAAACAGAGAGAAAATAACTGTAAACTGCAAATAAACATTGTATACCTCCAGATCTTAAAAATGACGCAGCTAGAGCTACCGGAAACCTTTTCGCGTGAAACGAAAGGGGTTCCTCACTGGAACAGATGCTCCCAACACAACAGAGCAGTCCTCTCGGCCCGAAAGCAATCAGAAACAGTAGATCTAGGAAACGGCAGTCGGATGCAGTTCTACCGGCTTCAGATTTGGATCACCAACTCAAATAGCTCTGATACCACGTAGGAATTTACAGGGTAAGTTCCTCAGACAGAACACCAAAGGACATCGCTCTCAACCAGATCGCAGATCAATACACTAGTATTTTTGACGTGGTGAAAACCCTCAAAGAGGGAAACAGTCCACGGCCTGAGCCAACGCGGCCACTTCAGGCAATTTAATAATAAAAGAATGAAAATTTACATAAGCTTCTCTCATAGACGGATTACCCTACAAATGACCCTCCATGCGCTTTAAATAGAAATCATGGACCAATCGGGTGTCAAGCCACGGATCAAGTGTCGGTAATACCGAGGAGAGAATGAACCGTTGGATCACTACATATTGTGACCCTCGGATTGTAAGTTACAAAATGTACAAGGTAAAGAAACACACTTTACCTAACTCTATACTAGACCAAGTTGTACTTAACTATTTCCTATGTGTCGGAATATCCTAACACTTTTTCGCATTAGAGTGATTTCGAAGCATAATAAGATTGATACTTTATTTGATAGTGGATCACAAGTAAATTTGATTTATGAAACAATTGTAAGGAAGTTGGGATTACAAACAAAACCTCATATCAGGTCATTTTGGTGTAAGTAAAATAGTTGCACAATTGCAAAGGTTTTGCTATTGGCCAGGAATGCATGAGACAGTTTCTAGATATATCAAAGGGTGTACTATGTGTGCTACAAGCAAGCCCAATAATAGAAAATTTGGCTTGTACACTCCACTTCCAATTCCTTCTCATCCTTGAGAAAGTGTTTCCATGGATTTTATTGGGGGATTGCCAAAGTCTGGGAAAGGTCATGATTATTTGTATTTGTTGTGGATAGGTTCAGTAAAATGTGTATTTTGATACTTTGTAACAAGCAGGTTACAACGTAACAAACAACAAATTTTTTCTTCCAAAATGTATGGGTTCATTTTGGGTTACCCACTTCTATTGTATCTAATCGAGATTCTCGATTTGTTGGGAAGTTTTGGTCAAATCGATGGGAGTTGATGGACACCAGATTGAAGAAGAGCACAACATTTCATCCACAAACAGATGGTCAGACAAAAGTGATCAACAGGACAATGATCCAGTTTCTCAGAGGCTATTGCAATAAACATCCCAAGCTTTGGGATGAGCATTTGTGCTATGTGCAGCATGCTTACAACCGTGCTAAGCACTCTTCTACTCAGAGATCTCCTTTTGAGACTTGTTTTAGTTTTATACCAAGGTCTCCCTTGGATTTTGTCTTTGGTAAAGACATAGTAGTTGATGAACACAGTGATGTGGACAAAGCAACCAAGTTCATTGAACAAATCCAAGAAATTCACCAAGTAGTACAGGAACAGCTGGAAAGAAGTCAAGCCAAGTACAAGGCAAGACATGACAAGCATCGCGCTGAGCATAGTTCTCAAATTGGTGATCAAGCATGGTTGTACATCAACAAAGACAGAATACAAGGTGAAGGTAAGAAGCTAAAACAAATAAGGTATGGACCTTTCAAGATACTTGATAAAATTGGTGAAAATGCCTTTCACCTTAATTTGTCAGCTTATATGCATATCTATTCAATCGTTAATGCAGAAAACTTGAGATTGTATGAACCTTCATTGATTGAAGATCCTGAAGAGCAAAGTCAGTTGCCTTCTATTTAGGATCTGTTGCCTGAGTATCTCAATGAGCTACAAGAAAAAATAGTTCTGGACAGAAAGGTAAAAACAATGCGTTGAGGGGATATTGAGTACCTGAGAGTCGGACTCAAAAGTTCAAATCCAAGCAAGGCACGATGGATAGAAATTGGACAAGTGAGGGAACTATATCCTCACTCGATCGATGCTTAAAACCAACTTTTGGTGGTCCAAAAGCTTTTAAGTGGGAAGGCGTTATCCAAAATGGATCCTAAAACCTTTAAGTCTTCATATACATAGTATCGGAAAACACTATCGCAAAAGAAAAACCAAGAAGAATGGCGGAAAACAGAGCCAATCAGAGGTCTAACTGCCGATGCACAGGAGTCGTCGAATTGGACCGATCAACGATCCAGATCAAATTGGCGGATCACATCAGAGGGTTTGGCGATATCGCATCGGCGGAGTATATCGGAGGTGGCCCTATGGAAATTGCGATCATGATCCGGCGACACAACGTCGACCGTTGACCAAACGCACAGATCAACGACCGAGATTACATTATCGCATCGCAGATTCCAATGGGGAAAGGCCCAAACCATAGGCCCGAAGACCATGCGATATGCGATTTGCGACTTATCGCATCGCACAAAACCAAAGGGGAAGGACCGAAGCATAGTAAAGGGCCGAGGTGCGATAGCAATCGACAATATTCGATTGCGATATATCGCATCGTAATATCGCATCGCAACAAATCAAAGGGGTGATCCCAATAGGACCGTGAGTCATGCGATATGCGATGGGCCGATGGTGCCGATATCGGCGATCGACGATTGACGGAGGAATGGGATCACAGCAATACAAAGGGGCTATGCCAATGCAATATGCAATTGCAATCAGGGCAGACCCGAAAGGAATTATAGATGCGCCTGTATAAAATTTGAAATCCAATATGCGGCGTTTTGTCAGGTTTTCTGTGTTTTGGTGTATTTTCGTTATAAAACCGAAATACAAAGGAGACCTTGGCCATTGAGCACTGCGATTTGCGATCGCGATAAAACATGGACCCGATAGGATTATAGGTTGGATTCAATATCATTTGAAGTCCGGCTTGGCGGAAATTGTCACTATTTTTAGAGTATTTCCTGTGTATTTCTCTGTGTAAACAGAGAAGCGATTCTTTGGGATTTTCACCCACGCTGATCCTTTCCATTTGAAAATAGGTGGCCACCATACCTTAGAGCATTTTGCAATGATTTTTTAACACTCAAAAAGGATTTGAACGGACAGCAGCCGAGAGCCAGAGAGCCCGAAAAGGAATGCAAACCGACAGCGCCAATAGGCTTAAAAGCCATTCAATGGCATCACAGAAAGGGGTCAGTTGAAGACAGTCACAGAAAGACAGTCAGTCAGTTAGATTGAGGCAGATTGAATAGAGGATCAAGACAGAGGGAGAGTCTGTGCACTCTTTTAGACTCAAGGTTTTCGAGGAGATCCCTCTTTGATGTCACTGTTGGTTGAGACTTTGTTTTGACCTCACCCTTGTAATATTCTGCTCTTAAAGACATAATATAGAGGTCGACACTAAAAGTTGGACCAAGAGACGTAGCCAGGAAGTCTAGTGAACTCCTTGATTATTTGTTGTGTTTATGTGTGTGTTTATTATGTCTTATAACTGTTCATTGTCTATATTATTTGCAATCTTTTCGATATGTTGCACTAAATAATATAGGCATTCCTGCACACGAGTTTGTAATACCTTAATATTGATTTAAGGTCTCATTTTCAGATCACTCAAGTAGATGAAACAGTAAAATCAAATATTGTTGAAGCAAATGTCTAATCTCCAGTACCTACTAGTTCAAAGGTTTCTATTCAACAAAGTATCTTTTCCAGATACTAAGAAATAAAGTTAAAGAATGAAGCTATGAAGGCTTCTACTTACTCTGAGTTTTGGAAGCAAACAACCAAGACCCAACATAGACTACTTTCTAGATTTGATGTAGAGAAAGGACAATTCCAAATGGATTTCATGGAACCTCTAGTACAAGCCCCCACAAGTCTTGAAGACTATAAAGCCTCCATTTTTTCCATTGACACTAAGAAAATACATGTAATAGATCATATTGATCTACATAAGCAGATAAGAGAGCTCATCTTTTCATCACTCACTAGCTCAGCCATGATTATTTCTAAATTATAGTCATCTTTAAATAATATGAACTCTCAATTAAAGATTGAAAAAATGTCCTCATTTGCAAAGGATAATAGAATCAAATCTCTAGAGGATTTGGTCATAAAGCTAGGACATGATCCTAAACATGTTAAAGCAACAAAAGAGTTAATGAAGAATAGAGAAGAAGATATCAAAGCATTCAGGAAGAAATTGAAGCTGCCCTCCACAGAGCATCCTCAAGCTAAAGAGGTTGCAAATATAGAGCTGGAAAAAGAGAAACATTTTACTACAGTAGTGGAGAATAATGCATAAATACATAAGATGGTGCAGGCTATGGAAGTACTGTTGAGAGAAAAACAACAGCGGGAAGTAATAGGGTATCTACATCAGGCGCAAGTGCATAGGCAGAAACTTTAGAGAGGACTACAGTTTCAAAGCCCACGAAAGAGCTTACTAGAGCTCTAGATGAATTGTCAGTTGTTCAGTCATAAAAGGATAAATTGTCAATAAAATTGGCCAAGATAGATGAAAATAAACTCAAAACCGACAATGCATATTTGTCAGAATTACAGCAAAATATAGATTCATCCAGTAGGTATAGAAATATGAAGATCAATCCTTTGTAATTCAAATGTTATATGAGGTTAAAAACAACATTTGGCAAAATATAAATGCCAATATAATAGATGTGGCCTTCCATACAAATTATTTTTGAACAGGAGGACCAATGTTGCACGAAGCGGGAGCAAAGCGGAAGCGTTTTTTGGAAGTGGGGACGCCGAAGCGTCATTTTCCAAAAATCTAGGAAGCGAAGCATCCACGAAAGCGTCTGCTATATATATATATATATATATATATATATATATATATATAAATTTTTTGCATTTATACTCAAAACAAACATCCCAAATACCAAATTAATTGTAGAAGACATGAAAACATGCATATTTTTGCATAAATCAAGATAGATATGGCATCCATGATTCCATTGTAGTTACTAGTATGTACAACAATCATCTATATTCTAGCTATTACAAACATCCATCAAATTTTTAAGCATATTATAAAACGTAAAACATAGAGCATATTATGATTTATCTAGCAAGTGAGCAACTGTCAACATTTGTCATGTCCAAAATTCAAATAATAATGTTTACAAAATATGTCACTTGGTCACCGCCAAGCCAAAAAGGTTCAAAATTTAAATTCACAAGTCTACAAGTCTAATGAGTAATCTATGGCAAAAAGTAGTAGATTGTGAATATATCTGCTAATCTCTCCTCCTTCCACCACGAATAGAACGTAGCGGCGGGCCTCCACGTGGTGGCAATGAAGAAGATGGTGCCTATGGAAGTCGTGGCACTAAAACTGATGAAGAAGAACCCCCTGCTGTTGGTGTTGAACCATGGAACCTAGGAGTAGGAACCAAGGGACCAGATGGGGGTGGGGGTGGCGTATCAACACGATCATCATCATCTTGGAATCGCTCAAAAAATTCATGCAAAAAAAAAACACTAGTTAACAAAAAAATTAAAAACATGAATTAGAGAAATGCTTTATAAGGGAAAATTGGAAAATTCATACCACAATGGCATACCTGGATAAGAGCATCCTCTAATTGCTCTAATCGCAACACTCCATCCTCCAAATTGGGCTCCTCTGGATTCTTGTCCCAAATCAACAAGTCTTTATTAGACTTTGCATCTTCACAGTAATGGGACAACAATCGCAAGTTGTAATGAACATGAACCAAGCTCTCTGCCCGGTCTAAACTCAACCTGTTCTTTTTAACACTGTGGATGAAAGAATAAGAGCTCCAACACCTCTCTGCAGAAGAAGTGTTTACCACCTGTGATAGCACCCGCAATGCTAAACTCTGTAGAAGTGGAGTACCCCCTCCATGCATGTTCCACCACTCAAGAGCAGAAAAAGTCTCTCGATCTTTAATTGCATGCATGCTCCCAAATGGACCAGTGTTGAGCGTATAGTTGCTCACCTGTCTCCATATCAATGCAGCCTCCTCCTCATCAGGGATTAATTTACTCAATGCAGCCATATATTTTTTGTGAACTTCTTGTTCTTGGTGTGGTTTTCTCCTGCTTCCCCCCCAGGTGCTCGTGTTGAAATCCATTATGGATGATAGTATTTAGGTGTCAAAACATATGCTAATGCATGCAATGGAACATTTAGCATTTCCCATCGGTTTTCCACCTCTACACGAATATAATTGTACAAGGTGGTATCTCTAGGCTCAACAATGTCTTTAATCTGCCCCAACATGCTATCCATTTGCTCATACACCTCCCCAATTACTGGTCGATCTAAATCTACAAACTTGATCATGTAATAAATTGGTTTGGTGAATTGCAAAACATATTTAACCTCTCCCCAAAAGTAACTGTCAAGAACAATGTCCTTGACTGCATTAGCACCATCTATGTTAGTGTTAATTTCATCCCATGAATCAGCACACACCAGATTAGTTAAAGCTTGTCTCACCTTCACTAGCCGCCTAAAGGTGAGGTAATAACTAGCAAATCTTGTCATTGCAATTTTAAGCAACTGCAAGTTGGAGTAGGTGCCATAGAAGTAGTTTACCCTTGTATGCCCTGTGATGAATTTAATGAGCTGCTTCCCTTTCCTGTAAACCTCAACAATCCACCCACATTCTTTGTGTTTCACAATATCATGCATCAAAAGGTTCAATGTGTGAACCAAGCACCCAGACCAAAAGATGTGTGGATGAGTACGCTCAATAATTTTTCCTGCTGCCTTACAATTTGCTGCATTATCTGTGATCACTTGAACCACATTATTTGGACCAACATCTTTGATTGATTTCAATAGGAGATCTGCAATGTTTTGTGCAGATGTAGTGATGGAGGAGGAGTCATGACATGTAATAAATACTGCACCACTAGAAGAAACACCAAGAACATTTATCAAATGTTGGTTTCTAATATTTGTCCACCCATCTGATACAATGGATACCCCAGAATCTACCCACTCATTTGTAAAACGTGTTAATGCTCTTTGAACCTTAGCTTTTTCTCTTTCTAATAACACTGTTCTAGCTTTCTCATAGTTGGGGGCCTTGTATCCTTTTGGGGCTTCATTGATGGCCTTTACCATTTCATGCCAATAGGGAGAGCGAAGCACATTGAATGGTACACCGCAAGCACAAAGAAAATGGACTATCTTTCCATCCACATCATCCCTCCCAGCAACATTATGGAAATCCCCTATTGTTCTTCTACCTCCAAAGCTTGCAGAAGTACCATGAGGAGATGAGAAACTACCAAATTTAGAGGTTGCACTTGATTCAAAATGAGTTTTTTGTTTTTTGTTTCTTGTTTTTTTGTTGTGCAGCCATTTCTATTTGGATGTATTTTCTTCTTTATTCAGTTGAAATGTTTGGGCAAATTTGTACCCCCACAGGACCCTTTTTTTCATCACTGTCCAGCACCCCACAAAGATGCCTCCTCAGACAGGTATATGAACCACAATATGGTTTTCTTGCATGACAACCATGAGGGCACACAAATTTGTAAGATCCACTACCCTTTCCCCATCAAGTTTGGTCACATAGTTCCACAAGGGTGTTGATGTAGCTTTCCCATCTTGTGTTTCAGTGTCCCCTTCAGGTTCATCCCCTTCCTCCTCATCAGACATTGGGTCACTCATATTGGGACCATTGTCCTCTTCTGTTTCTTCCCTTCTATTCCTATTCCCCTTTGCCATCATTAAAACCAAGAGTGGAATGATACATAGAAGCCAAAAGAACACCATCTTGGAATATGGATATAGGTGGTGGACAACCTGTAAATAAAGGAGCAAATAGAAACAATGGGAAAGAGTAGGAGAGGGAGGAGAAAAATACAAAAAAATTGTCAAAAAAATAAGGGAGTTTGGGGTTTGAACTTACCTCTTTAGCTCTTGTAGATGAAGTCCTCCAAGCTCCTCCTCCTCCTCCTAGCTCCTCCTTCTTCACTCCTCCAAGCTCTCCTCTCTTCTCTTCTCCTCTCCTCTCTTTTCTTCTCCAACTCTCGTAAACTCAAAGTGAGAAAATGAGGAATCAATGGGGGCTTTATTCTTTTCATTCCTCACCTTAACCTCACTCTAACCTCACCCTAACCCACCCCCTTTATGCTAAGTTAACATAACTTGAAAAAAAAAAGTATTTTTCCCTTGCGCGCGGCCTTCTTGCCCGAAACGTACAGAAGCGTACGGGAAGCGTGCGCTTCCTCCTCCGAAGCGCCGTACGAAGCGCGCTTCGAAGGCATGGAAGCGGCGCTTCTGTACAGCGCTTCCAAATTTCCAGGAAGCAGCTAAAAAAGCCGAAGCGGCGCTTCCGAATTCGCTTCCGGCCAAGCTTCCTAGGCACTTCCATACAGGACGCGCTTCGAGGCTTGGAATCAGGGGGGCGCTTCATGCAACACTGAGGAGGACCTTGTAATTACAGTCAAAGCAGCCATAGAAAACACAAAGGTGGATTTGGAACACACGCCAGAGGAAACACAAAGGATTATCAAGCTACTGAATTCCAAAACCAAGGAGGAAGTTGAAGACCTTGATATTCCAGACAAAACAACAACAGTCATGGAGCTGAAGAGAGTCTTAACAAAGAAGAATCTGATGATACAATTAGAAAACAAATTCAAGGATCTTGAATTGCAAATCAAGAGATTCAACAGGAAATTCACTGTGTTGCAGGAAAATGGCTTGCCTACACTCAGAAATTCTAATGGCAAATTGATCCCATTCGAAAACTATCAAGAAAAATTGTGTAACAAAGGTGTTGATGCCTCCAAATTTGCAAAAGCCAAAGGTGTTATCAGTGGTGAAGCTTTCATACAGAGAATACAATTTGACTTTAATATTCAACGCGAAGTCCACCACCTTTTTGTGTATAAACCTACTTTTGACACTTACACTGGGTGAATGAAAGATTCAGGAATATGATTGGATTTTCTATCCCAAGTGAAGTAAGGTGGGACTGGCAACTAGAATTGGTCAAATGAAGTTTAAATGTAGTTCAGGATTTTCAGTATGAAAGGACAACATTTCCAATAAAGCAACAACAGTCATCACCAAATTACTATATAGCCTCAACAATATAGCATTTTCAAGCAAATTTGCCTATTTTTCCTCTATATTTAGAAATATTTATGTTTGTTAAAACATATATTATTTTGTATATGTATTTTAGTTTGGAATTCGATCTCAGATGTAATATTTTCTATAAATACTTAGAAATAAGACTTTGAAATGGTTGAACCATTGTGATAGGCCTTTGAGCAAACTTGTATCCTTCAAGATTATTTTTGAAGTAATCAAAGGATTCTAGTTTCATTTCAAAACAAATTGTGTTCTTGTAAGTCTTTCATTGTTTGTATTTTCACTCTATTTTTTCCATATGTTTTGAAGTTTATGGGAGTTCTGGGTAAGATAATATTGAGTTTCAATATGTCTTAAATCCCCCATGAAGTTATAATCTATTACATAGATTAGTTGATTAAACTGTTTGTTTGATTTAACTCCTCTACATCAATAAATTGTGATCTTTCCTTAAGTTTCTTAACATATAGTGTTTGGCTGTAAAAGTATTTTACATGCATCCATTGTATATGATGGTTAGATAATCTATTTGACGTTTAACAAATCATATAGTTTCTAAAGTTTCAACCTTGCACATCTAAATAAAAGCTAAATTGCTATTTAGAGTTTTAATCATAAGTAATTAAGAATTGATGCTCTTGCATAATTCCTAACCTATAACTATTTACAAAAATACAAGAAGTTGTATGGATCACCAAAACTAGAGAAAAATTGTTATACTTTTCCCTCTTTGATTACGATTTCTTGCCTATGATGACAAAATAATCACATTTCATCTAATCAGTAAAATCAATTACCATAGAAAAATTTATAGTATTATATTGGATTTCATTATTGTTAGCTTGATTCACAAGGAATTGAGCTTTGAATTTAACAATAGCCAGTAAACTGCCCCGTAAACATTAGACTTCAAAACTATTATTTATTAAAGTAATAAAAAATATATTTTCAAATTAATAAAAAAATTATTTTTGAACTCTTGATTTAAAATTTTACATTTCCATTAAAAGGAGACGTCACCTTGAGATCTTGCTCTTTTGCTATACTTGTTGTTTTACTTCCTTCCGAACACTTATCGTATCGTTCCAACATTTTCTGCATGCTTCACGTCCGACACATATGTAATATATCACTAGTCAACTCAATAAATTAATATAAATAAACCATAAATTTCAAGAAACAATACAAACCTGAAAACATATTCATTCGTTTCTAATTCACTAGTAAGTTCAATTATAATTTAATCACATACTTTTTCATATGATAATTTACGCTTCAAATTGTTCATTCATTTCTAATCTACGAACAAAATCAGTCACAATTTAATCTCAAAATTAACTTAAACTAAAAAAGGTTATCTATATCAACAAACTTAAAGTATCTTTAGCATGTAAAATAATATAGTATAAAGAAAACATGTAAAATAATGTGGTATAAAAGAATGTTAATTTGAGTTTAAAAAATAACTTGAACTAAAAAAGATTATCTATATCAACAAAAGTAAACTATCTTTAGCTGGAAAAGATTAACTATATGATATATGCACAAAAGGATTGACATAGAAAGCAGGTAAACCAATATAATATAAAAGAAAACAAGTCAAAGTATGTGGTATAAAAGAAAAAAAATTAATAAATTAGAAATTTAATTAAATAATTAATTTATTATTACTTATCAATTTTTAAATTTATAAATGACTTTTGTTTTAAAATAATATTTTATTTTCCATAATAATAGATTTTAAATTAATACATAATTTGGTTTATAAATTAAAAAAAAATGAATATAAAAAATCATCAATATTATTATTGAAGTATAAAAAAGTGTATAACTTTTAAATAAATGAATTAATACCCTTTATGTTTTAATAACAAATTAATGGTTTATTAAAATTACTCATTTTATTTGTATTTAATATTTTTAGGAATAATGCTACAATAGCTTTAATAACAAATTATAATGATTACAATGACTATTAATAATTTTATTTTTTTTAAACTAGGTTAGATTTATTTTAATTTTAGATTTACTGAATTTTAAAAAGTATTATTTTTTTTAAATGCAGAATTTTTTTTAAAGGAAAATAATTGTTTTTAACTCAATGTAAACTAGTTTAATTATTGATTTTTTTATAAAATAGCTACATAAATGGCTCTTCATTTTATATTTAAATAAATTACATTTTGGATATTAACTTACAACCACGAACGGGATCACATCTTTTATGTTACTCTTAATATTATATCCATCCCAAACGGTTTATTTCCCATTATTATGTGAATACAGCAAAGCAAACAAAGAAGGCAATCCGTCGTTGGAGTGTGGTTCATGAAAATTGGCGATTCAATGAGAACAAATAAAGCGCAGGCTACCTGCTAATTACTTCCCGTAATCAAGTTATCGCGGAAAACGTAACGTAATATGCCTACTATTCCTTCGCATGGATGGTTTTCGGAAGGAAGTCAATTGTCTCTTATATCCTTATAGGTTCCTTCTAAGTTTTTTATATTTTTATAAGTTCCTCTAAATATATTTAAAATTGGATATTTTTAAAATAGTCCATAAGTAAGTAATTCGAGAATCTAATTCTAATCACTTGTTAATTGACCGTCTCTCTAAGTGTCCTAGTTCAGTTTCACTTAGTCTAATTTAATTTTAACTTTAGTCATTTATCAATGATATTTCCAATGTAATCTTATTTCACCAATTCGTAATATTGAGAAGAGCAATCCTCTGCTCCACACAGTTTTCATTTTTTGTCATGCTATCAGAGTTTTCTCAGACTCAAGTGGGTTTTTCTCTATCTCTTCCCCTCATTTCACATGAGAATGAAGTTTTGAATACCCTCGAGAGGAGTTTTGTTGTAAGGTGGAGTAATGAAGAAGAAGATGAAGGTGCATCTAGAGCAACAAATCTACAGCAAGAGAAAAAGTTTGTGGATTCCCACTATGTTCAGCCACAAGTGGACAAAGATTGTGATAAATTTGCAGAAGAAGAGGAGCACATAAATGCTCGTCAATCCCACTATGCACAGTTGCAATTAGATGAAAATTTGATGAATCCAGCAACAGGTCTTGCTGATGAAATTTTAGTGAATCCAACAACAGAGCTTGCTGATGAAATTTTGGTGAATCAAGCAACAGAGCTTGTTGATGACAGTGACGCTGCCATTGGAACAGTCAATGTTATGGTGAATCCAACAATTAATGTTGTTTATGTAAACTTTGATGGAGATTTGTTGGCTAACGATGAATGGTTGCAGATGATGCAACAAAAACATCATATTGACATGATATTATTTGGTGAGATAATCCCACTTGAATCTGAAAACGAAATGGAAGAGAACTTGTTTGCAATAGCACAAGTTAGTAAAGAAGCCGAAGAGACAAAGACAGAAACAGAGACAACGATAGAGGCTGAGGCAAAGGAAGAAGCCTAGAAACAGAGGCAGCGAGAAAGACAAAGAATGAAGTGCAACAGAAGGAAGCCCAACAGAAGGAAGCTCTCATTGAAGAGCAAAAGGAAGATAATCAATGTGGTTCTGCAGATGTTTTTACACTTACCATTGATTTCCAATGTGCAGGTACATAGAACGATTATGAAAAAGAGCTAAATTTCCTTGAAGCATCACTTGCAACACAGTGCCTTGATTGTTAGGATATTCCGACACATAGGATATAGTTAAGTTCAACTTGGTCTAGTGTAGAGTTAGGTATAGAGTTAGGTAAAGTGTGTTTCTTTACCGTTGTACATTTTGTAACTTACAATCCGACGGTCACGATATGTAGTGATCCGACGGTTCATTCTCTCCTCGGTATTACCGACACTTGATCCGTGGCTTGACACCCGATTGGTCCATGAGTTCTATTTAAAGCGCATGGAGGGTCATTGTTCGGGTAATCCGTGCATGAGATAAACTTATGTAAATTTTCATTCTTTGATTAATAAATTGCCTGTAGTACCCACGTTGGGACAGGCCGTGGACTGTTTCCCTCTTTGAGGGTTTTAATCACGTCAAAAATACTGGTGTATTGATCTGTGATCTCGTTGTGAGCGGTGTCCTTTTGGTATTATTTCTGAGGAACTTACCCTGTAAATTCCTACATGGTATCAGAGCTATTTGAGGGCCGCGTCCGTTGGTGATCCAAATCTGAAGCCGGTAGAACTGCATGCGGCTGTCGTTTCCTAGATCTGTTGTTTCTGACTGCTTTCAGGCTGAGAGGACTGCTCTGTTGCGTTCGGAGCATCTGTTCCAGTGAGGAACCCCTTTCGTTTCACGCGAAAAGGTTTCCGGTAGCCCCAGCTGCGTCATTTTTCAGATCGGGAGGTATACAGTGTTTTTGCAGTTTACTGTTATTTTTTCTCTGCTTATTTCGGTTTCGGTTTATTTAGCCCTTTTTTTTAACCGGATCTATACCTTTCATTTCTGCGTATGCTCTTTGCCCTACGACTCTGTGCGATCTGGGCAAATCAGAAACAGAAAGGAAGGATTTTTCTCATGCGTATGCTCTTTTCCCTGCACCTTAGTGTGATCTCGGAAAATCAGAAACATTGAGAAAAATATTTAGTTTTTCGGCTAAAGCTAACTTTGAGATTTTTTAAAATTTCTAGTTTTTGGGCTAAAGCTAACTTCGAGCCGCAAGGTTCGTTTTTCTTTGCATATTCGTGTTGGGTTTTGTGTTTTGTGTTTTGTAGGGAAAAAGAGCTTTCTCAAGGCAAGCACGCAAACCAAGGCCCCCCCCCCTCTCTCTCTCTCTCTCTCTCTCTCAAATTTTTTGTATAGATCAATTGGTTCAAAGCTATTTTAAGAAAGTAGAGGTCTTGGGTTCAAGTCTCCATTTTGTGGGGGCGGATTTTTTCATTCCCGCACATTCGCGCACTTTGCCGGCAACGTCAACAATTTTTATTTTTTTTCAAAAAGCCATAACTTTTTCATCCGGAAGCCTTTTTCAGAGCCGTTTTTTTTAAAACAGCCTAATTTTTCGAGATCTATCCATTGGAACACTTACTTTCAGCATCTTCAGCTTCAGTTTTTTTTTTAAAATGGAAAGTCCATGCCAAGTCATTCTTGACAGCACTAACTACTTCCAATGGGTAGCCTACATGGAAGATTTACTTAGAAGTAAAGGTCTCTTCAGAATAGCCACAGACCAAGAGAAGAAACCAAAAGATGAAGACAAGGCTGCAAAATGGGAAAATAGACAAGATCAAGCACGTGGTTTGATAGGGATGTCTATTTCTCCTGATCTTAGATTCCATATTGCAGAACTTGAGACTCCTCATGAAGCATTGGAAAAACTCGCTAAAGTTTTTGGGATTAAAAATGAAATTAGAGCCCATCAACTTGAAAATGAGTTGCTTACTTTGGATCCTAATAATTTTTCTTGCATTGAAGATTTCTTGTCCAAATTCAAGACCCTTAGATATCTCTTGGAAGGTGTTAAAGTTAAGAAAAAAGATGGTAACCTTATTTATTCCATCCTTACTAAGTTGGGACCAGCCTACTCTGTATTTGTTTCCACTTTCCATTCTACAAGGGAAGCTTTCATTTGTCAAGGAAAAGACTACAAGGCCCCTTCCTTTGACTCCTTTTGTGATTCCTTAATAAGAGAACAAGAAAAACTCTTACACCTTGGTCTTCTTAATCTTGGAAACTCTTCCACGAAAGCGTTAGCCGCCCAGCAGCAACCAAATTCAAAGAATCCTAAGAAGTCATATCCTCAAAAGAATGGTCCTAAACCAACTCAGCCTCAAAATGAAAGATCATTTCAGCAAAATGATAAGACCAATAAAAACAAATGGAAGAAGACTGATAGACATTGTAACTTTTGTAATCGAGATGGCCACTTAGAATCTAAATGCTTTAAGAAGATGGAAGCCTTGGAAGCCGCAATGAAGAAACATAACATCCATGTGGAGCCTACTTCAACTTCAACTTCCGGAATGGCACTTTCTGCATGTCGTTGTCAATCATCTCAGTCTGGTTATGCATTAAATGTATCTTCTTCCTCTCCTTCTCATGAGTGGCTCATTGATTCTGGAGCCTCTTATCACATGGCCAAAAACCAAGCCATGTTTTCTTCTTTAAATGATTGTAACACCAAAAATATATATGTTGGTGATGATAGATCTCTTAATGTTGTAGGGACTGGAACTGTTCATCTAGACAATGGTCAGTTTAATGATGTATTATGTGTTCCAACCTTATCCTGCAACCTTCTATCTGTATATCAGATAACTCATTCAGGTGAAGGTAAAATTGTTGAATTTTCACCTCATGATGTTGTAATCAAGGATCTAAGAGATCCTAAACAGATTCTAGCTACTGGTATTGCTGATGATTCCACAAGGTTGTATAAGTTTCACAACTTTGGGTCATCAAATCTTCCCTCAGTATTTGTTGCTCATAATGATGAAGTGAGCAAACTTTGGCATGAGCGATTTGGTCACTTAAACTATCGCTCCCTTCAGCATCTATGTAAAGAAAATATGGTGACAGGTCTTCCTATGGTATCTTGCAGAGATGGTGTTTGTTCCGGATGTGTACTCGGAAAACATCATCGGGACAGTTTTGACAAACGTGCCTCTTGGCACGCCTCAGCCCCTTTACAGCTTGTGCACAGTGATTTATGTGGTCCTCTTCCTGTTGCTTCATTCTCTGGCTGCAAGTATTTCTTAACTTTCATTGATGATTTCTCCAGACGCACTTGGGTATACTTCTTAAAACTCAAGAGCGAAGTATTTAACACATTTTTGGCCTTCAAAGCCTTTGTTGAAAAACAATCTGGACATCAAATTCTTAAGCTAAGAACTGATAATGGTGGAGAATATGTTAAAAACACATTCATCAACTTTTGCACCGAAAATGGAATTCAAATGCAACATACTGTTCCATACACTCCACAACAAAATGGTGTAGCTGAAAGAAAAATCGCACCTTAAAGGAAATGGCTAATTGTATGCTGCAATCTAAAGGACTCAGTCTTAGTTTTTGGGCCGAAGCAATTAATTGTGCAAATTATATAATCAATCGCACTCCTACTAAGGTTCTAGAGAATATCACTCCAGAAGAAGCTTGGAGTTCCATTAAACCAGATGTAAGTCACTTTCGTGTTTTTGGAAGTGAAGCATGGGCCCATATTCCAGATGAAAAGCATAAAGCTTTAGAACCTAAGAGTGAGAAATGTACTTTTGTTGGATATTCTGAAGATGTAAAAGGTTATAGACTTATTCCATTTAAGTCCAAAAATGTTATCATTAGAAGAGATGTAAAATTTGATGAAAATAAATCGGCCTGCGAGCCTAGTCCGGCGGATGTGCCACCTCTTCCTATCTCTTCTACTTTTGAAAACATTTCTTCTTCAGATGATGAAAGTGAGGATGATAATCCTCCCCCACCTTCTCAGGATCCTCAACTTCCAAGATGGGTCCGTGCTACTCGGGATGCAGCAGGTGATCTTGCCGGTGATCCTACAGATCAGCGACGTACACGTTCTCAGTTTGAAAGAGCCTCTTCTTTACTGGCTCAAGCTCCAGTAAATCATGATCCTGACACTTTTGCAGAAGCTTCAGGCCATCCACATTGGGAAGCAGCTATGAATGAAGAATATCATTCATTGATGACAAATGATACATGGGATCTTGTTCCTCTACCAAAGGGACGCAAACTTGTTAGATGTAAATGGGTTTACAGAACCAAGTATGGACCAGATGGGAAAGTTGATAAACATAAAGCTCGTCTTGTTGCTAAGGGCTTTTCACAGGTTGAAGGCATTGACTACACTGAAACCTTCTCCCCTGTTGCCAAAATGAACTCTATCCGCCTTGTTCTTTCCCTTGCTGCCTCTTTAAAATGGGAAGTCCATCAGATGGATGTTAAATCTGCCTTCTTGCATGGGGACTTGCAGGAAGAAATCTATATGGAACAACCCATTGGCTTCATACAAACAGACTCCAGCCTTGTTTGTCGACTTAAGAAATCCCTTTATGGTCTCAAGCAAGCTCCTCGGGCTTGGTATGCCAAAATGGATAGCTTTCTTTTAGAATCTGGCTTTTCTAGGTGTTATTCTGACAATACTGTCTACACCAAGAAAGTGGGCAACTCTCTTATCATCCTTGTTCTTTATGTTGATGATCTTATTCTTACTGGTAGTGATCCCAACCTTATAAACCATGTGAAGTCCAGCCTTAAAAAGAAATTTGAAATGACAGACTTAGGACACTTACACTATTTTCTCGGTCTTCAAGTCTTGCAATCCAAGGAGGGTAATTTCCTTTCCCAGTCCAAGTATGCTTGTGATATTCTTCGTCATTTTCACATGGAAGACTGTAAGCCAGCCCCTTCTCCCTTTCAGTCTGGAGTCAAACTTTCAGTCTCTTGTACTTCTCCTGAAGTTGATGCTACATTATACCGTCAACTTGTAAGAAAACTCTTGTATTTAACCCATACTCGTCCTGATCTTTCCTTTGCTGTTGGCCTTGTTGCTCGTTTTATGCAAAACCCCCGTGAAAGTCATTGGAAAGCAGCCAAAAGAATACTTCGTTATGTTCGAGGTACAGTACAGTTTGGGATTCATTACAGTGCCAAAGCAGCTCCTCTATTAGTTGGTTTCACTGATTCTGATTGGGCTGGTGACCCTGATGATCGGAAGTCTACTGCCGGTTATGTCTTCACTCTTGGTTCAGGACCTATTACATGGGCTTGTAAGAAACAGGCTGCCATTTCTCTTTCTTCAGCAGAAGAAGAGTATCGTGGTGCCGTGGAAGCTAGTAAGGAAGCCTTGTGGCTTCGTCAGATCCTATCAGAGTTTGGCTTTGAGCAGCAGCATCCAACCACACTTTGGTGTGATAATCAAAGTGCCATTCAGCTATGCAAAGATCCAGTCCAGCATCAGCGCAGCAAACACATTGAACTACACATGCACTTCATCAGAAAGCTCATTCATGACCATGTTCTTGAAGTGCAATATTGTCCAACAGATGATCAGGTTGCAGACATCTTCACAAAAGCTCTCACAGAGGCGAAGTTCACTAAACTTCGATATATGCTTGGAGTTCAGGAAGTTGTCACTAAGGGGGGATAGGCTCTAGTGCCTCCTTCCTTCTCCTATTGTGTCATATTTGTAAATCCTTCAATCCTATCCCAAGTTGTTCTTAAGGGGGGATGTTAGGATATTCCGACACATAGGATATAGTTAAGTTCAACTTGGTCTAGTGTAGAGTTAGGTATAGAGTTAGGTAAAGTGTGTTTCTTTACCGTTGTACATTTTGTAACTTACAATCCGACGGTCACGATATGTAGTGATCCGACGGTTCATTCTCTCCTCGGTATTACCGACACTTGATCCGTGGCTTGACACCCAATTGGTCCATCAGTTCTATTTAAAGCGCATGGAGGGTCATTGTTTGGGTAATCCGTGCATGAGAGAAGCTTATGTAAATTTTCATTCTTTGATTAATAAATTGCCTGTAGTACTCACGTTGGGACAGGCCGTGGACTGTTTCCCTCTTTGAGGGTTTTAACCACGTCAAAAACACTGGTGTATTGATCTGTGATCTGGTTGTGAGCGGTGTCCTTTTGGTATTCTTTCTGAGGAACTTACCCTGTAAATTCCTACATTGATAAAGTTTGCATAGACGCTGCAGAAATAAACTTTGAAGACAGCTTGAATGATGAACAAATTAATGAATTTTTTAGGTATTGGGGTCCTGAAGAGATGAAATTGTATTATCTTCTTATGTTGTAGCAGATTGATGATGACAAGAGCACAACAAAAGATGACATGTGGCAGTTGTCCAACTACAAGCAGTTTTTTGAAGAATTCGAAGACTTGCTTAGACAACTTGGAATGATGAAAGATGTGCACCAACAAAAGAGGAAACTGAAATTACAAGCCTACAACAAAAAGAAAAATCTAAAACCATTTAGAGGTTAGAAGATCTCGAGGATGAAAAGTAAATCTACTTAAAGCCAATTTTTCAAGTTGTAAATTCAACTGACACATACATCAAGGGGTTTCTTAATTGAATTTTTATGTGGTTGTAATTAAGGGGGTTGTTGAAGAATCTGATTCCAACCACGTGTTAGGTGTCAAAACCATCACTCCAAGTGTCTTAGTTCAGTTTCACTTAGTTTTCTTTGGTCGAGTTTCACTCCAGTCATTTATTACAAATGTTTCCAATATAATCTTAATTCACTGATTCTTAACACTGAGAAAAACAATCCTCTTTATTACAAATGTTTCCAATATAATCTTAATTAACTGATTAGTAATACTGAGAAAAGCAATCCTCTGCTCCACCCCATTTTCATTTTTTTTTTGGGTCAAAATATACAACTTTGAAATATTTAAAACATACTCATTCGTGCCTATGGCCTCCATCCAAGAATAACGAAACGACACTTCCCAGAAATTTCAAACCCGCAAAATGTTACCTCAACCCAATTGCTAAATCCAAGAAATCCGAAACGACACCTCCCTAGAATTTCAAACCCTAAAAATATAAAGGCGTTAGATACTGATAAACATAAGGGAGTAAACAACCCAATGACGGGTCACTGCCTCGAGAGATTCCAGGTTCAAATAATATTGAGTATCCACTAGCATGTACAGGAGATTTCATGTATGGTCACAGTAAAAAATAAATAAATACCGACACATTATATGATATACAATACAGATGGAAATCTATCACAGACTCCTTAGACTTGTGGATATGGTTTTTACGAAGAATATTGACTGAACTTTATTTACTGCTACGATTATTATATCACATTTTCATTACTAAAGATATAAAAGAGTTCAAATTACTGCACATGCATGCCCACCAAAAACAGTGGCTTCAATTCAAATTTATCCACTAAACATGGATTCCAACCATATACTGATTCGATTTCATATAACGATTCAGCCCCATTAAAATTTTAGATAGTTTGCTTGTGATAAGTTCACACAAATATGTGCCGGAATTAGATTAAAAGGACTAGAGGGCACCAAAAACCTCAAGCAGAGTTTCACTAACAGCAGAGAGGCAAAAGAAATTAACCTTTATCCAGTGATCGAACCTTCCATCCTACGTATCCACATTGATGGGTAGAAGTATCCAGTGATAACCCCTATCCGGTGATCTTATTCCTCCAGTTCTTGGTATGCCGTCCTCTCCGACTTAACATTGGCGAATTAAAGTGCACCAGCAGATCTATAAGAAAGCATCAATCAAAACCTAAATCCGGCTACATTTGGCCTGCCTAGCCCCGTGTGCCAGCGACTTCATTCTTTTTGTTACCGAAATTTGAGGATCGATCAAGATGGAGCGTTGAATGTACAATGAAGATGATTTACATGATATACTTGAAATTTTAAAAAATCTTTAGCCTTACAAACTTACATGACAATGCATTGATATTGAAATGTTCAACTATAAGTCCCATCCTAGAATGATCGGCAACAAAGGCAAGCGAACGGCAGACGCAATGACAATCTGAAGCAACCTGACATGGAATACGATTCTAAGTACCAGACGCTTCATAAAACCAAATTGCAAATTTAGTTCCAAATTAACCCCATGGAAGACATGCATAAAAGCTTTGAATTCTTTCTCAGACTTCCTCAACATCAAATGTTAAGAGGCTGTTTCCCATGTATAGCCATCCCTAACCCCATTCCATTCGATTTATCCTGCATTTCCTCTCTCTCCAGGCAAACCATCCGTAAACATATTCTTCCATTTTCTGTACACGTTCTGCACGTATAAACTAACAACAACAATACCTATGGTAGTTTGAGCAAATGTGACTTACTACAAGGGTGGACGTGGTTGGATGGCCCGCTTCAAGGCGTAATCCTCTACCTGTCTTATTCTGAGCAAATTCCAATGGACATGCAGATCATGAATACTTCATATGGTTATATGGTTCTGCTCTAAAAGTAAACCAAGCCTACAGACTCTTTTAAATTGTTAAATTACTTTTTGCTTGGATGGGCTCTACCATTTACAAATATGGTTTTAATATTTAAATTTATTTCAATTAAATTGATTCCTATAATTTAATTTAAAATTTAATTTAGTTTTTAAATTTCAATATCTCTGTTATCACTCTTCCGAATCTCCAAGCCGAGGAAGAGTCCAGCTGAGATAACTACAGACCAATCTTTTGACTTGGTAGCTAGCTCTACCAAGTTGGAGAGGGCTCTCTCCAAAGAATCACAGCTAAGAGGGCTCGATAGATTAGGGTTTTAGGTTAGATATAGTAACTTAGGGTTTGTTTGATTTGACTTGATTGGGGTAGTCACTCGATAAGCAAATTAGGTCACAGAGTGAATTAAGTCAGGATAAAAGAGAATTAGAATTGCAGACATCTGATGGGGCAAAGTAGGCAAGTTACTTTAACACTTTGTAGCGTAGTGATGAAATGGTTTAGACGGGTGAGGTGTTAAAAAGAGCATGAAAATCATGAATTCTTTTTAAACTGAAGAAATGAAACAATTTATGATGATTTTCCCAAAACAGAGCATAGAAGATGAATTCTGCTTATCAAACCTTGAAAATCAAACATATTTAAAGTGAAATGGATCATGAAAGGTACAAAAAGTAATTTAACAATTTAAAAGAGTCTGTAGCCTTGGTTTACTTTTAGAGCAGAACCATATAACCATATGAAGTATTCATGATCTGCATGTCCATTGGAAATTGCTCAGAATAAGACAGGTAGAGGATTACGCCTTGAAGCGGGCCATCCAACCACGTCCACCCTTGTAGTAAGTCACATTTGCTCAAACTGCCATAGGTATTGTTGTTGTTAGTTTATACGTGCAGAACGTGTACAGAAAATGGAAGAATATGTTTACGGATGGTTTGCCTGGAGAGAGAGGAAATGCAGGATAAATCGAATGGAATGGGGTTAGGGATGGCTATAAGTCAAGAAGAAACAGAAGTCAAGAAAATACACAAAGGAGGCAAAATACATAGATTTGAGCCCACAGATCTCAGGGAACTCTTAGCATCGCTTATGACTGTGACATCCTTCAAATGGCTAGGCTGTTATGATTTCTCTGAGCAAGTTCAGGTAGTCCAACACCATCCTGAGTTGACTAGGCTCTTCATATCTAAACTCCAAGACAACCAAGTCACTCTAGCAGGCATCACTTTTACTTTATCTACTGTCATAATGGCGCTGCGCGTTTCACACTGGCGTTGTGCATTTGACACTGGCGTTGTGCATTTGACACTGGCATGGTATTTTGATATTGTTGCCACAGGAATCCCACCAAAATCGTTGCAACTCATCCAATATATTTCATGCCAAAGTGTGGAACACTAGTACAACATCCAATAGAGTCCAACCTATAGAATCACTGAAAAATTACATGATATAGGCCTCAAAACCAACTCATCCTAGCCTCAGGGGTCGAATCCATGGGAGGAGGAGCAGTTACAACAAAAACTGAACTGATAGCTAGAGTGTAGGGTGGTCAACAGTGACTCATCCCTAACTTAAGTAAATTGATTCATTACAAGTCATGGAGGCCATTTACCTAATGTACTTACCCTAGGCAACAATGAAAACATAACAGTTACATCAACTACATCAGTAAAACATAGATCAAATTTGGAGAGAAACAATGAAACACTGGGCCAACTGTCAAACACGCAGCGCAAGTTTCAAATGCACAGCGCCAGTGTCAAACGCGCAACGCCATCTTTAGACCGACTTTTGCATGCCTTCGCGGTGTCCAAATTAAGCCCAGGATAGCTCATTGGAAAGCTTATCCTGTCTAGTTTTCACAACAGCCCTTGGTTTTCAAAATGGGATTGATTTGATCCTCCAAAACTCCATTCTCCCAAAACTACTTAAACGCATAGCGTCTGGTCCAAAAATGAGGCAGAAACATGATTTTTAGGTAGTTTTTTGCCTTTTTCACCTGCCATTTTTGCATTCTAGGGCTGGAAACATGGTTTTCCTAGATGTCTTGGTCCTTCTGAATCCATTGGTGGCTTCCATTCCTCCAAAAGGTGTCTCAAAAAAGTGGCGTTGGGCGATTGACCAAGGAGCTGATATGATATTGCCTCAAAAAAGAGAGGAAAGACAATATTACAAAAAATGAACCAAGAGTCTTCAAAATTGGTCAAGAAGCTGATGTTTGGTGTGGCTAGGCATGGAGTGAAGCCTGTGCAAGTATATCAAGCTTCTTCTTTTCTTCTTGGTGAGTTAGGGCTTCAATTCTTGCCCTAATAGCCTTGAGCTTTGCCCTTGCTATTTGGTTTCTTTGGCAACAATACTTTGCCATCTTTCTCTAAATGTCAGTGTCTCTTTTGGCCTTGCCTAGGAGTTTTTCAAGATGGTTGTTCACCCTCTCAAGCCAATTCTCCCAGTTCTCATTGATCATTTTGGAAAATTGTTCATTTAAGATGAGTTCATTGGCTAGTTCAGCCTCTTTTTGTTTTTCTAGCTCCAATGTTCTTTTTAGGCCTCTGGTCCTTGGCCTTCTTCTTGGCACCTGTTCCTCCATCTTGTCACTATATTCTCAATATTCTTCGTCAAGTAAAGCCTTAGCCTTTTCAGCGTCACTCTTTACCTTGATGAACTAAATCTCCATGAGCTCTTGTTTGGTCTCAAATTGCTTGTTTTCCTGCTCGTAATATGAGATGATGTATTTTTCCCTCTGCAAGTTTACCTGGAGCTCCCCGATGAGTGAATCCTTTTCTTTGATGAAAATGCTTGTGCTCTCACTATCATCATGCTCACTTAGGTCAACTAAGTCAAGATCCTACTCAGTCTCATGGAAGTCCTCCTCCTGCTGTTGGATATCTGACTCTGTCATCTTTTCCTTGCCCTTCTGTACCTGCTTTGCTGATGAAGAAGGCAAAGTCCCTCCCGCAATCTGTGGGGCAAACACTTGCCTATGTCCTCTCTAATAAGTATGTGTCAAAGTGCCCAAATCAGCCCCTTTAGGCTTGATGACCTCACCCTGTTCAATGTGCTCTTGCTCTCTGATTTTATCTCTGTTAGGTGAATGAATATGCTCATGGAATGGTGATGATGGAGGCGATGGTGAGGTTGATTCATCAAATGAGGATGAACGATCTATGGGCTGAAATGGAGGAATGGAGGTGGAAGGATGAGATGATGAAGGGATGCTTTGAACATTCTGAGTACATGAATGAGTGAACATGGGATTAGCTATGACGGTACTCCATGCAATGTTGAGTTCTTTGAGATGATAAAGGACTATGATTTTAATGAGGGAATAATGAAAGAGACTCTTCATTTGATCTTTATACTCCTTCTTTTGGGCAATGTAGGCCATCTTTTCAACACTCCGGAAAAGATAGTAGGGTATATTGAGGATTTTTACCCTAGTGAAATTCATTAAAAGTCGGATGTGATAGGAATAGAGCCTTGAAAATCTACCTTCACATGAAAAATATTTCATGATAATATTCATCATTGGGGCATATCTGTCAAGGAGGTGTGAAAAAAGAAAATATCCCATTCTTTCATTTCGATACCTTGGCTTCATGTAAGGCTCATAATAATGTCTCTCCAAATCATCTTGTTTAAACCATTTCTCCCAACATCTGAGATTCCAGTGGACGCTGATATTATGACAGTAGATAAAGTAAAAGTGATGCCTGCTAGAGTGACTTGGTTGTCTTGGAGTTTAGATATGAAGAGCCTAGTCAACTCAGGATGGTGTTGGACTACCTGAACTTGCTCACAGAAATCATAACAGCCTAGCCATTTGAAGGATGTCACAGTCATAGGAGATGCTAAGAGTTCCCTGAGATCTGTGGGCTCAAATCTATGTATTTTGCCTCCTTTGTGTATTTTCTTGACTTCTGTTTCTTCTCTATCTGTTTCCTCTTCCTCACTATGTGGTTTGTATTCCTCTTTTGCCATGGTGTTTAATATCAAACACTAGGAGGTATAAGGTAGTAGGAATGTGGTTTTTTGGGAATAAGAAATGGGGAAGGGTAAATATGAAGGAGGTGGGTGAAGGGATATATGTAATGGAGGAGGATATAAGGGATTAGTATGATAGCTTTTGGGATGGGGGAAATTGTTGCAAAGTAGGGGGTTTGGGAGCCTAGGTAGTTGTGGCACCTAGGACTTAGGCTTTTGGGACAAAGGGTTTAGAGGGTATTTAAGATAAAAAGGTTTAGGGAAAAGGAAGGAAGGTGGAGGGGAGCGTATAAAGGAATTGAGAGAGCAAGAGTGGTTTTGAGGAAGTTCTAGGGTTTAGATATAGGATAGACACTAAATCTCCAATTAAACCTTTAAACACTCAAGGAGTGACTTAAGAAGGAAGAAACACACATTCCTTAGCTGGTACTTACTTGTTTGAAAGTTGAATGCACGTTGGAGGAGCTGAGGAGGTGACTGTAGCCTTCATCGACAAACGTGTAGCACCAATGGAGAGTGCGCAACACCTCAGGCGAATGCGCGACGCCTGAAGAGAACGCACAACACCTTAAGGAAAAGCACAACACCGAGTAAACGCGCAGCGCCAGAAGAGAACGCACAACGCTAGAAGAGAATGTGCAGCACCTGCTCTGTTCTGCTGATTTTCGCCCAGAATTGTAAAAAGGGTCTCTTGGGGTTTGCTCAATCAGTGGTAGGAGGAAAATGAAGCTAAGTTTCAAGCCAAGAAGTCCTTTATAGCTGAGTGAATTTGATCTTTTAGATTTAAAACCCACTTTCTAATGTTTCATTTCACCTTTTTGACCTCTTTGCTAATTTCCTTTCTGGATTTTTCCTTTGCAGGTGGATGATACTAGAGTTTTGGAAATCTTTACTTTTGAATCTTGCTTGGATGATATTGGCAATAGAGTTTGAGTAAACAACTAGGAATAGTGACTTATTACATATGATAAACATAAAATTACATAAATAAATTGAATTATTACATCTCTCTTTTTGAAATAAAATTACAATCTGAAATAAAACTTGTACTTTTGGAATGAGAATTAAAGCTCTGGCAACCATAATTACATGTTTGCAAATCCTCTTTGAATGAAAAAGGGATGATATTTCTTTCACTCTCGTACTTTTGCTGGCCTTATCCAGTGAATGGTGTTTTTATTGGACCTTGGAGGAATGAAACCTAATGACCTAATGGGACCTTCAATAACCACACTTCATGTAGACTTGACTAACACAAGACATGATGAAATGAGCTTTTAAAATGAATGTATGCTTAGTAAGACACAGGAAGGTGGGCTAGCAATTTTTGATTGTTTTTTAGGGAGAGTGGGATTTTGACTTGGGCTACCATCAGTGAGTAAATTTTTGCATGAGGACCTAGGTGGAATGATAAAAAATTTCAACATAGGACACTAATATGATATAAAAGAGGAGTTTCGATCACTGATAGCAGTATGTAAATACTGACTCTAACAATATCCACACATCCTATAAGATTTACATGTATGAAGATACAAACCTACAAGATTCCCATGAATCAAATGAATATACACATACAAGATTTCCATCAATCAACGCTTGAGTGAAATTAAGTGTGATTATGTAGATGTTAAAATAATGTTATTATTACTTATGTTTACCATAGACACGTAAAATTTCTACCGTTTTATGTTTTCAGTGGAGATCTTGTAACATATGAGTTGGGAAAAACCACTCCAATGTATACAAAGAGGACGTCGTTGTAATATAATTCGTTGTATTACTTGTAACCCAATGTCGTTTAACATATATTTTAGTATAGCATAATTGCATAACATCGGTCTCATGTTGTAATTTCATTCTCAGCGTATGATTATTAATATATTTTTGTCAATCTCATTATTAGTTAATTTTTTGGAATTCTCAATCAACGTATAACGAGTATAAATTTTATTATGCAAAATAAATCCACTTTAAGTAGGGATTAAGTAGCCATCATGAGTGAGAGAGAAAATTTCTTTAGATGCAAACATGTTTTTAGAATAAAAAAACAATGTGTAATTTTTTATTGTTTAAATTGTATTTTTGAATGTTATAAAGATTACATAACATGTCTATTGGACTATTTTATCATTATACATTAAATTGAGATTTTTTGTTAATAATATATTTTTAAGTATATAGGAGCATAGTTTTAAACATTGGCTTCATCAATTGAACTAGATCTTTCCTAGGGTTAGGGTTTATTATGTAGAATTTATGAATCACACTAAAATTACACTTTAGTTTCCCTCCTCATTTTTTTTAACGACAAAGGAGTATAGTTTTAAGCATTGGTTTCACATATGAGTGGAATAGGGGGAGGGGGTAGAGATCCCCGTCTCTAAAGTGGTAGTAATAACAGATAAACCAAGAAATTTGGTCAGAATTTGGGCCAGGTAAAGGTAAAGAGGAGAACTAGAAACCAAATCCCAGGGGCAGAATGGCAAGGATGAGAGGAAAATGCTTGTTGTGGATAGTGTCTAGATCAAAGTTTGTGATTCCAAAGAATAAGCTGGAGAATTACAGAGATTATATGAAGGATAATGCTCCCATTTGTAAATTCATAGGAATTTGGTTGTTAGAGAGGGATCTGATGAAATGGATTCAAATTAAATGGAAACCAAAAATACACATAGATTTGAAGTTGGGGGCTCGTAGTTTTCTTAATGGTGATCTTTACAAATTTGGAGGATCAAACTTGAATCTTTGAGGATGGTCCTCTTTATGAGATATTGAGAGGGATGTTATAATCTGGATCTAGAAAAGTTCATGGCACCACCTCTTTGGGTTAGATTATTTTCATTATTCATTGTTTTCTAGGATCTTGACATTCTTGATGGCATTGGTAACTCGATTTGGACCACTGTGAAAGTAGCAAATACAACCAAGCGAAGTTGCTACATATCGTATGCACAAATCTATGTATATATAAACATAATGGATCCATTCCATACTTTGGAACCTCCACGGTGTCACAATGGACTTTTTTCATGCATGTTGGGATTTTATTGGTCAGGATGTATATGCAGTGTAGAGGAGTCTTGTCATCTTTAGAAAGTCTCGCATTGTCTTAACTCTATTTCTATTTCTCTAACACCCAAATCTGATAACTAGGAGGATCCCACTGGGTTCTACCCTATTACCCTTTGCAATTTGATATATAAAATAATCTCCATTCTTATGGTTAAATGGCTTAAACCTCTTTGGGAAACATTATTTCCCTAGAGTAAACAAGCTTTGTAAAGTTTCCCCAAATCCTTGATGGGATAGTTACCACCCAAGAGGTCATTCATTCCTTCATAAAAACTTAAATCCCCTATCGCGCCAATCAAATTGGATCATTATAAGGCTTATGATCAGCTAAGTTGGAACTACCTTCTAAGTTTCCTCAAAGATTTTGGATTTTTCCCTTAGTGGGTGTCCTGGATACAAACACTAATTTCCACACGTATATTTTCTATCATGGTCAATGGGTCTACCTAAGTAACTTTCAACCCCACCCGTGGCCTTTGTTGGGGGACCCTATCTCCCCTTTCCTCTATATCTTCGCCGCTAAAGGTCTAGTAAGGTACCTAAAAGTTGCAATTAGAAGGAACTATTTGAAAGGTTTGTGCCCTTAGGGAGAAGATCTACTTAACACTCACCAAAAATTTGTTGATGACATCCTCATGTTTCGTAGTCTATCCCTAAAAGAAATCAATAAGTTAAAATCCATCTTGAAGGATTTTATGGAGGCATCTAGCACCTAGATAAATAAGGAAATTTTTAATATTTTATTTTTTTAATGTCCCTGGTGCTATTCAAACCCCCAAGTGGCTCGAATCTTAGGATTTAAGGTTGGCACCCTTCTGGTAAAATATTTCAAAATTCTCATAGTTATTAATTCTCTCATAATGAACTATTGAAGGGAGGTAATTCAAAAACTTACCACAAATCTTGATGGATGGGCTTTCCAATCTCTGAAAATGGCTGGTAGATTAGTCCTATTAAATTTGGTACTCGAATTGATATCGATATATCAACTATTTAGGCTAGCTACTCCCATCCTTCTATATTTTATGTGGACAACAAGCAGAAAATATGGACCATCTTCTCAAGAACTGTAGCTTCTCCAATTCTCTATGGTTGAATATCTTGGAGTTATTTAGATATACTGAACAGTCCCATTATAACATTATTCACACTATTAACCTATGGAGACCCTTTGTCTTCTCCAGTTTGGTGGTTAATCAGGCATGGACTCTAGCTCTTGGTTTCATGATCTAGTCCATTTGTAAGGAGGATAACTAGTGCTATTTAATTACACTGAATTTCCTATGAGCAAAATATTTGATAGGGTGAGACAAAATATAAGGGAAATTATTCTGGCTGAACCTTGGCATCTAGATGATTGGCAAGTGCAACCTTTGGAAGCGACTATCCTATGACAGTTGGATATTTCTCCTAATATGATGTATTTGGCTGCATGGAAATCTCTACCATCCCCGTCTACCTCCCTCGTGTTTGTGCCACCCCCGGAAAGCTTTGATAAGATGAATTTTGATGGCTCTTCTAAAATGAATTCGGGGGAAGCTAGGTTTGGAGGGATTTTTAGGAGTGGAAAAATCGAGTATTAAGTATTTATGCCTCAGACTGTGGGTTTTCTAGCAATAATGAAGCAAAGTTCTACACCTTAGAAAAAGGTCTCTCGATATCTCTTTCTACGCGTTATTCAAAACTCATTATGGACAGGCACTCAAATCTAGCCATCAAAATGACCCATAAGCTTATCTAAGGCACTCCTAGTGAGAAGATCTCAAAGAGTTGGAACCTTGCAAGTTTTACTCATCGACTCAGTATTCTATTGCAGGATTTCAATTTTGTGGTTCCATCCCATACAAAAAAGACTGGAAATTGAGCTGCAAATTTCTTAGCCAATTTGGGTTGTTCACATCAAGGGACTTAATTGGATAGTGATTCGCCCCTGAATCCCTCACAAGTTGATGTGGACGACATGAGCAAAATAATATATGAAGACACTTCAACTAGTCAATGCCTGAGCAAAGAAGAAAGGAATCCCTCTCCGATGGGGGTGAATAATAAAAATATGAGCCTGTTAGGAATTTGTGCCCACCATCTTGGGTGGTTCGATAATGTGCAACATTAACTCCCCGAGGTGTCACGACCCCCCTCATGTACACTGCTACATGCGATGTGAATTAAGGAAATCTCTCGATTTGAACTCACTTGTGCTAGTTGGTTTGGGGAGGTATTCAAGGCATTTTTGCTAAACGACCAAGTTGTGCTCTGTCATTTGGGACTGATGGCTTTTACACTTGCTCTACTTTGCAACCAATCTCGAGTTGTCAGTTTCCATGTATCATAGTTATTGGTGGTTGTGCAAGTTATCGCTGAGAAATGCTAATTGACTTTGGATTTGGGACTAGTCATTGACATTGGTTCCTAGGGGTCGAACTCATGCATGCAGGTTTAGGGGTATGTTGTCTTTGATATTTCTCTCTCCTTGCCCTACTTGAATCTACCGGGTTATGTCTAGAATTCTATTGTTTCGACGTTTCCATGGTAGTCTAGTCACGTTATTCATAATTTTCTCTGGTTAATTGTTTAGTTCGGCTCTTTTTTGGAATATGCTTGGGCTACCCAACTCTAGCCATATCTAAGTTATAAAAGGGAGTGGGATCTATCTGTGTTTGCTTCTTGTTGTTACGACATAGGTGGTTGGTAGTTCCAGGTCCATTCTGAGGCAATTCTACCTTCTTCCCCAAGCCAAGAATTACTAAGTTCCATAACTCCTCTTTGGAACTGTGGATTTATCAAGCCTCTGAACCTAACATATACGTGACTTATCTATGTGGGAGGGGTTTATCTGTGGGTTGCTTGGAAAAATGGTGGTTTTAATCGTTTAGTTTTATCTGTGGGAGTATTTGTTAAACATCGTAAAGATTTGTTTTATTTCTATGGTAAAGGGAGTCATTTGAAAAATTTTAACAACTTTGGTAACTTGGAAATGGTACAAGAGTCTCCAAACCCCTTAAGTGATGGAGACATCCCTTGTTTGAACAAATTTGTAGGTATTTTGATTACACCTCATGACCCACAAGACCCGGTGTCTTAGTGTCACGCTTCCTGTGTCTAGGAGGTCAATTATACAACGTCCGAGCTAGTCTATCATTATCTTCTCAGAGTTGTGGTGTATTGACAGTCTTGAGAGTAATATTTGTTGGTTGCATTTGAGGGTTAAATAGGCTCGAAGTGGTAGGCATAACATTATGCAACTACAACAAATGTCGTGTCGTATTGGTGGGGGTGGTGGTAGGGGAAAACAGGGATGCAACAAGGATCAAGATGAAGATAGTGAAGCTATAAAAACGTTCCATGCTAACACCCCTGCTGATGCCCATAATGAATTGCACCATTTTGAGGAACTCGCAATCAGAGATAGACATTCTGTGTCTAATTTTGAGTTGGTGGAAGAGTTTGGCAATTGGCAATGGATCTAGGACATACAAGGGATAGAAGGAAGCAATATATTCAAGCTCTCTTTCTATATTGGAAAATGAAATCGTTAATGGAAATGATATTGATGGAGAGGAAAGCCGACCAATACAACATTTGCCCGACTGGCAGATATCAAACGAGAGAAGCGAAACATGAGATTTTACATGGATCATATGGACAACATACATGTTAGAATTGAGCAACACATCTTTGTTATTACATCTCCAACCCCTTCGAGATCGAGCAAGAGACCCAGAACTTGTGTCCTGCTCTCATACTGAGTTTTTTTATTATAGTTTTAGATCGATGGTTTTATGATGATGTAATTTCTTTAGTGATGCTGCACATTTTTATTTTGTTAAAATTTGGACTTAATATTATGTTAATAGATGGCCAAGAGACCTGAAATTGAAATCATTTAACACATAACATTTATAGGCCCGATATTATAACATCTTTTAAGAAATGAAAAAATTTACCCCTCAACTTAAAAAAAAATAAAATAATTATATATATTTAATAATCAAAATTGAAAACTCTTCCTCTATTTTATCAAAGATTAATTATCCTCTTCCTTTATTTTATCAAAATTTGACTATCGTATTGTCGATGATCAACAAAGACGAATGGAACAAATCTAGCAACACCCTTTACTACTTTATGATTTAAATAGAACAAGAACAAGTTCACAAGCTTCGATGGGCAGTTTCTTACTTAGACTCAGGCACCACCAACCGTTAGAGAATTGGTTTCAATTCGTTGACTTTTCATGCAGTTTGTCACTCGAATAGAAATTTTGAGAATCTCAGAACATGCATATCAATCACATGGTCAAGGATTGATTACATCATTATATTATATACTATGAAATTTAGATGATTTTTTTTCACTTGAAGAAAACACCCAAATATTTAAAAAACAATACATTTATCCATTCACGTGAAAGAAGTTATCAAATATAATATTTTTAATTAATGTAAAACTTTACGCACTTTAAAATATTACACTAAGCATAAGCTTCGCTTCGTAAAATATAAATAAGTGAAAGAACCGTTTCCATTCTTTTGGAAACTGATGGGAGATTTCTAATATCAGTTACCATAAACAAAACTCTTATCCGTATTAAACTATGGCATAAACGTTGCTTCCTTTAATATAGATAAAGGAAACTCTTATCCGTATTAAACTATGGCATAAACGTTGCTTCCTTCAATATAGATAGAAAGAAATCACATAATATTTTATCATCTTTTTTCTATATCTAATTTTAAATAATTTCGAAAAACAGAGTAAGAAACCCGATAATTATTTATATAATTTTTTGAATTTTCTATTATCCTACTTGAAATGTTTAACAGTAACCTTTTCACAACATTCTTCCTTTTCATAAAGGTTAAAAAGCAATGAAGTGAGAACAGTATGTATGATAAAAAAAATTCTAAATGCTTAAGAATGCATTCTTGATTTAAAAAAATAAATAAATAAATAAATATCTATATTGTGCAGGTGCTTATTTACTTCACGGAGCGACATATACGGCGATCTTTAGGAAACGTTCAAAAAACTATCGGGACTTCATTTGAAACCCCAGATTTATTAGTTGTTCCCCAGAAATTCAGAGTAGATAGGGATGTTTAAGATAGATTTTTGGAATATTTTCAGTTTTGTATGCTTTACTTTTCTATTCCAATAAATATATAACGTGGCATTCAAGTTCCTAGTGATTCAAATATTGTAATTTGAGCAACAACATGACAAGAAGAAAAAGCTAAAAGTCGAGGAAAAAGGAAATGCAACATCCCCCAGGAGTAATCAATGTGACAACCACTGTTGTCTTAATTTTTCAAGTCACCTGAGCTTTTACATATAAGTTTACAAGAAACATTCAATCTCAATGCTTCCACCATCCCAACATCAACTTAAAGCATTATGGAAACAATTAAATAATACTGAATATTACATTGAATTCAGATTCAATCATCTTTTTAATCTAAAAGATCTATTTAATCTCTTTATATAACTAAAGTATTTTATATTTATTTTCAACAAATCTGTTGAAGAAAATGTTTTTTTTTTATATTTTAATACGATCATCATTAACCAGAACATTAAAATATGAAAAAGAGTAAAAACAATTTTTAAACTCATTAACTCTTTATAAACCTTATCCCACATTAAAAATATTCCACTTAAAATTCCTAAAACTAAGTTGCATTTTACTGATATGTAACAACTTAAGGTATATTTAACGACCAATAATAAAATATCACTAACTTTTTTAAATTACTTAACCTTTTCCGAATTAACTAATATAAAGACTTTGCATCCTATTACATATTCTAGCTTATTATATTAAAAGTGTAAAGCCATTACAAATATTTAGAATAAAATTTCCAATATTTTTAATATCGTTATCATCCTCAACACCATTTTCTGGAAAAAAAATTATGCAACTCATAGCTTCTTTTACAATAAATTCGAGGTCACTGTTTATGTTTCCTTGCTTCCATATAAAAAACCTTTATCACTTTAGGTCGTGTACACAGTTCAATGAGTATGCAGCATTCTGCCTATAATGCAGGGATGTTCACGGCAAACGCTAAATTATATTATATGTTTAGAATATGTTCAATTTCATCATTAGGTTTTAGAGCAATGCTGCTTGTAAAGCCTAACGATTTTAACATCATTTGCAGAGAGAGGATTTAAATTTCACAAAATTTTCATTCGTTGGTTTTTCAGTAAGAAAAAAAACTGTTTTTATATATGAGATAAAAAACAATACATATATCCAGCATTTTTACAGTATATATGCATTTGCTCCAACATCTTTTTCTGTCCTATATTTGTCCATTCCTTTCTGACAAAATGTGTCTAGACATTCTAATATAACATCCCATGTGAATAAAAGTGAACATCAGAAGAGATCAAAACATTATATCCTCCACATTTTTAAATGTCCAACTTATATCAAAACATATTCAGTCCATCGTATCACCTAATAATATAAAACTATGCATATTCAACAACACAATCTCAGCCACAACACAACCTCAAGGGAGAAATAAAAAACACCAGTCTACAATTGGCAAGATCCCATCCAACAGGGGACGTTATCCCAGGAGTGGAAGCATCTCAGCGTCCAGTGTGTTACCGCCCATCTTTATCTCAATGTGCATCCCGTCTAGTCCATCCAGTAGACCCTTCTTTGACATGTTGTCGGCATTCTGATTGAATTCCCTTCCAATGTGCTGAATAGTTGAGTTCCTGAAAGATCCCCAAATGACCTAAATTTTTCTGAGCCATCCATGAAGTTGTGGTTGATTTATTTTAGTTCTGCCCGGTACATGCTCTACAATAGTTTGTGAATCTCCATAAATGTGGATGGTGGGGATGTTCAGATAAGAAGTGAACCAAAGAAGTCCCCCTTATGCAATGGCCTCTGTATTCATATTTATGCCTCTACCAGCACCCCTATTGACCCAGTATTCTTGTTCCCTAGATATAATGATCCAGAAACTACACCCACATGTGCCCCTTTGTGGCCCGCCATCAAAGAACCCTGTCGGGTAATCATTCCTGAGGCCTGTCTTCCTACGAATCGGCTTCTTAGGTCCATTGTTGTCGGCAATTGTAGAAGTATACCATCCAATTATGCGGTCTACCACATGTGTTTCATTTTCCATATAGTTCTCAAAGATGATATTATTGTGCCATCTCCATATTTCCCAAAAAAATGTTAATGGGATGTTCCTCCATTGGGAGGTTTGTTTACTCCACCAGCACAAACAGTCAGTGATGTTATCATACTGATTGAGTGGAAAACCAATCTTTTCAACAATATTGCTCCAGTGCTGTATAGTAACAGGGCATTTCAGAAATAGATGAACATTGTATTCTGTCGCGTTCCTGCATAATGCACACATTCCAGGCCCTTGCTAGTTCCTCTTTTGTAGGTCTTTCCAAGTTAAGTTCTTGTTTTTCCAAACAAGCCAAAGAAATAAAATGATCTTAATAGGAATCCTAGATTTCCAAAACTTATAGAACCAACATACCTCTAAGTTGTGTACTTCGCCAGCCTCTCAACTCACACCAATCAATTTCATTTCGGACCTGAACTACTCCCATTCCCGTGCCGTCAGACGCGCCAGGCCCATCTCCCTCGATCTCTTCCAGATAGGAATATTACCATGCCATTGCCTAATGGCTTGATTCCAATAGAAAATGTCGTTATTGTTGATGCACTGGATGAGCCCTTCCTATGGACGTAAATCCCGTTGCATTCCCCAAATTTGGTCCTAGCCAATCAATATCTTATGCCCAAATCCAAAGATCCAGCACAAGTTTTGCAGAAAAATTCGCCTTATTTTATTTAAGCTGAGCCATATTGCCGACCCCGAAATAGTCCCAATGAGCTCCCTGCGCACTCATACAGTAAAATATTTGTCATTGAGGTATTTATGTCTGATAATATTCGCCATATGCCCTCCCCAAATATACCTCTCCACAAAGCTTTTTGTAGCAACGCCCATCCCAAACGCCTCAAATCCAAGATCCCCAACCCCCCAGTCTTTTTGGTAATGTAATGGATGCCAAATTAGTTGGATGGTATTTGTGTGTGGTCGTCGATCCAGACCAAATGTATTTTGCCATAATCCTATTAAGTTTCATGATAATGGTGCTCGGGAGGCAATATAGATGGGGACCAAAACTCTCCCAACTCTGTGATCACCAATTGGGTGAGAGTAATGCGCCCACCCAGTGATAGACATTTGTACTCCCACCCAGAGATCTCTTTGTAGTAACAATCCACTAACCACATCGAGTCATTTAGCTTGTATTTATTGGGTTTGATATCAATCCCAAGTATATCATGCCCCCCACCAAATCATCAGCCTCCACCCCAAATAATCTTCGGATGTATGCAATGTCCTCCAGATCACTATTCCCATATAAAATGATAGACTTCTATAGATTGCATGGTTGGCTTTATTCCACATCTTTCCCGAATTTGTAGAATATGTTTTCTTTTTTGTTCCAGTGAGTATATTGCTGCCCGTAGTGACGTTGACAGATTGTGCTATTACAATTGTAAACTTAGTATATCCAATTCAACAGATATATCTTTTAGTTCTTTTTTCATTTGGGATTTCTTCCTCCTATCCCATTCTTTTACAACCACCTTTAAGGCCCGTAGTTTTCCCAGAACATTCACCATAGGGGAGATGTCCAGTGCCTTGTCCTTTTTCTAGAAATTCTGCACCAGAGTGTCAAATTTCAGGTCCTCCAGCCACACCCGATTAAATTTGAACGACAACCCATGTCTGATGTCCCCCCGCCTCCATTGAAGAATAATGGGTTTGTGGTCATAAATAAAGTTATTTATGATGCCCGATTGGATGGACCTAAGTCTCTCTATCAATTATTCGTGTACAAGAAATTTATCTGCCTTTTTGCCCCATATCCATCTCCAGTCCTTCCATTATCCCAGGTAGGTGCAATCCTAGAGGGGCATATATCAATGAAATTGAAGTCAACAATGATGTCTTTCATCTGTTCTGCAATGGCGTCTACTTTCCGGGACCCCCCCCCCCCCCCCAATGGCGTCTCCTTTCCGGGACCCCCCCCCCCCCTCCCCAAAAAACCTCATCCATCCAAATAGTGCAATTCAGATCCCCAACCATAATAAGGGATTCCAGTAGCAAAACCCCTGATGCAACTTCTTGTTCCCAGAATGTGTTCCAGTCTCTATACGGGGCATATATATTCAAAATATGTATGCGTTCCGGGAGCCCTTTGATTTTTCCAGTTAGTAATATGTCTGCAAAACAAGGAAAAGCCTTCATATAGACCCATCTCGGGTCCCATAGAGTGACAAGACCCCCCGAGAGGCCTGCAACATATGTCGTTACCATATGCCAATTAGAGAGCATCTTCTTGAAATATATAATCACGTGTTATGCCGAGTGCATAGTTTCCTAGATAAGGATTATGTAGGGTCAAGTCGAGAGGAAGAGTTCTTTGAGGGCCAAAAATTTTGGAGCAACCCCCAAACCCCAGATATTCATAGATAGAATGAAATTCATGATAGCCCAAGAGCGACCACATTTTCTCTAAGGGCCCAAGGGGTGATGGGCGATGCGATGGGACATCAATCAGTGCATGTGTATCGGACAGATTGAAAGGAAGGGGCCTTGGTCGTCCTCTTAAGTGACGACTATCCTGGCTATGTTTTTGATGGACCGTGATGTTTCCTACCGAGGTGGGACTGATGTGGGGTGACAAAGAACAAAGTGGTTTGTTTATAGTGAGTGTATGAAGATCTAGGGTCTTCTTATTGGGTAAGAAGTCAATGTCGTTGTCCACCGAGTTTGTAAGGGATGAGACGGGCAAAGTAGGCGTAATAGGTCGAGTCGTAGTCACCAAGGATGGTTGTCATATGAGGGGGTGGGGAGATGCAGGAATATACATGATGTGTGTTGGGGAGATGGCATCATATGTCATCAGAGGGGGAGGAGTTAACCCCATATTTGGCAGGTCAGCACAGGGTTTATGGGAGATCTTTTCCTATGGGGACAGAGAAGTGTCTTCGACAGCAGGTGAGTCAGAACCATTGGATGTCCAGGGAGATGAAGGAACCACAATAGGGGCAGAATAATCATATTTAATTCAAAGGATGGGAATGGCATCAAAAGAGGGGTACTTGAACAATGGTGCGTACCACCCGCATACTTGTTCGCATCTTGGCTAGCCATAGAATTAGCAGCCCATCTTCCATCCTTACCCTTCATCCCATTTATTATCCACATGTGTGCCATACGACGTCCACCCATCCGGCCTGGACACTGAGCCATGAGTTGTCTTGTGTGGTGGCAAATGAGACATCGGAAGGGGATAGCCCAGAAGTCCAACCTTTGTACCAGATGTGTGCCCTCCCAGAGTAGCTCGATGTAGTTTGGGAAGCCCCCCATAAATTCCTTTTCAGTCAAGATCCATGCAATTCTTTTATCCCGAGCCCCCAAACACTGAGGGTCGACTTAAACAAACTTCCCAATCAAATTTCCGATATCCATGAAGACTTGCAGAGTCCAAAATTCAATCGGAAAACTAGGCAATTTGACCCATATCAGTTTATTTTTTGGCATCTCCTTAAGGGGATTGAATCTGATGCACCATGACTGCAATGCCAAAAAACCCCTCCTTTTAATCCATGGTAGCATCTTGATCATGTTCAAGTCATCTAGACTCAGGAAATGAAAACTTTACCATCCATTCATCAGCCTTACCATCGAGGGCATATATCCCAGGAGAGTCTTCCATTTTGTTTCTACCCAGCTCCTCATATCTCCTTTTCCCAATTCAACAAACTACCATCTTCCAACCAGTGCTCTCTTCTGCAAATTGTTAACCCGGTCTATCAAAACATCATGGCCGAAACTTAGAATTGGCGCCGATGTGGAAACATTGATGGGTCAATGTTGTTTTTGGGATCTGATGCCCCTGTGGTAGCTGTGTAGCCCCCCATGTGAACAGGGATGGACATGTCCACCACCTGGCGAAACATTTGGGTTGTCCACCATGCTCGAAACATTCGAGTTGTCTACGTGCCCACCATCCTAGTATGTTCCATAGTAATCACAGTGGTTCGATTCTTCCTCCAGCGTGGCACATATGAATGCTTCATGTGCCAATGTATCCGACGCAAAAGGGTCCGTTATGGACATCATTCTTTATGCAAGGCAGGGTGTGTAGATGGAGGGACCTTTTGAACTGCGTAGGTAGGGGAATAAACACAGTCACAAAAGTGCGTCAGAATGTGGTAGGTCAACCAACAGGTGTATCCTGCACAAATCTTCCCACCAGGAATGTCTCAAGATCCCAACCATCAGGCGCAGAGTGATATACACACGCCACAATACACCCGCATTCCGCTAAACGAGGACACTACCGCTGGATTGCAGTCCGAAAAGGGAAAGATTAGAGTGCAATAGAAAAATAAATTGCCCGATCCGGACCCCTAAAACACATCTACCAATGGCCAAAATGGTCAGAATCCAACAGTCAAGGATATATGGATAGTGACCCTTGTCACTTCATGTAAGAGATGCCCCAACATCCCCCCGTTGGATTATTCAAATTGCACATGAAACCAATAACCAGTGGCTGGAGCAGCTCGTCAGCCCCGATGCACCAGTGCTCAAGTAAAAACTCCCATGAGACTCAACAATCACGACCAAAGCCTAAGCTGGATAGACATCTACCCTTCACAACAACAGCGGCAACAACACCCCAAACAAGTTCACCACCTGTTACAAAGTTTGAATCCAAATTCCTTGCATGGCCTAAAAGTAATGAAGGAATTCACCCAACGTTGCCAAAGCGTATAGTAGTTTATCGGACTCAGACAAGACCCTTCACCCGATTGTGTTGTGGGCAGGCAAGAGAAAAGATATCAGTCCAAATAAGCATCTAATCACGTAATAGAGGAAGGAAAATGATTCCTAATCATGCAAATTAATATATAGATGGCAATAGAGAAAATCATCAAAATATGCATTATCTCCGACAGTAATAAGGTAAACAAGTCATCCTGGCAATCAATAGGCATTTCCCAGCCGCAGACCACACCAAATAAACCAATATATCACCCCACTATCCTAATAATTAGTTCCACAACAGAGACAATAGCGAAGTCAATAAGCTACCCCATCCCTCCCAAACACTATCCACAACACCGAGAAGCTCTATCTACCAGCCCAGGGGTTAGCCGGCGTAAAACTATCAACAGAGACAACAGTCACCAGACCATAATCCATAGTAAGTGATTCTGCGTTGTTAGCATAAGGGAGCAAATACATACCTTCAATCCTATAGTACATACCTTCCAGACAGTGCAACATTCCACCGACGGCAAAGAATATCCTTGTCAGAGATGGCAAACTTCAATCCCTATTGCTGGAGATGGCGAGCTTCCACCATGTTCCAAGCCTCTTTGCCTCAGCCTACTCCTTGCCTTCGCCATCTCTGCCTGCAGTGCTACAGTTCCTCATCAGAAGCTATCCTCTCTGTCATGTAAAACTCATTGGTGAAGAGGTCATCCATTACACTATGTCCTTCACTCAGAGACGATCGCAGAGAGAGTGAAACTTATGCTCAATGAATGTCTTGGTGAAGATGTCTGCACTCTGTTCTGCTAAAGGACAGAACTGCAAATCAATGACCCGATCATGTACTAAGTCTCTGATGTAGTGCATATGGATCTCTATGTGCTTCGTCCGTTGTCACTGTACTGGATCCCTACAAAATTTGAGAGTGCTCTGGTTGTCACACCAGATGACAATGGGCTGGTGGAACTGGACGCCCAACTCAGTGAGGAAGTGTTGTAGCCACAGAGCCTGAATGGTGATGTTGACTACTCCTCTGTACTCAGCCTTAGTTGAAAAGAGAGAAATAGCAGCCTGCTTGTTGCTCGACCAACAGATAGGGCCAGACCCTAGACTGAGTGAATATCCGGAGGTGGACTTACGATCAATGTTGTCACCCGCCCAATCAGAATCTTTGAAACTAAGGAGATTCAATGCAGTGCCTGCTGCATAGTGAATCCCGAAGGTGATGGTGCCCTTGTTATAGACATATTTGGGCACTGCAACCCCGATCACATATGTCCATAAACCAAGGGCTTCTAAGTCCCTAAAAGTGTTGTTTCATACCCTAAAGGAGCAAGGTCAGCTGATTACATCATCTCCCAGAAGTTCTCCATGAAAAACCACTCAAAACTGGTTAAAGCGGGACCATAGAGACTGCCCAGTGCTAAGGGTGCGATGCATCTCACCTGCCAAATGCAAAAAGTGCGATGCATACTAGAAAGCCCTTCTGTAGGGTGCGATGAGCAAGAGCAGACAAATGGCACAAGTAGTTTGCTAGGTGGAAACCCTGAGAATCGTCTAGAAGCTGCTCATTTGGCACTTGCCTCCCTGAATTCGCCCAAGGATGAGTAAGAGATCATGAAATCTCCAAGTGGAACTAAGAACTATCAAAGAGATGACACTAATCAAAATCCCAGAAACTGACTCACCCTCCTGCAAATATCTATATATGGATCCCTCATCCCAGAGATCCAAAGGTTGGAATTAGGTAATTTGCAAAGAAGTGTTGTTGGTTTCTCTTTGAAGACATTGTTGGGTGATCTTGATTTGTATGAGGTGAAGAGGGCTTTCAAGATGGGAGGACGGCGCTGGGTCAGACCAAGTGGTTGTAATCCTCTCTTCTACTACTTTTATCAATAAAGCTATTTGAGTTTTCCGCCATATTCTTGTGTATCTCTGAATATTGTGTTGATATATGCATTTTAATGTCAATATATATCTGTTCCTATATTGTTTACAGTGATAGATCTCTATGCTTTGATGGTGTTATGCTGCTGTGGTTCTACAGGTGTTCTTTGAAGCGAGACAAGTAAGGAAGCAGTGGCGAGATTCTTTCGAAGAGGAAAGGAAACAAGCAAGGAGCCAAGCGAAAGACTGAGGTTGGTACTCTCTGCTTCTTTCTCATCTATCTCTCGTAAAGGAAAGCACAAGTGACTTTAGTTTGTTTGTTGCTAAGATAGCTACCGATCTTAGTGGGACTAGCAGTTCTGAATAAACACTAGTTTTCCCGGTAACAAAATGGCGACTCCACTGGGGACGAATTAGTTTGATTGCTTGTCTCTATTTGTTTGATTCATAAACCACAGACGGAGCCTGAAGTTAAGCCAACTAGCCTTCGAACTGCATTTGCTATGTAAGTGCAAAGTAGATCAACGTTGCTTCAGTCAATATCCGGGTTTGTTTATGAACTGAACAATTGACTTGCAAACATCCTAAGTGCCCTAGAGGTAGCTCAAGTAACCTCATTAGCTCAGCCCCTATACCTTGTATTTACTGACTATCATTAGCTCGTGCCTAAATCTCTGAACTAAGCTGCAAACTGTGACCAAAAACCAAGTTAAAGTCTCGTCCCTGGACCATCACACCTTCTCTTCTTGGCAATCTGGATGCATCACACCTCCCATGTGCAGTAGGTGAGATGCATCCCTGTTTCCCTATGTTACAGGTGCAATGATCAGATAAGACTGTTTCTGCCTTCAAATTTGGTTTTTTCTTCACTGTCTTCAGCATTATTCAGGAGTTTTGTTGTCTGTGATCAGTAGACCATTGTTGAAATCCCCTTCCTTTGCATCATCCAGCCTCCATTGTACAAAGATTTGTGAATGTTTTTTATGTATTTTTCGCCATTCACAGTTCTTATTTACAAAATGGTAGCTTAATCGAATTGTCATTTTTTGATTTGAAGTGTCGCAAGTGTCGTTTTCAGTCAAAGAAAAGAATCCTTCTCTTTTTGATAGCCGATTACATTGTTACTCTTGTATTTCATCTAAATTAATAGTATTTCAAGTGTCGAAAGCAGTTTTCAATTCAAAATCGCAAAGTGTCGTCTTGTCTCCTTTTCGTTTTTTGAAAAGAAAATCGTTAGTACTGTTGTTTTGAAAGAAAATGTAATTCAGATTTGTACTTAGCATTCTTTTTGTCATTCACACATTAAGAAAGCGGAAAACAAATACATGCATGTGCATTTGCATTTAGACTGCTTATTGATTTTTTATTTAGGGCAGTGCATCTAGTGTGTGCTCTCTGCTCTATGGTTAAAGGATTTCGTTTCTCTTTCCTTAGTAGCTAGGATTTTCATTGCAAAAAGAAGAGTAAACGACTTTTTATCATCTTAGATTGCATATTTAGGAGTTGTATATCTACATCATGCGGTGAACCTTAAAGGAAAACTTCTTAAGAAAGATCAACTATAAAATAAATTCAATGAACATAAAAATGCTTTGGAACCTAACGCACAACATCTAGAAGTCTAGGCTAGAGACGTATTCCGGCGTCGTAAAGCCTGGTAACTGTCGCTTTCATGGTAGGTTGGGTGATTCCTCCCCTTTGAGACAACAAGTGCCATTACGGACTTGTGCTCCCACGTACCATCGAGTATATATTGGGAGACCACAATAGGCTACATTCTTTATCCTTAGAAAGCGTGTCTGCCACCCTATCGATCGCAATGCACTGAACACAACATTCAGGAAGATTGATTGCCATATCGTAAAAAGTATTCTGCAGTTTTGCGATTGGTTTGGTAATCCCTCTATTTAGATTTCCAGAGTAGTCTCTTTCATTCCTTTTCAGACTCCTTAAAGGAAAAGGTCCATCTGAGCACTTGTCACTTCAGGCTGATTAAAAATCGAAGGCGACTAGAGTCATCTTTAGCTTTTTCTCGACTCTTAAAAATTGAAAAAGCAAGTTGTGTCAAAGCGTCTAAAATTCATTTAATTCGGAATAACATTTTCCCCTCTTATTTTGAGTTGATCAAATAATCCGCAATCTTGGAAGAAAGTCAATCAAAACCTCATCGTTCGCGGACACTGACGAGTCAGCAATCTTTGACTCTGGAAACGAAACCATTCCAGGCCAAGCGAACTCGTTTAACTGGGTCAAAGTCTCCTAGTTTGTTTGAAACTTGTGTTTCAACATCCTCTGAGACTCCAATTACTCCACCATTGCTGGTATCCCTGCCTCTACAGAAGAAATTCAGCAGTCACAAGAGGACATTAGAACTGATCCTAGTGTAACAATAAACACTTCTATTCCTGAACCAGCTCCATCTAGGGTTGATTCGGAAGGTCTTACCCCTCCAGCATCTGTTGCTGCAGAATCTATACCTTCTTCGGCACCAGAAATATTTCACGGACCTGAAGGTCTGCCTCTTCCACCCGGATTGGTTGCTATAGAAGAGATTACGGAGGATCTTCCATCGAGTACTCCATCGCATTTTGGAACTGGGATCCACCTATATTCTTCTACTTCAGAAGTTAGAACTCCTTCATCGCAAGTTCTTGTAGAATCGCTGGGAAGTCCTTTGGATAGACTCGATATGTCTGGACAACCAACGACATCTAAGACTGTGTCGTTCGATACAGCGGTAGCAGAACATCCTGCCACCACTCCGATAATGTTCTTTGGTATACCATCTATCCCAACTAGCTCTCAACCGCTAGAGGGAGTCCACCTAGGGACCATTTCGACAATATGGTCTGTTCCCGTTTGTTTGTCCGGAATAGTATCTGGAATTTCTTATGTTGAATCTCAACAAATTGATCCTTCACAACAGTATCAATTTGGGCAGTCTGGTCTCCAAAGACTGATCATTCCTTTGAGCACTGGATTGCCGCCGTATGGGGGGCACTATACCCTTTCATGATTCCCTCCGGGAGAACAACCATATGAGAGTTCACAACCAAATTCGGGTCAAATTGGAATCACATCCAGCGGTTGGGTGCCAATACTGCCTCAACAAGCAAGAGTTGTATACTCAATGCAACCGAGTCTACCTGTAGGAATTTACAGGGTAAGTTCCTTAGAAAGAACACCAAAAGGACACCGCTCACAACCAGATCACAGATCAATACACCAGTATTTTTGATGTGGTTAAAACCCTCAAAGAGGGAAACAGTCCACGGCCTGAGCCAACGCGGCCACTTCAGGCAATTTATTAATCAAAGAATGAAAATTTACATAAGCTTCTCTCATGCACGGATTACCCTACAAATGACCCTCCATGCGCTTTAAATAGAATTCATGGACCACTCGGGTGTCAAGCCACGGATCAAGTGTCGGTAATACCGAGGAGAGAATGAACCGTCGGATCACCACATATCGTGACCGTCGGATTGTAAGTTACAAAATGTACAACGGTAAAGAAACACACTTTACCTAACTCTATACTAGAGCAAGTTGTACTTAACTATTTCCTATGTCTCGGAATATCCTAACATCCCCCCTTAAGAACAACTTGGGATAGGATTGAAGGATTTACAAATATGACACAATAGGAGAAGGAAGGAGGCACTAGAGCCTATCCCCCCTTAGTGACAACTTCCTGAACTCCAACCATAAATCGAAGTTTAGTGAACTTCGCCTCTGTGAGAGCCTTTGTGAAGATGTCTGCAACTTGATCATCTGTTGAACAATATTACACTTCAAGAACATGGTCGTGAATGAGCTTTCTGATGAAGTGCATGTGCAGTTCAATGTGTTTGCTGCGCTGATGTTGAACTGGATCTTTGCATAGCTGAATGGCACTTTGATTATCACACCAAAGTGTAGTCGAATGCTGCTGCTGAAAGCCAAATTCTGACAGGATCTGACGAAGCCACAAGGCTTCCTTACTAGCTTCTACGGCACCACGATACTCTGCTTCTGCTGATGAAAGAGAAATGGCACCCTGTTTCTTGCAAGCCCATGTAATAGGTCCTGAACCAAGAGTGAACACATAACCGGCAGTAGACTTCCGATCATCAGGGTCACCAGCCCAATCGGAATTAGTGAAACCAACCAATAGAGGAAATGCTTTGGCACTATAATGAATCCCAAACTGAACTGTACCTCGAACATAACGAAGTATTCTTTTAGCTGATTTCCAATGACTTTCACGGGGGTTTTGCATGAACCGAGCAACAAGGCCAACAGCAAAGGAAAGGTCAGGAAGAGTATGGGTTAGATACAAAAGTTTTCCTACAAGTTGACGGTATAAGGTAGCATCAACTTCAGGAGAAGTACAAGTGACTGAGAGTTTGACTCCAGACTGAAAGGGAGAAGGGGCTGGCTTACAGTCTTCCATCTGAAAATGAAGTAGAATATCACAAGCATACTTGGACTGGGAAAGGGAAATACCCTCCTTGGATTGCAAGAATTGAAGACCGAGAAAATAGTGTAAGTGTCCTAAGTCTGTCATTTCAAATTTCCTTTTGAGGCTAGACTTCACATGGTTTATAAGGTTGGGATCACTACCAGTAAGGATAAGATCATCAACATAAAGAACAAGGATGATAAGAGAGTTGCCCACTTTCTTGGTGTAGACAGTATTGTCAGAATGACACCTAGAAAAGCCAGATTCTAAAAGAAAGCTATCCATTTTGGCATACCAAGCCCGAGGAGCTTGCTTGAGACCATAAAGGGATTTCTTAAGTCGACAAACAAGGCTGGAGTCTGTTTGTATGAAGCCAATGGGTTGTTCCATATAGATTTCTTCATGCAAGTCCCCATGCAAGAAGGCAGATTTAACATCCATCTCATGGACTTCCCATTTGAAAGAGGCAGCAAGGGAAAGAACAAGGCGGATAGAGTTCATTTTGGCAACTGGGGAGAAGGTTTCAGTGTAGTCAATGGCTTCAACCTGTGAAAAGCCCTTAGCAACAAGACGAGCTTTATGTTTATCAACTTTCCCATCTGGTCCATACTTGGTTCTGTAAACCCATTTGCATCTAACAAGTTTTCGTCCCTTTGGTAAAGGAACAAGATCCCATGTATCATTTTCCAATAATGAATGATATTCTTCATTCATAGCTACTTCCCAATCTGGATGGCCTGAAGCTGCTGCAAAGGTGTCAGGATCATAATTTACTGGAGCTTGAGCCAGTAAAGAAGAGGCTCTCTCGAACTGAGAACGTGTGCGTCGCTGATCTGTAGGATCACCGGCAAGATCACCTGCTGCATCTCGAGTAGCACGAACCCATTTTGGAAGCTCAGGAGCTGAAGGAGGATCCTAAGATGGTGGGGGAGGATTGTCATCCTCACTTTCATCATCTGAAGAAGAAATGTTTTCAAAAGTAGAAGAGATAGGGAGAGGTGGCACAACCACCGGACTAGGCTCGCAGGCCGATATATTTTCATCAAATTTTACATCTCTTCTAATGATAACATTTTTGGACTTAAATGGAATAAGTTTATAGCCTTTGACATCTTCAGAATATCCAACAAAAGTACATTTTTCACTCTTAGGTTCTAAAGCTTTATGCTTTTCATCTGGAATATAGGCCCACGCTTCACTTCCAAAAACACGAAAGTGACTTACATCTGGTTTGATTGAGCTCCATGCTTCTTCTGGAGTGATATTCTTTAAAGCCTTAGTAGGAGTGCGATTTATTATGTAATTTGCACAGTTCATTGCTTCTGCCCAAAAACTAAGACCAAGTCCTTTAAATTGTAGCATACAATTAGCCATTTCCTTTAAGGTGCGATTCTTCCTTTCAGCTACACCATTTTGTTGTGGAGTATATGGAACAGTATGTTGCATTTGAATTCCATTCTCAGTGCAATAGTTGATGAATGTGTTTTTAACATATTCTCCGCCATTATCAGATCTTAACTTAAGAATTTGATGTCCAGAATGTTTTTCAACAAAGGCCTTGAAGGCCAAAAAAGTGTTAAATACTTCACTCTTGAGTTTTAAGAAGTATACCCAAGTGCGTCTGGAGAAATCATCAATGAAAGTTAAGAAATACTTGCAACCAGAGAATGACACAACTGGAAGTGGACCACATAAATCACTATGCACAAGCTGTAAAGGGGCTGAGGCGTGCCAAGAGGCACGTTTTTCAAAACTGTCCCGATGATGTTTTCCGAGTACACATCCGGAACAAACACCATCTCTGCAAGATACCATAGGAAGACCTGTCACCATATTTTCTTTACATAGATGCTGAAGGGAGCAATAGTTTAAGTGACCAAATCGCTCATGCCAAAGTTTGCTCACTTCATCGTTATGAGCAACAAATACTGAGGGAAGATTTGATGACCCAAAGTTGTGAAACTTATACAACCTTGTAGAATCATCAGCAATGCCAGTAGCCAAAATCTGTTTAGGATCTTTTAAGTCCTTGATTACAACATCATGAGGTGAAAATTCAACGATTTTACCTTCACCTGAATGAGTTATCTGATATACAGATATAAGGTTGCAGGATAAGGTTGGAACACATAATACATCATTAAACTGACCATTGTCTAGATGAACAGTTCCAGTCCCTACAACATTAAGAGATCTATCATCACCAACATATATATTTTTGGTGTTACAATCATTTAAAGAAGAAAACATGGCTTTGTTTTTGGCCATGTGATAAGAAGCTCCAATATCAATGAGCCACTCATGAGAATGAGAAGAAGAAGATACATTTAATGCATAGCCAGACCGAGATGCTTGACAACCACATGCAGAAAGTGCCATTCCTGAAGATGAAGTTGAAGTTGAAGATTGCCCCAAATGGATGTTATGCTTCTTCATTGCTGCTTCCAAGGCTTCCATCTTTTTAAAGCATTTTGATTCTAAGTGGCCATCTCGATTACAAAAATTGCAATGCCTATCAGTCTTCTTCCCTTTGTTTTTATTTGTCTTATCATTTTGTTGAAATGATTTTTCATTTTGGGGCTGAAATTGCTTAGGACCCTTGTTTGGTTTAGGACCATTCTTTTTAGGATATGACTTCTTAGGATTCTTTGAATTTGGTTGTTGCTGGGCAGCTAACGCTTTCTTGGAAGAGTTTCCAAGATTAGGAAGACCAAGGTGTAAGAGTTTTTCTTGTTCTCTTATTAAAGAATCACAAAAAGAGTCAAAGGAAGGGGGCTTGTAGTCTTTTCCTTGAGAAATGAAGGCTTCTCTTGTAGAATGGAAGGTGGAAACAAATACAGAGTAGGTTGGTCCCAACTTAGTAAGGATGGAATAAATAAGGTTACTATCTTCTTTCTTAACCTTAACACTTTCCAAGAGATATCTAAGGGTCTTGAACTTGGACAAGAAATCTTCAATGCAAGAAAAATTATTAGGGTCCAATGTAAGCAACTCATTTTCAAGTTGATGGGCTCTAATTTCATTTTTAATCCCAAAAACTTTAGTGATTTGTTCCAATGCTTCATTAGGAGTATCAAGTTCTGCAATATGGAATCTAAGATCAGGAGAGATAGACATCCCTATCAAACCACGTGCTTGATCTTGTCTATTTTCCCATTTAGCAACCTTATCTTCATCCTTCGGTTTCTTCTCTTGGCCTGTGGCTATTCTGTAGAGACCTTTACTTCTAAGTAAATCCTCAATGTAGGACAACCATTGGAAGTAGTTGGTGTTGTCAAGGGTAACTTGGTATTGACTTTCCATTTCAACAGAAACTGAAGCTGAAGATGCTGAAAGTAAGTGTTCCAATGGATAGATCTCGAAAAATTAGGCTGGTTTAAAAAAAACGGCTCTGAAAAAGGCTTCCGAATGAAGAAGTTATGGCTTATTAAAAAAAGTTGTTGAAGTTGGCGACGAAGTGCGGGAATGTGCAGAAATGAAAAAGTCCGCCCCCACAAAATGGAGACTTGAACCCAAGACCTCTACTCTCTTAAAATAGCTTTGAGCCAATTGATCTATACAAAAAATTTGAGAGAGAGAGAGAGGGGGGGGGGGGGGGGGTGCTTTGGGTTGCGTGCTTGCTTTGAGAAAGCTTTTTTTCCCTACAAAACAAAAAACACAAAACCCAACACGGACATGCAAAGAAAACGAACCTTACGGCTCGAAGTTAGCTTTAGCCAAAAAAACTAAATATTTTCAAAAATGAACCTTGCGGATCAAAGTTAGCTTTAGCCGAAAAACTAAATATTTTTCTCAATGTTTCTGATTTTCCGAGATCACACTAAGGTGCAGGGAAAAGAGCATACGCATGAGAAAAATTCTTCCTTTCTGTTTCTAATTTGCCCAGATCGCACAGAGTCGCAGGGCAAAGAGCATACGCAGAAATGAAAGGTATAGACCCGGTTAAAAAAAAGCTAAATAAACCGAAACCGAAATAAGCAGAGAGAAAATAACAGTAAACTGCAAATAGACACTGTATACCTCCAGATCTTAAAAATGACGCAGCTAGGGCTACCAGAAACCTTTTCGCGTGAAACGAAAGGGGTTCCTCACTGGAACAGATGCTCCGAACACAACAGAGCAGTCCTCTCGGCCCGAAAGCAGTCAAAAACAGCAGATCTAGGAAACGGCAGTCGGATGCAGTTCTACCGGCTTCAGATTTGGATCACCAACGGACGCGGCCCTCAAATAGCTCTGATACCATGTAGGAATTTACAGGGTAAGTTCCTCAGAAAGAACACCAAAAGGACACCGCTCACAACCAGATCACAGATCAATACACCAGTATTTTTGACGTGGTTAAAACCCTCAAAGAGGGAAACAGTCCACGGCCTGAGCCAACGCGGCCACTTCAGGCAATTTATTAATCAAAGAATGAAAATTTACATAAGCTTCTCTCATGCACGAATTACCCTACAAATGACCCTCCATGCGCTTTAAATAGAATTCATGGACCAATCGGGTGTCAAGCCACGGATCAAGTGTCGGTAATACCGAGGAGAGAATGAACCGTCGGATCACTACATATCGTGACCGTCGGATTGTAAGTTACAAAATGTACAACGATAAAGAAACACACTTTACCTAACTCTATACCTAACTCTATACTAGACCAAGTTGTACTTAACTATTTCCTATGTGTCGGAATATCCTAACACTACCTGTGTCGAATATCCCCACTACATCAGCTATTGTGACAATGTCGCAAGTACAAGCGTTCCCTGTTGTATGCCAGCCTTAAGTTTCTCAGGTCGTAGTACAACAGCCTCTTGCTTCCACGACGCAACCGCAATCGCCAATTAGTGGCTCCTTAACTGGAGCAACTCGGGATCAAACGGGTACTATTACCCCTCATCTTGGTCAAACATCCAGTATTGGACAACAGCAAATTGTTTCACAACCATGGCTGGGGCAACATCAACAACCACAATTGCAACAACCTTACCAAGGACCTAAGCAACAAGGCTTTACAGGTAATGGGCAGTCGTATATTCAAAACGGTTATCATCAATCATCCCAAATTGGTTATGCCCAGCAACCTTATCAAAGTTATCAGCATCAAATGCATTATGCTGGTATGCAAAGATCCACTGCTTAGGCGATCCCAGCTTATCCTGGGTACGCTTCGCTGAACCTGAATCAACAGTGGGCCTTCGTGGCGACTTTAGAGTTACCAGATCTAAATCGGCTAATGAACTATCCAATCGTTTATGCCCCTTGGTGGCCGGCGATTCCTCATAAACTTCCATTAGATATTCCTAAATTCAATGGAAATCCAGTGAAGATCCGTCGAATCATGTGATGACCTTTCATCTATGGTGTTCCTCCAACACTCTAAATGATGATTCGATTAGGCTTCGCCTTTTTCAGCGAACATTAACTGGTCCGGCAACAAAATGGTACATCGAATTGCCTAGAGCTTCATTTGATAACTTCGGCGCCCTTGCCACCACCTTTTTAACCCATTTTCAGTTACCAACAAGGTACAAAACAGGAACAGAGCTTCTTACCAGTTTCAAACAGATGACAGCCACTCACATATCTAATCATATTCATGAATGGCGACGTCGTCATAGAATGGTAAAAACATATGTCCGTGATCAGCTACTAGCTGAATGGTTTATTAAGTCTTTGTTACCTTCTATTACAAAAGATGTGGCAAAGGGAGGAGTCGTCACTGAAGAGTAGGTCATTGCTCGTGCGCAATATCTAGACTTGATCTATACTCTGTCTGACACGCTCTATGAAAAAATCCCTGATGCTCCAAGACCAGAATTTTTTGTTCCTCCTCCTCCTCCTAAATCAAACAAGGACTCTCATGCCGGCGATGGCGTGATAGGTACGACAAGCACGAAATCGACAAAGGTTGTGTCTAAGAAAACCCGCAAGGTTTCTGGTCAAAATGCAAATGAAGAACTTCTTGCCTCGAAGGTTAATGCCGTGTCGACCAACAAAGGCAAAAAACCGAAGCAACCAGGGGGCAAGAAGAAAGGGAAGAGCAAAAAGAAGAAACAGGACGATTCATCTCTTGAAAAATCTTCTACAAACCCTTCTGGGCAAAGGACACCTAGTCAGCCATGCTTCATATGCGATGAGAATCATTGGACGAGAGATTGTCCATATAAAGCTGAAGTTAAGAAAATCTTTAAGAATTCAAGAACTTCAGCAGTATTGACTGACCCATTTCTGAACCCAGGAACCAATCTGGGTGCTAGCGACAATGCTTCCCCATCCCAAGTGCTTATGTTGTCCATTTCAAAATAGTAAAATGATGCTTTGATATCGATAAGGAATAAAGATTACGAGAATCCACAGCTGTCAAACAACAAGGCTACTGATCAACCTAGTTGTTTGACAACAACTTCGACTAAAGTTGTGCCACCCATCATTCCTGAGCTAACGATAAAGCCGCCAAAGGGAGTAGTACACAAATCGACATTTAATCCTCGTGCAAAAGCGGCACAGAATTATAATATAGTATAAGACCTGGCCCAATCGCCGTCCGCTATGTCAACACTTGAAGTACTGCAAAATTGCCCCTCCCAAAAGCAGGCTCTATTATCAGCAATAGGTGGGATTGACCCAGTGGATTCCAATCTTGTGGCCTTTAATCATAAAGGATATGAACCTCAGTTACTAGCTCAACTCGCTTTCCTCATTCAAGTGAAAGCCCTCAACAAAACTGTTCATCGAACAATTATTGATGAGGGGGCATCTACATGTATTATGTGAATGAGTTGTTGGAAAACTTTAGGATCACCACCCTTGTCGTGATCATCAACGACGTTAAAAGAATTCGATGGACGAACATACACTCCATACGGGATTTTGAGTAACTTGCAAGTTGAACTGGGGGGCAAAACAGTGGAAATTGATGTTGAAGTTATCGATGGAAATCTCGATTATAACATCCTACTGGGAAGGCCTTGGATTTAGGCTATGGTCGTTGTTGTGTCAATGTGCTTCAGAAAGATTGCAGTTCCTTTTCAAAAAGGAATTACAATCGTTGACCAACAAACCTTTCTCCCAAATAGTTTACAAGTTACGGGAAGCATCCTGATGATCCACGGAAGCTCTCAATTGGTTCAAAATATTGGAGTAGGCCTGCTAAAAGACCCTACATTGATGGGTACTTTTGCCCTACCGCCTCCAAACAACCTGGCAGAAGTGGCCACGGTGGGAACCTGCAATACGGTATCTTCCATTCAGAAGATGTCCGAACACGATATTAGCATGGATCATCACCAGGTATTGCCTCCAAGCCCAATAGAAGTATTGTAGCAATCAATGTTCTCGGCATGGGAGGCAAACCCAAATGAACGCTTGTCAAGTGTTTGGGTAGATAGGTTTAAAGAGTATAGTACCTCTTCAGATCCTTGGTCACATGTACATTATACAGACGGAGGAATTGTTCAGTCAATGAATATAGAGGGGGCACCATGGGAAGATTACCACCATCGTTCCCATCTTCCAGATTACAACGAAGATTACTCCGACGACCTTAATCATCCATCAGTCTTTGATTTTCTATCAAATACTGTAAATACAGTGGATTCCAAGCAAAATCTGTCCAATATTGAAGAAACTATCGCCATAAATATCTCGACCAAACCAGATGTACAAAATATTCATGTCAGCAAATATTGTTCTTCTTCAGAACTGGAAGTATATTACACTCTCTTTCGCAAGTTCAGAGATGTCTTTGCATGGTCATATGAAGAAATGCCAAGCATTGAATCGAGCATAGTTGAACACGAAATTAAGATGTATCCAGATGTCAAACCAGTAAGAAAACGACTTCGGTAGGTGCACCCAAAGAAAGTCGCTGCCATCAAGGCAGAAGTTGAAAAACTTCTCCACGCTGGTTTCATTTACCTGGTTCCTCTAACTGATTGGGTATCGAACATTATTCCTGTGATGAAAAAGCAAGGAACAATTAGAGTGTGCGTCGATTACAAGGATGTAAATCAAGCTTGTCTAAAGGACAACTACCATACACCCTTCATCGACCAGATAATTGATGAATGCGCCAGATGCGAAATCTTTTCGTTTATGGATGGATTTTCCGGGTCTAATCAAATAAATATCTGCCCACAGGACCAGTGAAAGGCTGCATTTATCTGTCCGTGGGGCACATTCGCGTACCATAAGCTACCTTTTGGTTTAAAGAACGCAATGGCAACTTTTCAAAGGGCAATGAATTATGCCTTCCATGACATCAAGAACATCGTTCAACCATACCTCGACGATCTTCCGGCTCACTCACGAAAGCGGACCGATCATCCGTAGCATTTGAGAGCAATATTTCTACGTTGTCGACACTACAAATATGATCCTGATGGTATGCTTGCTGAGGTGTTGGTTGGGGATGGTGGACTTCTAGAGGGACTTCATATATGGTGGACTTGGAGGATCTAATGCATTGAGGAGCTGAGGTCAGGAACTTTGATGCAGGTGCATACATTCAAATACATGCATGGGTATGGCTTGAAAGAGTGACTTGATGTGGAGGATCGATATGAGACACTTTGGAATGATGGAGTTACAACGATGATGATGCCTTGGTGGCAACACTTGGGCATGGGTTGAGCCGAGACTCAACCACCTTTTGACATGGGAGTTGATTGATCTATGATCATGGGCAGCACATGGATAGATGAGACAGGTGTATACTTGTTTCTATGATAGACTTGACGGATGGCACATTGTAGATATGATGAAGGATTGCTTCATGGACCTAGATGTGACACATCAAGGGTCGGTTTGATGAGATGGTCTCTTCACATTGAGGAGATACACATATGGATGATGTTGGGATAGATGTGGTTGATTTCATGTAGTACATTGACACCAAACATCATGGACAGCATGTTGCAGATGAGATGAGGGTTACTTCATGGACCTGAGCATGGCTTACTTATATGGAGATGGATTCTTGATCGAGTTGAGGATGTGACAGGATGTTCTGAGAAACGACTGGTGATGGCATGAGGATGTACATTCTCATGGTTTGGACGTGACGGTTGGATTAGCTACCCAACTAGTTCAAACATGGGGCTGCAGCGTGTACAGAGATGTGTTAGCATTATGTTGGAGTATCATGGCAGCAGTTCACATGATGACACATAATGAGGTCGACACAGGAGGTTGCAGGAAGCATGTAGCTTGAGATGGAGGGGCCAGCCTTCCACAATGGAAAGCAGCATGTGGAGATTGTGACAGGGTGGTCGATGATCATGGATTGAGATGATCTCTGATGGATGACATACCGATGAGGTGTATACCTTGGTATGGTGATCTTGGTGACATATGGTTGCTAGGACGAGACATGATGGAGACGGTGGTTCTACATATGTTGCTGAGATGTTTGCAGTATGTGGAGGAGTTGACATCATGGACATTGATGATCTTGGTGGATGGCTACCAGGATGATATGTTGTCGAGGACGACAACGACTTCAGGTGGAGGAGGATGTAACGTCCTGCGGTTCTGCCCGAAGTGCGACCGCGTTCGGGTGATGTGCGACCATGGGCGAGCGACCGGTTGGAGGGCGAGCTGTGGTTGTGCAACACTTATGCGACGAGTTATGCGGCGGTCACCTTGATTATGCGACGAACATATGCGACGATAATAAGGAGAGCGTTGGCATATATACGCATGGGAGCGTTGAACAATTTGGTTTGAGGCCGACTTACAATGGAAGCAAAGCTGACATGTGTGTGGGCGTTTGGCGTTGGAGTAAGGGGTGTGCACAAGCGTTGGGCAAGTCGGCTGGGTGCCAGACTTAGCCCCCACACCTTGGTATATATTGTGATAGCGTTGAGCGTTTTATCATCATCGAACAATCACTTGACATCTTCGCACAAGGAGAAGGGAGTGCGCAGTTCTAAGTGCGCAATACAAGAAGGTGAAGGCGCAGATCTCATGCGCCCATTCTTGGGCTAGTCGCATGGTGGAAGGTTGCACTTGGTGTTGGGCGAAGGTGCGCCCGGTGGTTGGGTGAGGCGTGCATGATGAACGTGTGGCGCCCGATTTGTGCGAAGGCTTGGCGTGTGTGTCTTGGCGACTCGGGGGAGCGCCCGCCCATCATGCAAGCGTGCACGAAGACTACTTGGCACGTTGGGTTGTGAACGGAAGTGTGTCTCAGGTAGAGGCGCCCGTGTGTGGCGACTTGGAGGCGCGCCCAAGTTGGGCAAACAACACGATCGTGCGACGAGGTGAACGAAGGGTTGGTGAGTCGTGCGGCGACCGTGCGGAGGTGCCGACGAGCTGGGCAACCGAGTTTGCCGAAGTTGTGAAAATTGACTAAGTGTAAATTTGGGGTTTCCCAAGATTTAACTTGTACATTGTAAAAGTGAAGATTGTATAATATATTGATATTCGGGCAGACTCATATTGCAAGGAGTTGCCCCTCCCTTTATACTATTGTGCATTTCTCTTGTATAATGCTGTTGATAATGAATGTGTATGGGTATTCATTGGTATAAAGGAACACATTAATAATACTTGGTTGCAAAACACAAACTAAGTAGGAAAAGTAGAATGTTAGGCGTAGTCCACGAATATAAGTATTGGTGAAAAGAAAGTGTTCGGTGGTGCCGCACCTCGCTATAAGCGGTTGAAAGACTACCACAGGTGTAGGGGCGTGACACCCAGGGTGGAAATTACAGATTCCATAGAGGTGCGGTGATTCTTCCATCGATTGGTTGTGATGCTTCCAATTGAATTTTTCTAAATTGTAAATGAACCACCAGAAGTAGTGTTTCTGCGAAGTTCGAAAGCATCGAACTCAAAGAAAACCTTCTAAACCCTCTGGATTAAGTAAGGTTGAATATATTCCTGTTTTTGTTAACGGGAAGAAAGGAAAATGAATATACGACGGAATTTAACATTACAGAAATAACCCTAAGCCAGAAGTCTGCACTTATCAGGAAAGCATATTGTTGGTCCTAAATAACTCGATAAGTTTATTTGGAAACTCCAGACTTCGAAAATCCAATGTAACTTCGGTTCGTTAGCGAATCATTCAGCACTCGAGATACAGATAGTTATTCCCAAACGTGTCATTGATTAGGTATATCTGCGAATGTGTGAAGAAAACAGAGAGAAGTCGAAACTTTTGCCCAAGTAGTGTATCGGGAAACCAAACTGTTGACTCTAAAGAAATCGATAAGTTTGTTCGAAGGACCGATGCATCCATCGGAAACCCTAGATTTTCAATATCCAAAATGACTGCAGGTTTATGGCCGGACCATTCGGCAGTCGACATCCAGATAATTATTCCCAAAACATTATTGATTATTGTATATCAGCCATCGTGTGGAAAGATAGAGAGAACTAATGAAAAAAGAAAAGATAGAGAGAAGTCGAAACTTATAAGAGAACATTGCATTAACCATACATACCAGGTACTAGAGAATTCATAGACCTTCCCTCTGGGGGACAAAACAATAAGTCCCAGTTCCGCATCGCAGAGCACCGACAGCTCGTAAGCTTTCTTCAGCAACCCATTTCTGCGCTTAGAAAACGTAACCTGCCTGCTGGTCGCGCTCTCTATCTTTCTCAACCGAGTCTTCCCCTTTCCCATTCTCCTCTCCTTTTTTTCGTTTGCCTCCCTATCAGAATCTCTCGGGCAAGGGGATCGGAACAATATCCCAGTAAAAAGCTTGAGGATATAAAATAGAGTTCAATAGTGGCTTCTACAACTAGCTATTGAACCCATAGACTCCAAATACAGTATGCTTCTACAATCATGCTCCAAGTCTCTATTACGAAGATGAGGAATACTCTTCTATTCAAAAATACTGATAGAAAGGCAATTATCTGAGTCTCTCCCGTGTAAGTGCGGACCCGCGCACCAGAGTACTGTTTCACACCCTTTTGTATCCACAGCCCTTCAAAGTTCTACAAAGATATGACGTTGTCTACGGAGGCCATAAATTTTCCCAGCAAGTTAATTTTTAGGGTGTTTTTTTTGTTTTCAAAAGGTCTGACTTTTAGAGTGTTTTTTAGGGTGTTTTTTTGTTTTCAAAAGATCGGACTTTGAGAGTGTTTTCTGTTTCCAAAAGATCTGACTTATAGAGTGTTTTAATTGTTTTTTAATGATGGTAATAAATTTAGCATTATTAAAAACTTACTACCCATGAAAAAAAAAATCTTCAAATTTGATCACTATAACATAAATTTTCTAAAATTTTAACAGAAATCATGCTAAAATTTTCACTATTTTCAGGCAAATTTCTAGCCTGGATAGACTACTCTCAAACGTATTACATAGAGTACGAGAAATCAATTAAGGTAGACCCATCTCTGATTCTGTACTAATTGTCGACTTCGTTCACGTGATAAAGAGTACGTATGGCTTAAAATGAACTATAAAACGAACTAAAAATACTTCTTCCAATGTCCATGTTTCCGTGACCGGTACGGTGTATGCGTTCGATATCTGAACAGAAAATATGGGCGTCAGAATAGGACGACAGTGTCGTCCATCGCGCTTTTTCAATAACTCGTAAGAGAGATATGCCGGTAGTGGTGACCACTTTGGATGTAACACTAGTTTATGTTTCATAGTAGAGATGCAACGTGTAGATTTTGGATTATTTCAGCATAATCGGTGTTACCCTTTCTCAAGATCATCAATTATGCTGCTTTTGGATTTTCAGTTGCAGTTGGTTCCTTGGGCGTTGCGTGATGCTTTCATGAGGGTTTTGGGTTTCATGTCGTATTCTATAATATTTTTATGATCACATGTCTTTGTCATGGATTCCGCTTCAAATCATTGTTATTACATAATAATGGGGCTTAAGGCTTCGGTTTATAGTTAAGGAGAGGCTTTTTTTTTCTCTCGATTTGAAGCTATTTGAGAGTGGTTGTGATGGCTGGTTGTCAATAGGTTCAAACACTATAACAACTTTTATCAATTGTTGTAGAAGTGCCAAAAACTTTTTGGGGATGGTTTAATAAAAGTTACTAGAGAATGCAGGTGAATATAGGTGAATATAGCCATTGTGTTTAAACCAATTATATACTATATGTAATAGCACATAAATTATTTGAGATATGTTGTTGTGTATTTATGTTTATTTTCAATTGAATTGCAAACCCTGCCACTTCTCCTTTTAATATTGAAATTGATTTTGGTCATAGCAATTGTCTAGTAATTTAACTGTGTACAATATCACAGGTGGATGTGAATTTACTACATCAAGTCATATTGAAAAAAGTAGAATCATAGGGGAATTCAAACAATTACAGAGATGAGAGGAGCACTAGGTAGGATTTCCAAACAGAAATGCATGGACCCAAAGGAGTATAGCAGCAGCACATGGTCTCCACAACAACAAAGAAAGTTCGACAAGGAAAGGCAAGACAATTTGAGTAAACATCTTGTATAGACATTGTAAAACTATATTGACATCATATTATGGAGTCAATGAGAGAATTTTAAGATGAAGAAGAGATGCTAAAGTCATTTGCATAAATGTAATCCATAGAGAAAGCTCAATGTAAATGAAGAGGTAAGTCCTCTACGAAATGAGAAATTTGTAGAAGAAATGTTGCAAAATATGAAGAGAAGGACAAATATCATAAAATTGGCTAGCAGAGTGCTTCAAAGGATGATGTTAAAGATTAGGAGTGCAAAGAAGCTTCCAATTTGAGATAAGAAGTAGAAGAAGATTGTGGTTGCACAAAAAAGTGTAAGTTTTAATTGAAGACAAAGATTGTTATTGTGATGGAATCATTCAACAGAAAGATATGGAAGTATACATTGTGACAATCAAGTGACAAAAGGAGAGGGTTGTGGCTTACAATGATACTGCAAAGCGAAAAATGATGCAAAACAGAATGAACTTGCAAGAATGAAGTTCCAAGTAGGTAATCTTATAGAAAGAGATGGTGTTACTAAAGAGACCAAAAAAGAAGCAGAAGTTTTGATGAAATATTGGAAGGAAAAGATTGAGTCATTCATATAAGTTAGTGCAACAAAGTCAAAAACTAGTAATGATTTATAATCCACTTGTTACATGGTAAGTGCAAACCACAGATGTAGCATTAGTAGTGAGGAGTGCTGCAATAGAAACTGTTGTTTTAGAAACAAAGTTGTAAGAGATAGAGGTCAGAGAAGTGCCATTATAAGTGATGTTGGTGGAAATGTTTGATTCATGTTATCTTTTGAGTTATTTTTGTTACAAGTAAAATGGCATGTGCAACAACCAAAAAGAAAGAGGATCACACTAGACATAAGACACAATAAGCATGTTTGCTAAACTGCAATGGCATAATGCTGTAAAGGAAGCTTAAGGATGAAGAAGATTAAGGAACACATGAAATTTTCATGATGGAGAGGTAGTTCCAGCTGGAAGAGTTAATGCTAGAGAGTTGAGAACAATAAGAAGCATAGGATCAAGTTGAGGATGATTGCAACAATGTACGGGTTGTGTTAAAGCAAAGCACATTGAACCAATCCCTAGATAACAACTATTAGTAGGTTTTTATTCGCATAATATTGATGATATAAATAAGGACAAAGAGGAGAAAATTGCCATGGTATGCCCCATTGAGAGGGTGAAATGACAAGAAATTATCCACACTCGGTAACATTTATAATGGATGCTAGAGGTGGATCCATTTCAACAAACAAAGGAGGATATGTTAAAGAGTTCGAGGATGGAAAACTAGCAAGAGATGGTGGAAAGATAGAGTACAAGTGTGAAAGATTAAATACAATGGGAAATTATGGAGATGTGCTTCACAAAGAGGTAAAAGAAATATGAAAAGCACAAAAGGAGGACATATGAGTAGTATAGGGTCCTGCGAAATTAGGAGAAGAAAATAAAAAAATGACATATCCGCAGAAAAATTTATTTTAATAATAATCTTGTGAGAAAAATGCAAGAACACCCCTAATAAAAAATAGTATCTTCAACATACCATTTACTTTAACATGTTCTTTTAATGATTCACTTCAAAATATACATTCACATCTACAATATTCTAATGTAGTTCATGTGGATGTAGAAGTATTCCATTATAAGGAGATAACATTAGAAAATAAATAAACCGCATGGTTCCATGTATGGAAGGTTTTAAGGTGGCCACCTTGCCAATTATCTTGTTAATTTACACCATAAAAGCTCAAAAACGATTAAAACTTCCATTGTTGAATAAATTTCATTGTACCTTAATACGAATGAGATAGCATTAGAAAATAAACCTCATGGTTCTTTGTATGGAAGGTTTTAAGGTGATTTTCTACCTCGCCAGCTATCTTGTTAATTTACACCAGAAAAGCTCAAAAATGATTGACACTTCGATTATTAAATAAATTGCATTGTACCCCAATACAGATGATAGAGGAATGGAATCTTGAAAGTTCGAAAATCATGGGATATCATACCAGATTAGAGTGATATGTTGGAGGCTTGATTGAGCGTTGTGGACCAGGTTTGACCATTAGCATAAGTTTTGACTAGCTGCAATAGGTGTATCTATTGTTGAAATGAAAATTTTCTCTTAGGAAAAGGTTGTCCAGTTTCCCCCAAGTGATTTTTTTGAGGGTAAATCTTGTGTTCTCTACTGTGCATTGGAATATCTACTATATTTATGGTTTATAGTTGAATTTCTGAGATGTAATTCCTTAATGATAAACTGGAATTGTAAAAATAAGATCTATATCATTCAAAGTAATTACCAATAGTTTTAAAATATTATTTTTGCATCTATTGCACTTGAAAAATCAACATGGTTTAGAGCTTTGGTGAAAAAATAGACATTGAGATCACTCTTGAAGAAGATTTCACTCTTTTGGTAAGGGGCCACTCTTGAAACCCTATATCTACAATCTATTTGTCTGTTTATAGCTATGGGTTCCCACTTGAAGGAAGGAAACAAGTTAGAATGAGCTACAAACTTTAAGGCTTGGATGACAATGATTGATACTCTCCGCGCAAAAGAATCTCTCTTGGGTATTGTAAAAGGAAAGGTCATCGAACCTAAAATGGATGAAGAGAAAGCTAGGTTTGTGAAGCATGATATTACATCCATTAGAATTATTGTGGACATTATCAAAGATAACTTGATTCCCTATGTTTCAAGTCTTCATTCTACAAAGAAGTTGTATGATGCCCCAACCAATTTGTTTATTATCAATAATATTGGTCAAGCTATGAGTGTGAAGAATGAACTTTGTGATGTTAAAATGAGAAGAAATGATACTATAGCATCATACATAGAGAGGATATCTCAATTAAGAGATCAAATGCAAGAAATTGATGAAGTCATCTCTGATAAGGAAATAATGACTACAACACTCAATAGTCTACATTAATCATGGTATGATTTTGTAGCAAGAATATGTGCTGAAAGAGATGCTCCAAAATATGATGAGCTATGTGCCAATTGTCCTCAACAATAATCAAGGCTCGTATCAAATGGAAGGTTTCAATGATATGATGAGGGAAAATCTCAAGCATATGCAACACGGTTCAAGAAAGGTGGAGGAAGAAAGAAGTTCGGTTTTCACGAAAGAAAAGTAGTAAGAAGGAATGGAGGAAGAAGACCAAAAGAAAGAAGATTTTCTCCTCAAGGAAAGAGAGACATGTCAAAGGTTCAATGCTATTAATGTCACAACTATGGTCACTTTAGACACAATTTTCGTGAAAGTTAAAATGATCGAAGGAGAAAGGGAAAACAGCGTGCATATGTAGTAGAGCTTGAAGAACTTCCAAAGAAACCAAAGAACGAAGAACCAGGTAATAAAGAATTCTTCTATTTCTCCGCTCTTACTGGTGCTATTGTAGAAAGTAAAGATTTATGCCTAGTAGATAGTGGTGCCTCAAGGCACATGACGGGAGATCGAGATAACCTCACACATCATATGGAAATAAGGCTAGCACAAAAAGTTGAACTTGGAGACAACCAAAGTTATGTAGTAAAAGGCATTGGGAAGACATCCATTTAGCGACAATCAAGTGATAACGTTCATCTCAACAAAATATTTTACTGGCCAAGTTTGAAGAAGAAATTGGTTTCTATTTCATGCTTGGAAGATAAAGGGGACAAAGTTTCTTTACTTGATGGGAAATTTCGTGGTTGACCCAAAGGCTCTAATATTTTTTCTGCTAGAGAAATTGGAATTTGTGAAGGAAGGTTGTATATACTTTTGAAAAAACATACTCAAGCACTTGTACATAATTCTATTAATCGTCATGATCTTTGGCATAGAAGATATGCACACCTTCATTATAATTTTTTGAATCATTAAAATAAATGGTTTCAAGGGTTCCATATTTGCAGGAAAAGCATGAAGGAGTATGCAAAGGATGTGAAAATGTCAAGAAACCTTTTCCAAGCAGTGAAAGTAGATCCAAGGGGGTATTGGACTCAATTAACTTTTATGTATATGGTCCTGTTCTAGTGAAGTCTGATGGAGGTTCTTTGTATTATGTAACATTCGTTGATGGTTTATCACGTAAGATGTGGATCTACTTCATGATGACAAAAGATTAAGTATTTGACAAATTCTAGGAATTGAGATCTCAAGACAAAAACATGAAGGGAAAGAAGATCAAAATCGTGAGATCTGAAAATGGAGGAGAATAAACATCCAAGGAGTTTATTTCCTTTTGTAAAGAATTTGGGATTAAGAGGGAGGTGAAAGTCCCTTATAATCCATAACAGAATGGAGATGTTGAAAGGAAGAATAGAAGAATTGAAGAATTTGTCAAGGTTATGATGCATGACCAAGACCTACCCATATTCCTATGGAGTGAAGCATCGATGCCGGCTATCTAAATTCAAAATAGAATTTCTCATCGAATTCTTGAAGACAAGACTATTGAAGAAATATTCACTAGACAAAAACCTTAGCTTCGTCATTTAAGAATTTTTCACTCTCTTGTTTATATTCATGTTCCTAAAGATAAGGAAAGGAAGTTAGAGCCTACGAGAAAGAAAGGAATATTTGTTGGTTATAGTGAATCATCAAAGGCATATATAATATATAATCCAAGATAAAAACAACCTAAAGTTATCAGGGATGTGGATGTGACCTTTGATGAGAATGTGGCTTATTGGAAGTCCAAAGAAGTGGACTCTGTTTAAGCTAAACAATGTGAAGCTCCAATGGAAGAAATATCTTGGCCATACATCTTGTTAACAATCAAGAAGAGATAAAATTACCAAGTGAACCCATGAACCTGATTGTTCCTGAAATCAAGAAAAGGCTAGTTTGGTTGAGATCCACTTTGCATGAAGCCAAAGGACATTCAACACCACGTGGCACCTTCAAGGAAAGCAGGAGGCCAAAGAGGTATTCTGGTTATGCAGCATTAATGACTAATCATATTGATCCTAAAACTTCCACCTTTGAAGAAACTCTTAAACAACAAGTTTGGAAGGATGTAATTTTGGAAGAATACCAATCGATCATGAAGAATGATGTTTGGAAAATCATGCCTAGACCTGAAGATAAATCATTGGTGTCCTTCAAGTGGGTATACGAGATTAAGAATCCAGCGCATGGTGGTGTTGTATCTTTGTAGATGGTTCTAGGCTAGGGCACTATGCCAAAGCATCTAAGCAAAGGTTTTAATTGAATTGGATGACCAATGTATTAAACCTTTAACACTTGTAAAATTTAAATATTTCCGAGAAGTTTCAAAGGGTTGATTTTCAATCATAATAGTATAAATATTTAATTGATTGTGAAAGTAGAAAATGAGGAGATATTTAATAATAAAACATTCATATTGAATAATTAATTAATTAAATACAGTTGATGTGTGAAAAAGAGTTATACCACCAAACAATATATGTTCAAGAGATGACAGAAGGCAACAATTAAAAGATGTAGAGGAACTAACTTAAATAAATTGTTTAGTTAATTAATCTCTATAATGATTATAACTTTGCAGTGGGTTGTTAGGGACATTGATACTCAATCTAGCCTTGCCCTAACCCCTATGTTACCTTGAACATATGCAGAAATAAATTATGAAAAACATAAATGACTAAATAAAAAAAACTCACATGAACACAAACGTTGTTAGGAATGAAGCCAGAATCCTTTGACTATCTTCAGAAATATTTCAGTGTAGTACAATAGTGTCACTGGATCATCACTAGGGTTCAACCCTTCTTTATTCAAATTACAAAATACTTAGAGTGTAATTCAAAAATATCTTGATCTAAAAAATAATTATTTTATAAAATACAATATTATCCAAAACTTACTTGGATATTACAAAATTAGAAAACAAAAATAGCTTTTCTAAACTTATTTGAGTAATCTACCCACAATTTGAGGGTGTTGTTTGATGATTGCTGCTTCAAACTAAATTCTCTGCTTCATTCTCTTGTTACCTTGCTTTTTGCTCCTTTCCTGCAACAGGTTGTTGAAATTATGCATTTTGTTTTACTCGATGAGTTTGATTAATTTATCCCATGCTTTTTCATTTGGAATAGAAAATTTTATTACTTTTCTATATGCCTCAACCACCTATGTATACTTCTCAAAAGTTGGGCTAGTAATGAACACATGTTGAATTTCATGTTGGCTAAAAAGATCATATTTTAGGCCTTCAATAAATGTTTTACTAGTGATTATCCCTTTGACTTTAGCAAACTTTGCTTTATTTGCTGCTATCTCATGAAATTTGTGCTGGTAATTTTCTAGTGGAATCAATTGGCCACTAGAATCTCTTAGAGCTGGAACTCCTTTCTCGCATAAAACATTAAAATTTCTATGAAATTCTTTCACCTATACTTCGAAGCTTTGACATTTATTTTCTAATTGTAACATTAGGCTCCTTTTTTTCAAAACCCTTCTTACTTCTAGGACTGTATCAGTCTTGTCTTCAATTCCAAATTCCTCCAATTCTTCTTTTGCTTTAGAATTCATCACTTTTATTATTTTGGTTGCTTCTCCTCGCTTGTGATCTAAGTCTTCTTTGATTTCTGTAATCGCTGCCTTTGACCTTGTCACCAGTTCTTCCTGTTCAAAAATTATTTCAATAGATGTCCACAGTTCAGTTATGGTTGAATTTATATCAATCCATATTTTTTATTTTACTTCAAATAATGTTTGTGCAATCAATCATTCATTTTCATATTTTTCAAGTTGCTTGGTTAATATGAAGTTTTTCCGTGCTTCGACAAAATATGCATTATCAGGTTCTATTTTGTTATCTTGGCTCTTCTCCAACTGAGCTATGAGCTTCTCAATCTCCATATCTTTTAATGACAGTTCCCTCGTATCTTTTAATGATTTCTCTGGTGGATTCCGACTAATAAACTATATTTATGTTGTTGACATTGTTGTTGTAGATGTCCCTGCTCCAGCGTTGATTCGTAGTTCTCTCTCTTTGATTAATTTTTCAATATCTTCCTCCATTTTATGAATATGCACATTTTGTTCCACAATCATTCAAGGCATGTTCTCCTTTTCTTTCTCAAGCTGACCAACTTCTTATGCTTGGGGATGTTCAGTTGTTGGTAATTTCAGTTGCTTCCATAGTGTGTGAATGTCTCGATTTCTGCATTTTATTATTTCTTCAGCTGCATTTACATCTTTACGATTTAATCCTATCCTTAAAACCAGATCTTCTAGTCCCTTAATTTTGGTATCCTTAGCTGGAGAAGATGACGCAAGAAAAACCGCCTAAAGGCAATTTCCCTGGTTTTCATAATCACCTTTCAAAAACCTGTGGGTTATGGCCCACCTATACAAATCGGAAGTCTTTTCATTGTTGGTTTTAACAAAACCTGACCAATCACCGTACAAGGGAATAACACATAATTTGCCAACTAACGTCGGTCCCACCTTAATGCACAAAACCGGACTCCAAATAAATTAAATCCGCGTCCATAAACTCCTCAGGCCCACTCAGCAATTGAACAACAATTGAACAGCGATCCTCCCATGTTGACTTTCCCTTTTTTCACAAACCTTATCAGATTAATTCTCCACCATTGATCTCGTCATTAATCCGACAGTTAATGTCTTTCCAGATCATCGCACATCGCATATCGCAATTTCTTAAGCCACAGTTCATTCACTCATGAACGATGCGATGCGATATTAATCTAATGGTCAGCATCAGCAGTGATCCAATAGTCTATGACCCTTCAACTAACACACGGTTACCAAACAACTTAAACCCTTGCAATTGACTATGACGCCAACGGTTGAAAATGCGATCGACAGTTGTCATTCAGTACGACACTTCAATCCCAATCAAGACACCCGTAGACTCCTAACCTCTGCAGTTACACACTTCACTTTGGAGAATATTGTGAAACGTGGTTCACATGGACGAAGTGAACTCATCAAGGCTTTAGAGTAGAAAATGATTCGGCAAATTCAACATAAGGAACAGATTTCTCCATCCAATGGGTGTTGGATAGTCCAATGGGAGTTGGGCAAGGATCGTTGGTCACGATGGCTTCCAGCATATAGGTTTATGTTGATATGTGAAAGAAACAAACTTCCTAACTAATAAGTGCCAACATACTATAAAGGAAGCCAACTCTTTTGGATTACGGATGTAAGTTCATCCATGTAAAAAAATTTCATCAGATTAATAAAAGAGTTGAGTAGCGTAACAACAGGAGGGTGGTTTTCTCCCAAAATGGTTTCTACCAGAAATACTTGTGTCTTCATGTGTGCATGTTTGTGTTGATTTTTTCCATGGTTACTATCAGTTGAGTTTATGTTTCTTTCATGTTTTGATAAACTAATAATGCTTATGCATGTGGCTAATTGCGAATCCAACAAAAATATTTAAAAATTAATATAGTTGTTATAACAACTGATTTCCCCCCTCTCAATAGTGATTTAGTTTCCAACAATTGGTATCATAGTCAGTTCTCTTCAATGATGCTTGACCACTTGAAGAGTATATCGTATATCATGGCCAAAAACAAGAAGAGGATGTCTAAGAAGACAAAGAGCTTGAAGAAGGAAGAAAATCAGTCCATTGCAAAAGGAGCAGCAAATTTTGAAATGTCAGCCAAAACAGTTGTGTCACGAGGTAATATTTTGAAAGATTTTTTGAATTATGATTATGATGGTTCTATTGAGCTACATAGTGATGAGGAGAATGATATTACTCTTGTTAAGGCTGAATATGAATCAGTAATGGTTGTAATCAAAGAATTAGTTGTTGAAGTGGATAAACTAACCTCTGCATGTAAGGATCAGGAAAGAATTTTGCAGACTTCTGATGATAAGGAAAATGGAATAAGAGAAGAGATCAAGGAACTAAAAATTCAGTTAGAGGAGGAAACAAAAATAGAATATGATATAAGGAAGTGTTATAGAGAGAAGGAGGAGGAATGTGAAAGATTAGAAGCTGGAGTGGTTTCATTAAGAAGTGATTTAGAGAAGAAATCCACTCAAATGAAGAGCAGCGGAAGTACCTCATCTTACAAATCAAATTGCAACATGCACATAGGAGAAACCATCTTAATTGCATCCACAAGTACAATAGATGATAGAAGTAACAAAAGCAACAAGGAGAGTCATCAACACACCCAGCAGCCAAAGAAGGAGCTCAAATAAGATAAATTGAAGGTCATGCTAGAAGATCATTTTTACCCGTTGGAGATGTTAGATGCTTTAGCAGTGAGAAGCTCAGACATATTGCAGCAAATTGTAGAAGCATGCAGCAGAAGGAGAAGTTGGATAGAAGGCCTTGTTAGGAAAACAACGAAAGAAGAATGTCTTTTTCACAAGGTTCAACCAAAACCAGGTACAATGGTCATTTTTACAGTTATTGTTACTCAGGCAATGATTTTGGCCTCAAGGCTATTGAGTGCACGTTTCATGGAAAGATAAATAGAAGGAAGATCAAGAGGTTCAAGGTATTTCCTCCATTGCTTGGTCATATCAAGTGCTACATATGTGACAATTTTGGTCATATTGCCAAAGATTGCATGCTACCAAGATTCTTAAGGTGATCCAATCAAAGAATGAAGAACATGTTAAGCAGGCCAGATAAGTGGTCAGTAAGAGATTTGTATGCAAGAGAGAACCCACTCAAAGTTTGGAGGAAGAAGGAGCAACAAGAACCTGCAAGAAGAAACTGAGGCTCACACAACCTCAAGGGCAACTATGGCACATCATGATTTTTCATGGTGCAGCGATAGTAAAAAGAGTGTGTGTGAATAGATTTTCTTGTTGAGGAGTGTTTTTGACACATGTAGTTAGGGTGTGATGATGGTGCTTATATTTTTAATGATGATTTTATGATGATGGATTTTTGCTACTAATGTTGTATTTTATAAGGCTATTTGATCAGCTTTATGATGGTGCATGGTACTTAGAGTGCATAGTTGCAGTTGTTTGCATTGTAGCATTATGATGGTTGCTTGCGTCTCACATGTCATATCATTTGCTTGGTTACTTTCTACTACTATTGGAGAGTTTTCTTTGAGAGCATATTGATGCATTGACTCATTTTTTGCTTCAAATGATCTTGTTGTTTCCTGATTTTTTGCCCAGAGTTGGAGCTTGTGTTATAGGAGTATGGATTCATGTTGTTGAGCCATTTGGTATATGGTGCCTACATTGATGACGATGTTTGTTAATGGGTTATGTATTGCTGTTACCACCTCATCATTTTGTGTTCATTGTTGCTTCCATGTGTATCTACATAGAGCTGGTATATTGTGTTTATTGGTGTGTTATGTTGTCGATTCATGATGTTGTTGATATATGCTGATGTTTGGGCCACTATGCATTGTTATGTGTTGTTTATTACTGCTACTGATATCTTCATTTGTGGGTGGTAATTTTGAGAGAATGACACATCTCTATCACATGATATGTATTGATATTATCTCACTGTTATGTAGGGTGGTTATCGTTGATCACTTATGCCATGTACTTGTTTATGTCATGCATAGAGGTGAGCCATGATGATTGGATTGCATTGTAGTGAGTATTTATTTCATCCATATGTTCTGATGCTTCATCACTTGGTGTCATTTTATGAACAGTATTTCTCATTGATGAAGCCTTGTATTATGCTCATGAATCATGTACTCTTATTGTAAATATTTTGGTCTTGGTCTTAGAGTCATTAACCATGAATAACATGTTTTGTACAATGAGTCATGAGAGTTGGTGCTACTATGTATGGATTGTTAATGTTATTGGTACAACCATACAACTCATGAATTATCCACGCATACTCTCATACTTATCATGGTGAGACATTCTAGAGTCATGCATGCTTTAGGAGAGAGTTACATGAGTCATGGTTAAACAATATATGGGTTTATTAATGTCATTGTATGGTCATGTATCATCGTTCTTTTAGCCATGTAATAAGGTTATGAAGCGATGTACTTTGTTGCATATCATTTGGTCATAGTCATTGGTCCGTGTGGAGTAGCCTCTTGCATGTGGAAAGGAGGCAATGGAAATGGCATATATCATCACACAGCCATGGTGGTGTGTTGTATTTAACAAAATGTGTTTCTACTTGCACAGATTGAGCAGAGTTGTTATGTGCAAAGAGAGGGTGTAGTCTTTAGCAGGAAGGCATTGATTGCGGGATGGTGATGATGATGCTAAAGGGGAGCATGTCTAGTGTGTGACTAGGGATCAGATGTGGTTATTGTGTTGCAGCTTGAGAGAGTATCATTAGTCATGTTGTTGAGACCTTGTCATCATGTATTTGTTGTTGCTATGTTTTCCTCAGAGGATGTTGTTGTTGCACATTGAGATAGGAGAGAGAGTTGTTATTGGCAGATGGTCATTATATGTTGTTGATGATTGGCTGGCTTGATAATGATTATTGGTATAGATGGAGCTACCAATTGAGTTTGTTGCTACTAGGTGTGTGTTGGTGATAAAATTTGCTACTACTGCTATGTCATGGAGATTTTGTTATTGTTGCTTCAGGAAAGAGTGTATTAGACCGGGTTAATATTGCTACTACATATTGTCGTGCTTTCATGGGAGTGAGAGAGTTTATGATTATTGTGGATAGGATATGAATCTCGCTACACTAGTGTTCTGATTGATCAGACCTAACTCATGTCAAGGGGTAGTATTATCTATTCAATTGATGCCTTATTTTGTTTAACACTTTTCCATTAATGTCAAAGGGGGAGAGAGTGAGGGGATAAGTTTTCAGAGGTGAATCTCAAATGGTTGGATCAACTGGGATTTCCATCAACGCCAAATGGGGATATTATTGGCATTGATGTGTGTTACAGTGTTTTTGGTTGACATTGATGTCAACCTGATAGCTTGGGCTACAGGTCAGTTGGTTAGGGAAATGTATGTGTGTTGTAGGTGGCTTGTTTATGAATGATGTGTCGAAGGTCTTTGATATGTCTGCTACAATGTAGATAATGTACTTGCAAGTTTGGGAGATGCATACAGAGCTTGAGTAGAGGATGTGATGGCCCTCATGATCATGTTGTTACATACAGGTGTTTGGCTATGGATGTAAGAAATGAGACTCCTCCTCCTTCTATTTATATGCTTCTCTAGGCTAATGTCTATCCATTTTAAGAGGTGTATCTTCAAGTAAGGTTGACTTGAACTCTAGGACAATTAGCCCACATGATACATATAAAAGTTATTTTCTCACAATCTGCAAATTTTACCTTGGTGTTCTTGGCAGCGACTTACTCCATTAAGGGTTCCCTACAACCTCTATGTGTCAAATCATCAAATCCATCCATGGTTTCACACCCACAAGCTTAGGTGCAAAGCCCACCTCTTAAGTACTTAGCCCACAAGCCCTATTCTAGGGCCAATTTTTCCACAACCCTGTACCCTAAAGTTTTGAGTACCTCCCAAGCTACGAATCTTAATAGACCTAACTTGGCAAATCCATCTGAGTATCGACAGTTGATTGGGGCATTGATGTTCCTTGTGAACACCCGTCCAGACATATATTTTGCAGTTAACACTTAGATTCAATTCATGACTGAGCCACTTCATGCACATAGGGTTGTTGCCAAGCAAATGTTGAGATATTTGTATGGGATGATTAATCTTGGTCTGGAATATATTATTGGAGATGTGAGACTTCATGGGTACACTGCTATTAATTATGTCACAAATGTTATTAACAAAAAGACCACATCATGTTGTTGCTTTAGTTTGGGTTCTACCTTGACATCTTGGATGAGCAAGAAGAAAAAGTCCTTAGCTTTAAGAACAATTTAGGCAGAGTATATTGCTGCTAGCATGGCTAGCTGCGAGGCAGTATGGTTGAGAAAGCTCTTTGGAGAGATGTTTGAGTAGGTGTTGGATACAACAATGATATATTGCAACAACAAGAGTGGGATGTAATTGACAGAGAATCATGTGTTTCATGATACGTCCAAGAACATTGATATCATGTATCAGTATATATGAGACATGGTGTAGAGAGGAGTCGTAAGACTCCCATCACATTTTGAATTATGAGCATATAGCAGATATTCTTACCAAGGCTTTGCCGAAAGGGAAACTCTTGATCTTCAAGAGAGCAACTTGGATGAATGGATGTGGCCCTCCCGAGTATGGGTCGTTGCTAATCAACAACACTAAACCATGCTCTTCCTCCCTGTCTAAATCGAAGGTCTTGCTTATCAATAGAAAGATGTGCCATACCTACTAGCTTTAACCAGTTTCTAGCCTTACCTTGTTGCTTGCAATGACGATGATACAAACCTTAAGGTTACTCGTGGAAGTACATACATTCATTTTTTTGGTTTTTGAAAACATAAAAAAAGATTGAAACTTATTATTTGCAACGGAGCTTGCAATGTAAGATTGCTATAATCATTCAGTGATTGGATCTTGATATTCATAAAAATCAATTCAAAAACCCTGATGAAAAAATGAATTTTCAATTAACGCATTTGAATAAAAAAGAGAATCTTCTGAGGGGAATTCAATTTGATCTCATCCAGAAACCTTGTCAAGATGGTGAGAACCTGACATAACCATCAACTCATGCTAAAGTGTCTCAACTATACAACAAGCATCTGAACAATGAAATGATGAACCATGAAGATCACTAGGTTCAACAAAATCAATCAATGTAAGACAACTATCCTCAGATATGCTAATGGGACAATGATTGATTTAGGGATAGTTGTTAAAACCATCACCATGCTCAGATTGGTGATTCTAAGATCCTTGATTCTCCATTGGTTCCCTTTGTATCTGATTATACATCCGTTGGGTGTGTGTTATATTATTTCCACAACTAGTTGCACGCGGGGTGGGGGGAATAGCCCACCTTGTTTGTTGCGTCGGGCGTAAGAAGGGGGTCACAACCCCTCATTTCGGGGGGTTTCCGGGGGGCGGTAGCCCCCCCTGTATGGGTTCTGGGGAAGCACCCCGGGAAAATGTTTTTGGAGCATATATTAGGTGGGGAACCTACCTATGGTTTTGTGCATGGGTTATGCACATGGTTTTGGGCATGATGGTTTGAAAATTGTTGTGGAACCTATATTAGGTGGGAAAACCTACCTATGGTTTTGTGCATGGGTTTTGTGTGTGGTTTTGGGCATGATGGTTTTTTGCCCATGGTATTTTGTAGATCCGGTCGAGGGAACTACAATTATGTTCTAATCCAGAGTTAATGGATTAGGGTTTATGAATGCTTCGGCATATATATATGTGTATTGTAATATTGAAAGGAATATAATGAAAAATCAATCTAGTAGTCCCAGTTTTGTAATCTAGGGGAAAATCTCTATGTATATCTATTTTATGTTTTATGTTCTTTCCATTGTTTATTTTCGGTTTTTAGAATTCGTATGCAGGTAATTTCTGTAAATGGTTAAAACCTACAACATGATGCCAACAATATGAAAGCTTAAGGTATTTAAAACAATCACTGACATCACAAGTTCAGGAAACTAATTAAGATACAAGGTTGGTGAAAGATTGGAAGCAAGGGTCAAATCAAACCAGGTATTCATAACAACAAAAGGGACTTGATTCACCAAATGACTCAAGCATTCACCATCACTTGAAGACGAACTGTGCGAAAAAGATAAATAGATCCATAACATGCATGAAAGTGATAGGAACGTGACCAATCTCTAAAGCGTTTGACAAGGAGGAATCTTCCAAATGAGAATGACCTTCATCTTGATAATAAAAATGACAAGCTTTGAAATTATGTAGATCCGCAAAAGATGTGCTCTTTGACCCTGGGTGCGATGGAAGGGATTTGCATGATGAAGAATTAACCAAACAAGATTTTTCCATCTTATCAAAAATGCTATCTTGAAAATCATGAAAATCAACTTGAAAATATCGAAAGTTCTTTAAGTATGAACTCATAACCAATGGAATACTATTTGGGAAAGATTTACGTGTGAAAATCTGTATCTAACTTAGTTCAGATATCACAACAGGATTGTGAGAACCTGACATAACTATCAGTGGGGGTTGAAGTGCCTCGACTTCCTAACTGGTCTTTGAACTTTTTGACGGTAGATCATCAAATTCGGGTGGCTTAGAAATATAAATAGATAGATATGCACCATTGTCATAAAATGTATCAATGAAAACACTATTAATGCCACTGGTTTGATCACACTCAAAATTAAACATTTCAAATTCTTGATGGATAGAAAATTGAGATACATCAGTCGGAAAACTCCCTTGATCATTTAGAAATGTAACATCTTCCTCCTCACATATGAAAGGTTTTCAATTGAACAAATCATGAATAATAGATTCAAGCTTTTCATGCTCTGATCGGAAAACCACACTACCCCGAACTTGATTGTGACCATGACCATCCAGATAAAGATCTAAAGGATTTGGAGAGTCTACTGGTACAATAAACTTCTCACACGTGTCTAGGTACAATTAGTAGTGTGCTAAAGGTGAGGAAAGATGAAAAGATTCAGGTGGAGAAACACCAGTTGTAAAATCATGTTGAACTTGTAAAAACAACGGATCAACGTGAATGTTATATCCAATGAGATTATATTCATCATCGTAATGATCGAAGACATATATACCAATGCAACATTCAGATTGATCTTGTTTTTCTTCAACAAGGTATACCAAAAATTCAAAAGCCTGACAACTTGTTTCTTCAAATTTTATATTTGAAGATGCATGTCTTCAATAAATTCCAAAATCATTCTAAATTGAAAGAAAATCTCATCGCATATATGAAAATTGCAAACTATGAGAAGCAAATTCTAAATTGGTGCCATATAAATCCAAGTCCTCATAAAAAGGAAAGATATTGTTCGATATACTTGGATATCGATCACCACATGTGCTAATCGAAATAGGGATGTCATGGTGATGGTTGTCCAAAGTCTCAACTTGAGTGAACGATTTGAAAAAATTTGACAGGTTATCAAGATTACGAGATGCATGATCAGCTGAGAATGCGAGATTGTCATCATGAAAGAGGGAAGAAAGATGAAACATGTCTTCAACACTTTTCTCCTATACCTATGAAATGAAACTACCTTGTTCTCAATTACTGCTTGAAACAACAGGTTGAACATGATTAAAAGTTGAAGTAAGTTATTCAAGAAGATCATGAAACAAGGAATCATGAGATGTAGATGGTAGAGGTTGAAAATTATCCCTCGAGGAAATTCTGTTTTCAATTGGATCAACTTCAAGATTAGTATTATGTACATTAATTTGATCTCGAAAGAGTATTAAGGGATCATATTTTACTTCATGTAATTGCTAAACCATTCCAAGTTCTCCTCAAGAGGATATGAATCATGGGAATTATGGGGAGGTTGAATGGACGGATCAACAATTCGATTTTCAGATTTTCCAACTTTAATATCATCACTAGGAGGCACCCAATTGGTACTAGAAAATGAGTACAAGGAACAAACAAAATAGTAGGTTCTTCCTCACAAATTTGGGATGTCTCATGATCAGCATAAGTTGGAATAGCAACATCATTCAGGGGTTCAGATTCAAAATATTTTAATGAGAGGAGAATCAAGCTCTAAAACTTTTCACTGATAAAATCTAAATCAATCATTCCCTCAAGAAATTCATATCAAAGGTTAAAAAACTGATTAAGAAAATCCTCTAAAGATTCACCATATTTCATCCTAAGCAAATCAATCATATTATATACATCTTAATAATCATACCTGTCAAAGGCTCGATGAAGCTCCTTGAGAAATTGGTCAAATGAATGAATGGAAGTGGATGGTAAAGTCTGAAACTACTCCTTAACTCGACCTTAAAGAGTGAGGGTGAATAATATACAAACAACATCGATTTCATTAGATTTTCAAAAGCCAAGAAAATCAGATATATGTTTAGCTATGAATGTACCACCCTCACCATCAAACCTGAATCGAGACAAGTCATGAAACTGTTCCGCAAAGATGATCAAATTACCAGGAGATAGGTTCGAAAAACATTTGGGATTATGATTCTCGAAGGAGCCATTTAAGATAAGAGATTCAAAACAAACTTAGTGGGCACAACTTGTCATCCAAGCCTCCTTCTAGTTCCAACTTGTTGATAGTGTTGGAAATATATCAACCATGGGGGTCTCCCCGATGTAAACTCCCAATTAGACCTCACACCATTTGGAGTAGGAGCCCCAATCAAAAATACAGTCGATTGCCATTGTCCTTAGGGATTTTCCTTGGCTGCAACTATTAACATAAAAGGTTATAAAACATTCTTTGAAACAAGCAAGTTGACACTGCGAGGCATACAATTGTGATGTGTACAAGGTACTTTCACGGCAAGGAGAAAGAGAGTGGGCCTCTAGAAAAAAATTAATAGTACCATGCTAAAAGAGACACACAAGAGCATAAGAGGATCGCAAGTCAGTCTGCAAAGTACTTCACAAGCCAACCACGATCATAAAACCAAATACAACACACCTTCAACAAGATAAGTACCAAAGCCACCGAAATAGTTCAATTTCCTTAGTACATATGAACGAAACACGTACTACAAACATCTAAAGAATATTCCTACGATATTCATGATACATGCATGAAAATGTGTTGGTTCATCGGGCTTCATATATTAAGTGAAAGTGCCAAGATATACAAATACAATACTACCACGCTAGCCCCAATAGTGGAATATTAAGCCACCACTTGCTTCTCGAAAGCAAGATTTTCTCTCCTATGCCAATGATAGAGAAGCCAAGGTGAAAGTACAAGTTCCAAGAGTCCTTTTGCTTGAGTTATGAGGGTGTATTTATAACAAATGGGGTGAATCTTCACCTCCCATGTGACTCTTGACCTCCCTTATGACTCTCGAGCTTCTATATGACTTTATAACTCAATAGGGACTCTTCATATTCCATGTGGGACCCTTAGTCCTCCACATATTTTACATTTTCTCATTTTGGAGAATTACATAATTACATTCCACAAATGATATGGCAAGGCATTATGATGCATGTGACTCTTGAGATGACAAGAAACTTCATTATGATGTGGCATTGCCAAGTTGCTCCTTTTTCTACTTTCATTACATCTTCATGATGGATCTTGCATGTGCTTTGTATTCATCCTTCAAGGGGTTGATCGATATGGATTCTTCATACTATCTTGATCTTTGATCTTCTGTCAGAAGCTAGTGTCTCTTCTTCGTCATGTTCAAAGATCGACTTGTCTTTGCAACTGCATAGGTGTCTTCTAACATGGTCTCCTTATTCATCTCCTTCATTATCATCCTATCATAATAATACATAATACCTGCAGCTGAAATCTACTCATGACAAGACGAGATCAGTCTGAGAAATCCTAGTCTAACATGCTCCAAAAAAATCACTAACTGGGTTAGAATTGGTTGCTAGACTGAGGGACTGGCTCAAGTATTGCATAGTTTTGCTGCTCAAGAGGTCAAGAGCAAGGACTCGGGCTTGAGACTCCACAGTGTGCAGTTCATGAAGGCCAAGACAAGGTGGCTACCCAATTAAGGGGATCAAGGAGGCAAGCTTGAGGCTTCAGGTTGCGCACTATGCAGTTCTGGAGAGAGAGAGAGAGGCCCAGGGATTGTGCAGTTCAAGGAGTCATGTTTGAAGCTTGAGCCTTGAGATTGCGCAATATGAAAAAGGAGCCAACTGGGAGGTTGATCTGCGTAATTCTGGAGCTCAAGGGTTAGAGTTGAGAACTGAGATTATGTAGTGCACAGTTCTAGGAGGCAAGAATTGCACATTGCATAGTTCCAAGACACAAGGTCTGGGCTTGAGGGCAGAGACTGTGCAGTGAACATTTTAGGAGGGCTAAGTGAAGGACTGCTACTCAAGATAGAATTTTTCAAAATTTTGATGAGTGCAGGATCAGTGAGGTCAAAGTGAATGAGGACAAGACTTAAACATGATCACACACTCAATTGACGACACAACATTGATCACTCAGAACATATGAACAACATAATCTCTTCAATGCAACAACAATACAACAACTTCCTCCAAGTGGGACACTTAAGATACACTTTGCGACGACACTTGTGCAACATTGCATAAAACTTTGGGAATGAGCGTAATACATGTTTATATGATAAAAAAGACTAATTGGCACTAAAGTTACCCCTTTAAATCAACCATAACTACGCTTATGCGATATCCAACACTTTCCATGCCAAAAGTTGACATATCTGACGGTAAGAGAAAAGTGCAAACGACACTTGCAAAAGGCAAATGACATTGCAAGCGACACAGGCTCGAGTGAAGATAACATGAAACTGACACACACTAAAGTGAAGGCAAGCAAAATCGACAATCATAAACATGAAAGAAATAGTTACGAAAGCGAAAGTGCACAAAAGAAACAGTTGGAGAAACTCACCATAATAGAAGTACAATCGCAACCATAATTGAGACACTGTCAATTGAAAGTGCACACTGATTGTTGTCATATGTTGAACATTGCACAGGCATTGTCTTGATGGATTGTGCTATACCTGTTCAAGCTTGCGTAAAATAATGCGCTCATGAACTTGTTACGGACTGAACATGTGCATGCAAGTGGCTTCGACACTCAGAAATTGAGAAGAAGACTTAAATAATTAGCATAATCGAGGACATTGAGATATACTCTTTCTCTGTGCCTGACCTCACAAGGTGAGTAATTGAGCCTTAGAGATCCTCGGGTTGAGGGAACTCTAGATAATAAGATAGGGTGTGATCCTTACCCTTGTGGTGTGATCTTTCCTATTGTCGCTATAGGGCGTGTGTGATCCTTGTCATTTATGACTAGTGGGTATCTTTCCCTACCATCAAGTTTGGGACTTGGCACAGTATACCCTAGTTGGCATCCTACCCACAAGGTGGGCTTGTTGGGATTGTTCCTCCCCATATGGCCAATGGGTTAAGGTAACTTGAGATAGGGTGTGATCCTTGCCATTTATCCTAAGTGGTATCTTGCTGATGTAATGGGATGCAGGTGTTCTACCACCTTACTTTTAAGAGCCCATTTGGGAAGGGTCCGCAGATAATAGGACAGAGTGTGATCCTTACCACTCATGGTAATTAGATCTCACCTATTATCACAAGTCAATAGGATATAATGTGATCCTTACCCTTGTGGTAAGTGGAACTCGCATAATGTCCTTAGATAGGGTGGTAGCTGAAGCTCCCCTGTGATGATTCTTCTTCTTTAGGTTCAAGGGTGTTAAGCAAATGAGTTGAGATGAGCATAGATGAGATATGACTTGATTCAATAATGATGATGACGGGACTTTTTAGATGGGATTCATGATGCAATACGAAATTTCTCTATAGCTGAGAGGGAGTGTTAATTTTACAGCTCAGGGAAAAATTCCTTACATTGGACAGCCTTCCATATCAAGAAAGACTCCTACTATCCCTCAGAAGAATTTAATTTGGTCAAGGAAAAATTCAATTATTAAGGTGAAACCCACATGTGCACAAACGTATAAGTCGGCTTGGAAAGCTAATTCGGCCTCCTAAGGATCATATAAATTGAGCATATGCCAGATCACTTTTGAGCATCATCATCACATAACATATCTTCTCTCTCTTCTCTTGATTGGTTCATATAAGTCTGTAATTGGAGATTCGAGCTCACACATGCGAAGGGTAATTTATATTTTTCTGCCTTGACTGTTTAATTAAGACAGTTTGACCAGTTATTAACCAACTTTGAATTAATGTTTTGACTTGGAAAATTTCGATTTTGGAAGGCCGAATTGGTTGGTGAAGAAGCCAAACTTTTCTAAGCTATTTGACCATCCTTGACCATAGACTTTCATTGAAGTTGAAAGTGGGAATTCTAAAGTTTGACCTTGATTTTATCTCTCCTTTGACCAAGTTTTGAGGATTGTTTTGACTGGGCTTTGACCAACAAAGAAGGGTGCATCATTTGCCTATTGACTAAGCTGATTTGGAGGTGGTGTGACTGGTAAACATTGACTAATTATGGAATCTTTGATTGTTGTTGACTACTGTTGACTTTGACAAAAAATTGCAACTTCGACTTTGAATCAGATTTGACATTTGGGCTCATCTCTTATTAGATATTGGTTAGTTGAATTGTATAGTCAAAATTGTTGACCTTCGACTCATTGTTGATGAATTGGAAGATTTTATCTCTCTACTGAATATTTGATGACAATCTAATAGAAGAAATTTGTTGAAAGGGTTTTCCCCCTTGTGGGTTTTTTCCCTAGTCTTTGACCAGATCTTGTGTCCCTCTTGTTGTTGTTCTTGGCCTTCTTTTATTGCATTTAAATTATTGTTCTATCTACAATTGCTTAATGTCGTTGGAAGATTGAATTTATTGGAAAATTGATTGTTATAGACATATTTGGGCACTGCAACCCCAATCACATATGTCGACAAACCAAGGGCTCTCATACCCCTTAAAGTGTTGTTTCATACCCTAAAGGATAAAGGTCAACTGATTACATCATTTCCCAGAAGTTCTCCCTGAAAAACTACTCAAAACTGGTCAAAACTAGACCATACAGACTGCTCCATGCTGAGGGTGCGATGCATCTCACCTGTTACACACAAGGGGTGCGATACATACTAAAAAGCCCTTCTGTAGGGTGTGATGAGCGAGAGCAGACAAATGGCAGAGGCAATTTTCTAGGTGGAAACTTAGAGAATCTTCTAAACACTGCTCATATGACACTTGCCTCTCTGAATTCACCCAGGGATGAGTAAGAGATCATGAAATCTCCAAGTGGAACCAAGAACTATCAGTGAAATGACACTAATCAAAAACCCAGAAGCTGATTCACCCCCCTACAAATATCTATATATGGATCCCTCATCCTAGAGATCCAGAGGCTGGAATTTTGGTATTTTGTAAGGAAGTGTTGTTGGTTTCTCTGTGAAGCATTGTATTGTTGGGTGATATAGCTTTTCATGAGGTGAAGAGGGCTTTCATGCTGGGAGGATGGCACTGGATCAGACAGCGAGGTTGTAATCCTCTCTTCTACTTCTATCAATAAAGTTATTTGAGTTTTCCTCCATATACTTGTGTATTTTTTAATCTTGTATTTGTGTATGCATTTGTATGGTTAATGTACATCTGATTCTGCATTGTTTATGGTACCATAGATCTCTATGCTTTGATGGTATTTTGTTGCTTTGCCTCTACAGGTGTTCTTTGAAGCGGGACAAGTGAGAAAGGAGTAGCGAAGCTCTATCAAAGAAGAGAGGAAACAAGCAAGGAGCCAAGCGAAAGACTAAGGTTGGTGCTCTCTGCTTCTCTCTCATCTATCTCCCATAAAGGAAAACACAGGTTACTTTGGATTGTTTGTTTCTAAGATAGCTACCCGTCTTAGTGGGACTAGCAGATTTGAATAGACACTAGTTTTCCCAGAAACAGTGATTACTAATTTAAGAAGAACTACAATAAGTGATTTTTCTATGCATAAAACAATGGAAAATTTAACATACATCACATACTTGTATCTATATCTTATTAGCGAAAATGGGTTTACACACTTATATCACATTTTTGTGCATTATAACAATTTTCCATGTGCGCGATAGATGTTCCCCATGCAGATTCACCTACATTGATTCTTTGTTTAATCATGTTTCGAATTCTCTTCCATGTCTTATTGGAGATTAGGGTTAGAGATTATTGTGGGTGCAAACCATTTGAAGGAATATCAAATTCATATATGCCAAATGGTGTGTGATATCTCTCTAGTGTGAACAAGCATTAGAGGTCTTTAAGTGAAAGTTTGAATGGGTTCACATCTTTGCTAAGGAATACCTACATCCTTTATGATGATGCAATGAACTTGGACTTGATGGTGCTTATGTAGGGCGACAATATTCCTAGAGGAAATAGGGTCCATGTCAAAATATAATGTATCCAAGAGGGATATGAGGGTTCTAGCTGAATGTTTTACATGAGGAATATCACTCTAGGATTCAAGGCATATTTTGTGATAACTTTCATAATATTTTTTCTCCTTATCCTTTGAAAAATGTCAGTATTGTTCATAGAATTGTTGTTATAATGGTTCCACTCAAGGTATCTATTATAGATCATGATAGGTTGGACAAGCATTCCATGAAGGATGAACATTTTGTAACCCTTCATTCTATGAAAAGTTATGTCTCTAGGGATTGATGAACTACCTTATGAATTCTACAACCCAATGTGGAGATGACTTTAGACACCTAGCTTCATAACCTTTTTCCTAAATATGTTTGAATAATACCATTAATTAGGGTTATCCAAGCCCATTTTAAACAATGCTACAAAAGACATCATTACATGGTGGCAACCAATAGCTTTATAGAGTGTTACATACAAAATCACAACTAAAGCAATTGCACCATGAGTGCAGGATTTCATCAAGAAGATTAAGCATACAAGGTAGACATGTTTTGTTTGAGGGTGGTTTATCATACAAATAATGGTTTCTCCTTGGGAGGCCATGGACTACGATAGGGAGTCTATACATCAAGCTCTCTTCCTCAAAATAGATTTTCATAAATCCCATGAGACGATTGACTAGGATTTTATTACTAATATGTTATCCTATTCATGTTTTGATTCAAAGTTTTTGGGGATCGTCAACACCCCATTTTCTTTTGTTACAATGAATGATACACCCTCTTGATGTAATTTCATCCTTTGGATGCTTAGACACAAACGATCCTTAGCACCCTCTCTCTATGTTCTGACTATTGATGCACTTGGTCATTTGTTGGACACTAAATGTTTTCAAGGGAAATTTGAGGACAATTCACTTCGAAATGCCTCTAGGATGGTGAATCACTTGAAAAAATTTATTTTTGTGATTTAAGCATGACTTGGTTGCTAGTGTTGTAGTGTAATTGTCCATGTTTCATGAGCTCTCAAAGGCCATAGCTAGTGATCATAATTTTGATTACCTTTTAGTCTATCTAAATCAACCTTCTACTACGAGCTTCATCAATCAAGGTATAATAAATAGTGGAATATATCAACATTCCCTTTATTTAGAGCTATCTCCAATGGTTATGTGGGATTGGTTTTTGGATTATCTATAGTGTAAAGCCTTTCTAACAATGAAAAGGCATTACATTTGCTTGAAAATGGATTATAGTGAGTAAGATTCTTTAAGCCTCATGTATTTCATAGGTTGGAGTAACTTCTCCATTCATACTCGTGGGAAAATATGGCAAGGCTCAAGGTCTCACTATTTTATGTTGGCACTTCGCATTATGCCAGAGGATGAGAAAGGTCTAGGGTTGATTGATACCATGACACGAGGTAGAATCACTGTTGTAAAATAGGAGGTCTAGTTCAATTCCAAAAATCCTTAAGCAACAAGATGGGATTTGTCTAGAATGCCTATTGGAGGTGGAAGGTGCAATGCTAACATTCCCCTTTTTTATGTGTTTCATCTACATAAGAAGAAGATTTTTTTATTGGAGGAACTTGTCAAATGCAAGTGATTTCTCTTTGAAGGACCAACGATCCATTTCCTATGAGTTCACCCTTTCTTCTATGTATCGTCATATTATAATGGAGATTATTGATCTTATTCAACATGAGGACTTGTTCAAAAAGAGTATGGGCATTCATACCCCCTTTGAGCATGATTGGAAATGGATTTTTAAGACCCCTTGATCTTGTATGATTCTTAGAGGCCATGCTCCCTTCCAAATTAATATCAACAAGAATTCTTCCATTTTTAATACACAATGGGTGCCTATAAATGCAAAGATATGGTGTATTAAGGGAATTGTATAATGTGTGGTTGTTTTAAGTTAACTACAAACATTGTGTGTTTGCATGACTAATGATTTACCCTAGCATTCCTCGCAAGAAATAATTAAAGTAGTCTTAGATTGGCTACCCATTCCAACTTCAGGGTAAAAACTATAAAGCGCCTCCTTTGAGATTGTTCTTCCCCAAGTATTTTTGGGAGTTTGTATAGTTTAAGCATCTAACCATTTTGTAGGGAAGTTTACATTGGAAAGTAATGTAATTGGGTGATTCCAAAGCTTTGGTCTAATCCTTTCTCAATGATGTCATGCACTGCTTGAGATTTGTAGCTTATTTCTCCTTTGGAAACTTTGGTGTGAATATGTTTTCAACAACAAGGCTAGCTATTTATCAACATTTTGCTAGATAGGGAAGGAGGAGGTTCATACGTAGTTGTGGATCAAAGATGCCAAGATTTTTTGTTGACCAACCATGACAAGAGTTTGTATTCAACTATATATTTATTTAATTTTTATTTTAGTTTCTTACGCAAGAAGATGTAAATCCCTTCATACATACCTTGTTGGTATATTACTTCTTCTCTTTGATGTAAATATTTTTCTATTAATATAAGACATATCTTTTGAAAAGACAAGGATTCTTAGAACAACTAAGAGAAAAGAATATAATCACAAATAGATCAAGGTGTTTGTTAGGAATGTGGTAGTGTCATTATACAATTCCTTACATTCTACCATAAAATGTTGTTTTAAGAATAAGAAAATAATAAAACCTTTATGAAGATGGCGTGGTGCATGGTACATGTTAAAAATAAATAAAACCAAAGATTTTCAACATAGGTAGATGAATGAACTTGTTATATTCTGAATAAATACATTCCACTAGAGTTGTCAAGGGGGTGAATCTAAGGGAGACATAGAGTGTATGAAAGCCCATAGTAATTGAGTTGAAAATTTATCGATTTGACGCTTGATCTCATATCCATATCAAGAAGCATAAAAAAATGAAGCCTAAGAGTCGTTATAGCATTTTTCCTAGTCTACATTAGAGATGTTAAGGTTTATTGTCTCAACGATCTAGAGATGGGATGTTATTATTTGCACAAATGAAAAGCTTTATGAGAACATCTGTGTTTAATGTTTCCCTCCTACTACTCAGCATTATTCCTTTGAAGGTTCAACATCAAATTATTTTGTTATTTTTGTTGAGGTAGAAATAAATCATCAAAGTTTACAAATCTCCTATTACACGCCACTTCTTCATTGTATGGAATAAAGATGTACAAGAAGTTACTTAGAGATCAATGCTTAGGAAACAAGGAATCTTCATTGGAACTATCATGATCCTAGGTCTGAATTGCTAATTTTTTTCTCTCATTATGAAGATTATGGGCGCATGTAATCTAGGGATTTCTCTTATAGCAAAGATCATGTAGACATGAGATAAGGTGAAAAATGCATAAGGATGCAAAAATAAACCATAACTCTTTAATCAAGGATGACAAAAAGGAAATGGTTTTTAATTTTACCTTGAAGAATGTTTTTGCATCTAAGTGGATCTTCAAAACTAGGATGAAATAGGATGCTTGAGTTAAGTGGCATAAGGCAAGATTGGTAGTTGAGGGTTACTCATAGAAGGAGGTCATTAATTACTCTAAGACATGTTTTAATGTAGTAAATATGCATACGATTTGCTTCTCGTGGGGTAAGGCATGTGATATGACATGGAGTTTAGGCCACATCCACATATTTCTAAATCCCATGGGGGTGACTATGTTGTTATTGTGTATGGACAAGCTACACATAAAAGACCCACTACACAATCCATTGAGCCGTTAAAATGGACATCATATGTATATAAAGAATTAAAAAACAGTTTTTTTAATGAGACTTATGTGAAGAAATTCTATAGCAAAAATTCTTCTAAAAATGCATTCATCCATCCCAATGAGATATGTGGAAACAAAGATTCTTTTAAAAATGCATTCATCCATCCCAATGAGATATGAACTCCACATGGGACATGATGATGAAGACATTGTCCATCTAATGTTCGATGTGGATGATCCTTTTTTAAAACTCCGGTACATTTCTATAATAAAGAATGAACCTATGTAAGCATTTGATTCGGTGGCATAGAATAAACTGCTTCAGATATGAACCTCCACATGGCACATGATGATGAAGACATTGTCCATCTAATGCTCTATGTGGATGATCTTTTTGTAAAACTCCGCTACATTTCTATAATAAAGAATGAACCTATCTAAGAATTTGATTCAGTGGCCATAGAATAAACTACGAGCAGTTAGAAAATGGCATTTTCGTATCAAAACCTAAGCAGACCTTTGACCTCAATTGTAGGTCCTTGCATTTGACCTCATTTAGCTGTCCCGCAGGGAGGATAGCAAACCTACACAACTCCCATTGTATTTGGTATCAAGTCGACTACATAGTGTACTAGTCCACGTTTAGATGCTACTTTGCATAGAGAGATGGTAGGATATCTCCTTAACACATCACGCTCAACTTTGCTTTTGTTGTCGAGAGGCATTAACATTGGAGGCAGTAAACTGTATTTTGAAATACTTTAAGGGTATATATCAATCTGCTGTACAATAGTCTTGAAGGGGGATTCTCTTTGACTGGTTTTACCCATTCAGGATTACACTTTCAAACTTAAATTTTTGGTCTAGTTTCATGCTCTATCGTCACAAAAAATAGCGTGGATAAGGACTGGCTCTTCCACGACAGCACCCTACATTTTTGTATTGGGTTAACAAGATTGCTATTTAGATAAATGTATTTAATCTTTTAATTACTGAGTTTCATTAACATCATATTCAGGAGTTAATTGATGATGGTGTAATTGATGTACAGTTCTGTTCTACTGATGACCAGCCAGTTGACATCTCGTCTTCTTCACTTATGCTCATGCTACGATGGATTACGTTGTTTTGACATCTGCATGTACTTACTTTCAGTTGGCATAATCGATGAAGAACTCGGTATGCCCGCAATAAGAATAGAACACAATCCTTGCATATTTTGGTAATTTCTAATCCTCATGGATTGGAAGTTACTTGGAACTATATCTCCACCTTTTTCTTAACATGCATTTTTGTTATCAATGTTTCCTAAAATTATGGAAGTATTTTTCTGTTCCTCGATTTGCTGTTCCTAACTCCGGTGCTATTATTATTCCTGATTATCCTCTTCAAAAACAATCGGAGTGTGTAAATTTTAATGATGGAAACCTTTCAATTTAGAGAAGCTAAAGACTATATTTTTGTCGCCAAAAGAAAATGAATTCATTCAATCCATCACTCTTGTAGCATTGCAGGAACAACCGTAAACAGCTCTGTACTCTGAGTGTGAGTCTGTAATGCTTTATGGGAAAAGGAAAAGCATTGACGCAAGGATAGCAAGAAATTCCCAACGAGCGGACCACTAAAAGAAATTGTTGGAAGTTTCAGCTCAGCCCACATAACTCTAGTATTATCGACCACCAAATGTTTATTTCGAGTATAGAAAATCAATTAGAAACCCTAAATTTCCAAATTCCAAAATATCGGCAGAGTAATGGCAATATTTGCACACCAAAGCAAGCGAATATCTAGGGTAAATATGCATTATCCAGACATACCTGGGATTGGCGAACTCATAGAGCTTCCCTCTTGGGGAGAAAACCATAAGTGCCACTTCGGCATCACAAAGCACCGAGAGCTCGTAAGCTTTCTTCAGGAGACCATTCCTACGTTTAGAAAAAGTAACCTGCCTGCTGGTCGCGTTCTCAATCTTCTTCATCTGGGTTTTTCCCCTCACCGTTCTCCTCTTCTCTCCCTTTCCCTTTGCCTCAAAAGAATCCATCAGATTTATAGGTATCAGATCAACACAGGGGAAATTGAACACTCGTCCACTGGAAAAAGAGGGGCATTGAAATTGAGACCCGGTCATGGATAGTAGTAATGACCGTACCAGCTCTTAACCCAGAACTTAACAGTCGGATAATAGAAAGGGCAAACATAGTAATTACAGAGGCGTTCAGCAATATGGCCATAAATATAAAAAAATGGATAATGGCGTCTCGATCTACCACCATCACCTCCAAATACTGTACAGCGGGTCTAATCCAAATACTGTACAGCGGGTCTAATTTAGTCAATTTCCAGTACATTTCCCTCGGATTTTGTCACACGCAATACCTCTATTCGAGTCAGTACGGAAAAACATAAAAAGCAGACATTGCCAAATGTGGACCAAAATCAAATTAAAAGCGCTCGTCATTCACGTGACAAAGTGTACGAATTGTTAAAAATGGCATTCATATATTATTGCAATTATATAGCCGAATTGCGACCATCTACTTTAATATGTATTTCCATAACCAGCACGCTCGATTCGCCTAAAACATGGACATAGGACGTAGGTGTAAATCATTAACCTATAAAAATGATTTACCTATATTTGTATTATAAAAATAATGCTCTATAGATTAAAATTGATTTCAGTTTACATATTATTATTATTTAGTTCTTTATTCATTTGTTATTAATTTTTTTTATTAAAAAAAAATTAAAATCTATCCAAGTTTAATATTATGAAATTAAATTTATTTCTATTTATCCAAATATGATTGGTTGAAATGGCAAAAATTGACTTTTGTGTACTTTATTATTAATTACTATATATTTTATCACTAATTACACTAAATATATATAATTTGAAAAATAAAAATATATATTAATTACTATGTACCATAAACACAAATGGTTTGTAATTAAATTCAAATACTGTTTTCTTGTTGCTATAAAGTATTGAATATACAATTTTTATGGGTTTTATTTTTAAATTTACAAAAAAATAAATTTGAAAAAAAATATGTAAAACTAACATGTATACACTTTGTACAACTCTCATTATATCAATCTATACTTCTAATGACATGAAATGTGTACTATAATATGAACATTATATAACAAAAAAAATTGTCATCATTCAATATTAAATAAATAGTTATTAACTTGTTATCATTCTCTTCAATGTTTAAATGTGTTGAAAAAATGTTAAACAAATATTCATATAACTAATTTTACAATTTTATTATCGTTTGGAGTACATACAACACATCATGACATTAAAATTAGTAAAACTAGAATTTGCACCAGATGTTGCAAAAAAAAGCCTTAAGGCAATAGAAAAGGAACTAGTAGCTTGAAGTGTATTGTAAAATCGATGCAATCTCTACACATCATTATAATATTTCAAAATTATATATTTACAATGTCCAAGATCATTCAATAAACATTTATTACCACGACAAAGAACAATATAAAGACCTGGAAAATAGGCTTGTGATCGCCCTATGAGGACACAAATGAGAATGTTGAAGGTATTTTCATTGGAAACAACTTTTGAATGGTGCTAGATAATATCTACAATAAACATATGATAGATATTGTATAAAAATCGATATTGGAAACAAGTTACAATTCTAATCAAAATCAATGTATCTATCTATCTATGTTTTTTTATATATAAAGACTAAAGTCATGGTAAGTCGAGTTGACTGTTAGGCATGGATCTCTTGGTCTTGCACAAAAGTTTGTATAAAATACCATAGATGTTGTAAGCCATTGTTGAGGGAGGTGACACATGGCAAGAGGCACAAAAAATATGATGGCTTCTTCAATGTCCCAAGCATTCTTGCAGCAAGCTACATTGTGATGATGTACATTATCCAATGATGTCCATGTGATTTGACTACAAGAAAGTTAGAAGTGACCATCTTGACTACTGTGATAGTAGTAAGAATCCTCCAAACAAATATCCCACCAAAACTAATTACAAAGTCGTCCCATCATAAAGAAATATATACGTAATAACATATATTAAACAAGAGGGCATGGGTCCAAGCATCACACCATACATAAATAGGAAGCATAGTAGCAGAGTACATTCAAGCAGCCTGAAGATTTTCACCACGAATCTTGGTCATTTGCCTTCTCTAGAAGGTACCATCTTGAAAGGTCTTATAGTAAAGAAGAAAAACAACCTAGGGTTAACTGAGAACTCTTACAGATGTAAATGACCTAGCATTTTCCTATATTTTGGTTATAGGTGAGAGCCAAGAATCCTTTCTCTCTGACTTAAACTAACAAATTGCTGAAGCTATCAAGAATAAAAAATCACAAATCTGTATCAATTACATCATCAACATGTCAGTGAGTTAATTTCAACTGCAGTTGTCTCATGGATTGAGAATTCATCAATGAGATAAAATTGATTTACTTCTACAATTTAAAATTTAAAATAGATTTCATTGTTTCTAATTTTTAAACCCAAATGTTGTAAAAATTATTGATTTCAAGACTAAACAACATCCAGGAATAGAGGGTTCAATGCATGAAAGGAAATGTTGAAGAACATTTAGAATGCCAACGCTGAAATAGATTGCTCCTCAAACTGATTTGGTTTCATAGCGCCACAAATGTCACTATGAATTTATGTAAGAACTTCAAAGTGCCGTTGCATATCATTGATCACAAAAAAAAAGTTTGTGAACAATTGAACATATGTGAATATACACTAAGAAATAAAATCTGCATGGCATATTGGCAGAATATCGAATATAACAAAAATTATTATGCATTCAACCTTTATATATTATTTTTTAAGCCAACAACAAATGAAAACATATTTCATGTCCTCAATAATGGCAACTAAAGTAAAAATATGTTAATGAATGTCAGCAAAAATAAACATGTGTATAACATGTTCATGTATGTACAGCGTCAAGGCCCAATGACAGACAACTAACTTATTCAATTGTACAGTAACATGTGTATAACATGTTCATGTATGTACAGCGTCAAGGCCCAATGACAAACAACTAACTTATTCAATTGTACAGTACAGGGCCCTAGATTTTGATTTGATATTGGGATCTGGCACAACTGAAGTACCATCTAATTCAGCAAATTTGATAAGCATTGTGACATATAAGAAACTATTGAAAATAAACAAATACTAAACCATTATTTTTTTATATTAAACCATTATTTTTATCGAAATACACAAATGCATATCCATAAGACCTATACAAAGTTAGAGGCCCCTTCAATGATTCCAATAAAGATATATCCAACTTTATAAAAAGACAAAAATGCAAGCACATGTTTCATGCTTGTTTGGGTAATAGCGACTAAATTACTTAACAACATGCTAAAAAGATCTAATATTTCCAAAAGATGTAGATCCTACATCTCACTTTTCCACAATCTTTTGTTAAGGCAATCATATGAGCTGAACATCAAATAGCTTTTGTGTCCAAATCAGAATTTATCAAATTTAGATACCCTATCTACAAATATCTTCAGACGTCCACAATTTTGATTGTTACTAATGACTTTTCTTTTCCTATCCATTAAAAATAAAATCTTAACAAAAGTTGTACCTTATGAAAGAAGATCAAGAACTCGAACCTTGAAATCCAGCATCTCGCTGTACTGAACTCCCAAGTAGAAAGGGTTGATTCCAGTAACATATTGTGAAGTATTTGGTTGAAGAACAGTACCAGCATCCGAGGCATAGTTGGCCCCATGACGAAAATCAGAGCCTAATGACTGCAGATATGGACTAAGAAAAGGCAAGCCGAAAGCTTGAGCTGCTCAATTGCCATCAATGAAAATGTCAATTACTGACTGGAGCCTCATTTTCCCTTTTTTTAGCAGATGAGCATGGAGCCGATTACTTCTTTGAAGGAGAGAACCAGGTCTAGCCAGCATGCCATAACAACCTATGGTGGTAGCAAGTACCAATCCCAACTCCCTGCCAAATTTAAGAAGCTGCTAGCAGTTCAGCTGAGAAATCTTGCCAAATCTGGCAAGCTCATCAAGGTCAAGAACTCCTTCAAGATTTCGGAGGAGCTGAAGAAGCCCGTGAAGCCCAAGTAGGCCAAGCCTGTAAAGGCTAAAGCCCCGGCCAAGAAGCTCGCAGTTAAGCCCAAGAAGGCTAAAACACTCACCAAAGTAGCCAAGGCTCCTAAAGTCCCTGAGCCGAAGCCTACAACGTCCCCTAAGAAGGTAGAGAAGGCAATGCAACAATGCCTGATAAGAAGGCGGTACCTGCAAAGAAAGAAAATCCTGCCAAGAGGCTTGCCTCTTCCTAGGCTATAAAGAGGGCGACTTCTCCTAAACTAAAAAGGGCAGTGCTTGCCGCAAAGAAGGCCTAGAAATAAGATGATGCAGTTGAATTTCTAACTGCAAATCTGATATTTGAATTGAATAAATTGTAAACATAAATTAATTTTAATTAGAATTGGCATCAAGAAGTAGAACTGTGTTGATGTATTTAATGGAGATGAATTGTCACTCAGTCAAGGCCAATTGAATGATTCTATCTGCCCTCTCCCAAACTTCTGTTCTATTATTATTATATAAGTTGATTAATGGTTTTATTTGAGATGAAAATAATTGTAATTTTTGTTGTAATTTAACATTGATCCTTGTGAAAAAGGATGTTGGTATGCTATGGTTATTTAAACATGGAATTTCTGGATTATTTTGTGTTGGATTCAGCTATGGCCATAGTGTGATATAAATTAACAATGACTTATCTCAACTTTATTTACAACCTTGAGATCTTGCACCTTATAAATAATGAGATTTCTGGACAATGTCTTCGACTCAGGAGACTGCAAAGCCTGTTGTCAGGAATGTGGTCAAAGAAAATAAGTCGAGGGGTTCCAAGGGATCAAAACTGCTACCTTCTCATCCCACATATTTTTAGGTTTCAATTCTTGGCCTCTGAATTTTTTTCTCACATTAGGTTTTGAACGCACAAGTCTCATTTCCCCTTTTTTTAGAAGATGAGCACGGAGGCGATTACATCTTTGAAGGAGAGAACCGGGTCTAGCCAGCATGCTATAACAACCTATGTTAGCAGCAAGTACCAATCCCAGCTCCCTGCCAATTTTAAGAAGCTGCTATCAGTTCAGCTGAGAAATCTTGCCAAATTTGGTAAGCTCATAAAGATCAAGAACTCCTTCAAGCTTTCGGTAAGAAGGTAGAGAAGGCAATGCAACAATGCCTGATAAAAAGGTGATACCTGCAAAGAAAACAGATCCTGCCAAGGGGCTTGCCCCTACCTAGGCTATAAATAGGGAAACTTCTCCTAAACTGAAAAGGGCAGTGCCTACTGCAAAGAAGGCATAGAAATAAGATGATGCAGTTGTATTTCTAACTGCAAATCTGATATTTGAATTGACTAAACTATAAACATAAATTGATTTTAATTAGAATTGACATCAAGAAGTAGAACTGTGTTGATGTATTTAATTGACAACACCTTTTTTTATTCTGTTTATGTTTTTATTTACTGTAATTTTTTCAATTGAAAATAGGCAAAATGTTCACTTAATGGAAGTTTAATGTACAACCTCAGTGAGTCTAGCAGTTAAAAATATGTGTTTCCTATTTGAAAGTCACAGGCACAATCCAGAAAAGATAGAATATGAAGAGGTCTTTTATGCTACAAACAAAGAATCTTACACATCAATTTAGTGTCTAGCTAAAATATGTTACAATCTAGAAAAGATAGAATATGAAGAGGTCTCTTATGTCACAAACCTGTATCAATTACATCATCAACATGTCAGTGAGTTAATTTCAACTGCAGTTGTCTCATGGATTGAGAATTCATCAATGAGATAAAATTGATTTACTTCTACAATTTAAAATAGATTTCATTGTTTCTAATATCTAAACCCAAATGTTGTAAAAATTATTGATTTCAAGACTAAACAACATCCAGGAATGGATGGTTCAATGCATGAAAGAAAATGTTGAAAAAGATTTAGAATGCCAACGTTGAAATAGATTGCTCCTCAAACTGATTTTGTTTCATAGCACCACAAATGTCACTATGAATTAATGCAAGAACTTCAAAGTGCCTCTGCATATCATTTATCACAAAAAAATAAAAAATAAAATAAAATTGGTGAACAATTGAACAAATACGTGAATACACACTAAGAAACAAAATCTACATGTCATATTGGCAGAATATCGAATATGACAAAAATTATTATGCATTCAACCTTTATATATGATTTTTGAAGCCAACCACAAATGAAAACATATTTCATGTCCTCAATAATGGCAACTAAAGTAAAAAGATGTTAATGAATCTCAACAAAAATAAACATGTGCATAACATGTTCATGTATGTACAACGTAAAGGCCCAATGACATACAACTAACTTATTCAATTGTACAGTACAGGGCCCTAGATTTTGATTTGATGTTAGGATCTAGCACAACTGAAGTACCATCTAATTCATCAAATTTGAGAAGCATTGTGACATATAAAAAACTAGTGAAAATAAACAAATATTAAACCATTATTTTTTGATATTAAAGCATTATTTTTATCAAAATACGCAAATGCATATGCATGAGACCTGTACAAAGTTAGAGGCCTCTTCAATGATTCCAATAAGGATATATCCAATTTTATAAATAGACAAAAATGCAAGCACACGTTTCATGCTTGTTTGGGTAATAGCGACTAAATTACTTAACAACATGCTAAAAAGATCTAATATTTCCAAAAGATGTAGATCTTACATCTCACTTTTCCACAATCTTTTGTTAAGGCCATCATATGAGTTGAACATCAAATAGCTTTTGTGTCCAAAAGCATAATTTATCAAATTTAGATACCCTATCTACGAATATCTTCAGACGTCTATAATTTTGATTGTTACTAATGACTTTTCTTTTCCTATCCATTAAAAATAAAATATTAACAAAAGTTGTACCTTTTGAAAGAAGATCAAGAACTTGAACCTTGAATCCAACATCTCGCTGTACTGAACTCCCAAGTAGAAAGGGCTGATTCTGGTAACATATTTGTGAAGTATTTGGTTGAAGAATAGTACCAGCATCCAAGGCATAGTTGGCTCCATGACGAAAATCAGAGCCTAACGACTGTAGATATGGACTAAGAAAAGGCAAGCTGAAAGCTTGAGCTGCTCAATTGCCATCAATAAAAATGTCAATCACTGACTGGAGCCTCATTTTCCCTTTTTTTAGTAGATGAGCATGGAGCCGATTACTTCTTTGAAGGAGAGAACCAGGTCTAGTCTAGCCAGCATGCCATAACAACCTATGGTGGTAGCAAGTACCAATCCCAACTCCCTGCCAAATTTAAGAAGCTGCTAGCAGTTCAGCTGAGAAATCTTGCCAAATATGGCAAGCTCATCAAGGTCAAGAAATCCTTCAAGATTTCGGAGGAGCTGAAGAAGCCCATGAAGCCCAAGTAGGCCAAGCCTGTAAAGGCTAAAGCCCTGGCCAAGAAGCTCGCAGTTAAGCCCAAGAAGGCTAAAACACTCACCAAAGTAGCCAAGGCTCCTAAAGTCCCTGAGCCGAAGCCTGCAATGTCCCCTAAGAAGGTAGAGAAGGCATTGCAACAATGCCTGATAAGAAGGCAGTACCCACAAAGAAAGAAAATCCTTCCAAGAGGCTTGCCTCTTCCTAGGCTATAAAGAGGACGACTTCTCCTAAACTGAAAATGGCAGTGCCTGCCGTAAAGAAGGCCTAGAAATAAGCTGATGCAGTTGAATTTCTAACTGCAAATCTGATATTTGAATTTGAATAAACTCTAAACATAAATTAATTTTAATTAAAATTAGCATCAAGAAGTAGAACTGTGTTGATGTATTTAATGGAGATGAATTGTCACTCAATCAAGACCAATTGAATGATTCTATCTGGCGATTACATCTTTGAAGGAGAGAACCAGGTCTAGCCAGCATGCCATAACAACCTATGTTGGCAGCAAGTACCAATCCCAACTCCCTGCCAATTTTAAGAAGTTTCAAGCAGTTCAACTGAGAAATATTTCCAAATCTAGCAAGCTCATCAAGATCAAGAACTCCTTCAAGCTTTTTATAAGAAGGTAGAGAAAGCAATGCAACAATGCCTGATAAAAAGGCGATACCTACAAAGAAAGCAGATCCTGCCAAGAGGCTTGCCTCTGCCTAGGCTATAAATAGGGAAACTTCTCCTAAACTGAAAAGGGAAGTGTCTGCCACAAAGAAGGCCTAGAAATAAGATGATGCAATTGTATTTCTAACTGCAATTTTGATATTTGAATTGAATAAACTATAAACATAAATTGATTTTAATTAGAATTAACATCAAGAAGTAGAACTGAGTTGATGTATTTAATTGACAACACCTCTTTTTATTATGTTTATGTTTTTAATTTTTTTCAATTGAAAATAGGCAAAATGTTCACTTAATGGAAGTTTAATGTACAACCTCAGTGAGTCTAGCAGTTAAAAATATGTGTTTCCTATTTGAAAGTCACAGGCACAATCCAGAAAAGATAAAATATGAAGAGGTCTCTTATGCTACAAACAAATAATCTTACACATCAATTTAGTGTCTAGCTAAAATATGTTACAATCCGGAAAAGATAGAATATGAGGAGGTCTCTTATGCCACAAACAAAAAATCTTACGCTCTAGTGTTTGGCTAAAATATGTTATTCTCAGCTAAAATATGTTATTCTCATTAAACGATTAAAAACCAAAAATTAATTTTTCATAAATTTCTCTATGAGTAAATAAAGAGGCCTTACAAACATCAAACATCCATTTGAGGCTGGCCTAGCTAAACTGTAATGTTGCATTAGATTATTCTTATTATCATATTCACTTTAAGTCCATTTGAATATATGTTTGCCCAATACAGCACATGGTCAGTGCTGCAGTGTCCTGCCCTCTTCAAATGTAGAACAGCTTGAGGAAGGTTAAGAGAGAGGGAAATCACATCACTAAGGATCATGAAATGAGACAAAGAGTAACAATATTATTAAGAGGGTGACACAAAAGCAAATTGGATATGGAAGTATATGAAGATATAACTAAGCTTTTTACACTTAACTTTCAATTCCTATTACCATTTACTTGCCCAATAACATTTCATTCCATGTTCTCTCTTTGACACACGCTAATGTATTACGTAAACAATTTACATAATGTGACCATTGCTATAACGCCATAACACTGTGACACCACCCTTGATGGTCACAACAATGACAAACATAGCTAAAAACATCCCTTCCAGCAGTCCAATGAAGATGTCCTAGAGGCTAGAGTCTATTCTATTTTGTACAGCCTTCTCTGATGATGTGATACTAAAGATTCCTTTTACAAAATTTTATTGATCCTGCAAAGCTAAAGAGAATATTGTACCCTGTACATCTTGTACTCTCTACTTCTGATCTGTACCTGTGACCTGTACATGAGATATGTACCAGAATCTTGTTCCAGTATCCTATAGTTGTACCATAGCCACCTTGTCGTCTGCAACTACTCAAGACTATATCCTGTTGTGCATGTACCCAGCCATATCCCAAGCTATTATGTTGTATATGCACCCAGTTCTATTCTAATCTATATCCTGCTGTCAACATTTCCACTTACAACAATATTATTTGTGTTGGAATCAGGAAGTCTATAGGCCTTTGAAAAATCAATGAATTGAACAAATATGTACTTATTGCCTTTTTAGCTTTTTGTTTTGTATCACAATTATAAGCAGGACAACCAAAAATTATAAGGTATTTGATTGAAGATTTTATCTTGGGTGACACTTCTTCAGATGTCCTTCCTCAGAACTGCTTTACTTGGATTTCAATTCAATAAGGAAACAAAAGTGTTGGTTGCTTCCGCCATGAACCTGTTAGGTAGGCCTTTATCTTCAACATGTTCCTAGCAATTACCATCATGGTTCTATTATTTCATTTAGGCACCCCATTTTATTGAGGCATATATGGAAGAGTCGGCTACATTTTATGCCTTGGTGCTTAGGTGATCTTTAAAAAATATCTTGAAACATATTCCACTATCACTTGTCCTCAGACTCTTCATCTTTTTGTCACTGAAATTTTCATCTTGCATGGAAAATGCAACCTGAACTTCTGTGAAGAATAAAAATAATGCTATCTAATTTTTTAGAACAAAAAGATCCCTGAATTGGAAACCTTGCATTCCTTGACATAACCACACCCCATTGATTTCCAGCAGTTGCCATTGATGTCACATAAAATCCCTCTTCCTATTTCTTACTAATCCATTTAAATGGAAAAGAATCGCTCACTTTATATGATTGTTGTGTATAGAGTGTACCTAAGAAAAACCGGTGCATCATCAGATCACTACAAGGAAGTTTAGTAAACACTCAAAAGCCTCAACATCAAGAGTATTTCCTAGAAGCACAAACATTACAGATATTACTCCAACAGTCCAGAGTAACAATCAATACCCCAACTGCAACAACATGGGTTGCTTTATTTTAGGAACTACTATGGCTAAATCAAACTCCAGCAAACATTTATGCTAGCTTCTATACTCTTTAACTTCGAGATATCTAGCTTCTAGAATCTATACTCTTAAACTTAAAAATATTAATGGCACAGAGATCTAATTTTAAGGTATTAGGACCATTTTTTTCGATGCATGCATTTCACTTCAACAATGTTCCCTATTATGTTCAGGTTGTTTAGAAGTTAGACGTTGTATAGGTTCTATCAAAGAAAGGTTGTTTAAAATTAAAAACCGATTGCTAATACCATGAATACAGTCCTACACTAAAGAAATGTAAAGATTCCTAGACCACTTTTCCTGAAAATAAAGAATAAAAAAATAGCAGATTAGTTTCTAGCAGTTATAGTAACCTAAAAGACTTTGATGAATCAAATTTAGTAGTATAAGTCAAACCTTTACATGAGTGCCAGGAAAAGCAGATGCTTGAAGCGTTTCCTGTACTTCACTTGTAAAATTCTTTTTCGGCTTGCTCAGGATTAATGCAGCGTGATCAGGAGCTGCAACAATAGAAGTTATTTGATAGCCACTATCCCATCGTCTGTGAATACCTTCACTTGGATAGAGAAAATCAAGCTCAACAACCTGAACAAGTGCAACTAGTAGTTAATGAGAAATAATGGTTTATTAAAGAGATAAAGTTTATAAAGCAAATAACATGGAAAATGCAACCTGAACTTCTGTGAAGAATAAAAATACACAAACTTTTCGAAAATTACTGAGCAATTTCAGTACAGAACTCAATACAGGATCCCTTTATTGGGGTTTGTAGACAAACAAGGGTTAACAAATATGGGATGCATGGCCTACATTTTTGAGCTGGGAAACCTTACAATGCAATCCATCAATCTCTTCATCCAGGTCCCATGAATGGGATTCACCCTCAATTGCAATTGTTCGTTCTGGTGATTCGATATGCTGCTCAGCCCCTCTCTACAAAAATCAATCAATATCACCGTACGCATATCTCCATGAAGTGGATAAAATAGCAACAGGCGTGCTCAATTGACAGAATGGTACCTTGATCGGAAGGGCCCTGAAGGGTAAGTAGAATTCCATCTGGGCACTGATGCCATCAACAAAAAGCTTATGCAGCGGTTTGAAAAGGAAAATTGTATGGGTTTCCAGAACGAGTCTATGGGAGGAATGCCACCATCGAAATCAAACTCCCAATAATTTTGAAGGGTATGTTTCAGAGAAGGGTCAACCCTTCTCTACAAAAATTAATCAATATCACCATACACATATCTAAAATATCAACGATCGTGCTCAATTGATGGAATGATACCTTGATCGAAAGGGCCCTGAAGCACGGATGCCATAAACAAAACACTGATGCAGCCAAATCCAGAAGACACCCACACGTTCAATATTTTTCGTCTAATCCATGACGCTCCACAGGGCCAAGGACTGCACAGTGGCCAGCGAATTCAAGCAAGATCCTCAACTCGATGACACAAGTCCTAGCCACTCCCATGTGACATGGAACAGTGTTTCAGAAAACCTACCAAAGGCTAAAAAGGTAAGATAGGTATAGTTTCAGTTATAACAAGAACTTTAATCTAAGGGTGGAAAACATTTTAATCGTCTAACATCAAATTAGAGGGACCATAATAAGACACGTAATCCAAGAGGAGAGTTGATTGCAAAGAGAAACGCCTTACGAAGTAAAAAGGTTAGACAAATATTCATATAACTCATTTTACAATTTTATTATTGTTTGGAGTACATACAACACATCATGACATTAAAATATTTTATTAAACTAAGCGACAGGGAATGCTAGGTATGTGGCCTTGTTTATTTCAATTTCAATAATTCTAATATCTATGTTTAATTTATCTTTCAATATTAATGTATTTAATTAATCAAAATATTCATAGTTATTAATATAATATAATATATGAAATAAAAATATTATATATATATATATATATATTTGGCTAGACTGGCACAATTACTACTATGACCTTTATGTTTTTATGTCTAGTTACTATTTTAATCTCTAGGTGTCTATTTATGCCTAATGGGAATGTGAACCTCAACCTCCATACACATAATACTTAATTTTCAAGGTCATTACTAATTAAGTTGCCCCAAGAGCTAACATAAATTATAAATATTTAAATAATGCAACCTTTAATAATATAAAATATCTTATTTTTATATATATATATATATTTAAGATTATAATTACTTTTTTAATATTATTAAATAAGGTTATTGTGCTTATAATAATTTTTTGTTTGAAGTTATCTGTGTTTTCTTCTATTACCCAAGAGATAGTACAAGATCATCCTACGAAACCAAATGATCTGAACTTGCCTAGGAGGAAATCAGGTCTGTTGACCATCTTCTTGTTGAATAAGCAGTCCAAAATTTAAATTTTGCATGTGTTTGAGTAAAACAAAAGGAAAGACCATATCATCAACACGCCTATCGCTAGCAAGCCTGCAACAAGAGGCTTCCAACATAGAGTAAAACACATTATTCATTAGAAGACTCAATTGGGGCCAGTCCTTTCTACTGGAACCTAGTGGGAACGTATGATGATTGCATAAAACATGCCTCTATTCTATCTTGTCTAATATCCAGCTGAGGCATATGAAATTCCACGTGTTGATGATCTCTTTTAATTCCAGTTACTACCTATAGAATGCATGATTTCTCTCACAGTCCTCCATGCAGTGCTCTTGCTAGTAGTGTTTTGATCTACGAGTATAATAATAATGTCTGAATATATAAGGTGTGCCTTCCTCTGGTATGGTTGGGGTCAAGTACTAAGTCATGGAATTTGTTGATGAGCTTCGTGTCTGATGGGAGTCCTTCCTCATTAGCCATTGTAGCTTCCCAATCTTGAATTACATTGCGGGTTGCAGTAGAAGTGGTGCCTTTGTATCTATTGGTAGCCTTTATGCCATGTGTGCTACCACGACCCTGGCCTTCACCTCGACGAGAGCCACTCAACACCCGACCTCGAGAACCTCATCATGAAGTGGTGTTGCAAACCCAAGTTGAGGAGGGGCAATCCATCTTGCCAAACTAGTGTCTTCATCCCTTATTATTTTATTTGATGTTGCAATAACCAAAAGAATCACTTTCCACTATAACTGAGAAATGATTGGAGTCTCTTAAAGGATGCAGGTCTCTGATGCTTAATATTCTAGATCTTGAAGACACTAAGGAATAATCATGAAATTCAATGTTGCATTCATAAAACATAAATTGGGCTTGAAATTGTCAGTTTCTCATTCCACTTATTTCTTTGCTCCACAATTGAGAATGAAACATGGTAAACCAAAGGTGCAGTTGAAAACTAACCAGACATAAGGCTCTCCCACCCACCATAAGAAAATAGATCCTTCCCCACAACTTGAAGAAAAGAGCAATCCACTTACCAATGGATATGCGAATAATCAAAGTGTTGTCGAGTTTCCTTGGTGAGAGAGCTCTCACTGATGTAGAAACAAGTACATAGACATATTTGAAAGACCCATACCAAATTTTGCAAGAGGCCAAACCAAAGAAAGAAGGGGCTGATTTAACAAGGATCATAGTTGTGTCCCATCCTGGCTTGCGAGTCGAGCCACCAGAAAAGAAAAAACCACAAAATCGATACCGAAAGCCATTTTCGTGGACAAAATAGAATTCACTCAACCCACCCCAATTCATTTTAGAGACTAACACAGAAAAAACAAACTTAAATTTCCTACCTCTACAGGCAATATTTCAAAAGAAAATAATTTCCAGCAAGCACACAATCCAAATGATAGTAGTTTCCATTTTCCACAAATTTGCAAACACAGGATTCCTAACAGGTTATATAGAATAATAGAGAAAAACATACCCACGAAGAGGTGAGTAGGCGTCAATCCCTGGTTTCATCCCCTTGTCCCCAGTGGTGAACCACCACATGCAGCTAAACATTCTCCTTTGCATTAACCTTTCAAACTGTCTGACCACCCTCAAGGTTGTTATTTGTAACCGATATATGAATACCAACAATGTATTGCACCCACCTCTTGCCATGATCTTTCTCTTGTTTCCATTTATCTCTTGTCTACGAAGTTAATGATGCATCTAGTTGCATGTGGGGGGTGACCACCAAATGCATGTGGGGGTTGACCGCGTGGCCACCTACTCCCTTCATCACCATCGATCATAATCAACACTACCCAATCCCATATCCCAATGGATCACTCATTCATCCTCTCACCCCCATCGGGGAGTGCTTAGAATGCATGTTTTTAATTAGGTGTGATTCCCAATTTTTTTTATATGGATGATTGTAGAAAAAATATCTTTAAAATATTAAAATTGAATATATTATATAGAGAAAGTTGTAAAATAATTAGTAGATCATGGTAGTTTTGTTGGCTTAACAAGTCAAAAAGGTTGGCAATGTGGCAAAGATTATGAAAATTAGACAGATGAGAGTAAGATTCGTAGAGTCCAAGAGAAAGTTATTTTCATCTTCATCCCTCTTAGTATCACAAAGCTGGCAAACTCTTTGACCCAAGATATTTTGGAAATCTACAAACTACCAATTTAGCATGAAAAATAATATTAAATTTAAATATATACATTTAAAAAAAAATATTTATAAATCATAATTTTGTTTTAAAATTTCATTTCAATTAGTAATATTTATTATTTATTATATTATTTTCTAAAATATATATAATGTTACTTCTTATGATCGTCGACTACTAAGCAATAACCCAAGAATCGAACCTTCTTACTTAGGTTGTACCTGATTGATAACCCTAAGGATCCCAATAATATAGTCACCTTGTCCATAAGTTCCTTTCCTGCCTGCTCACCCGAAACGCCAATAAGAATATCATCGATCCCGATCCCAATCTGTAACTGGTGGCTATGGATCTGCGACTGGATTTGTATATGGATCCGTAACTAGCTTTGCCACTCGATCTACCGAGGAAAAAAAAAAAAAAATTAAATTTTAGAAAAAATATTATATTTATCAAATATATTTTATTTAATTTATTAATATTTATATAAAACCTATATTTTTTACTTTATATGAACTAAAAAAATGTTTTTCCATATTTAATATGAGTTGTGGTGATTGTATTAATCTAAAATATTTGGAAATGTGTCCCTCCGTTTATTATTATTTATTATATTTGGAAATGATTATTTACTTATATTATGGTTTGAATTAAGATTTTAATTTAGTTGTTTAAAAGCATTTTAGATTAGCTAATTTGACTTCTAAAGTAAAATGTTTAATAATATTGTGTTCCAAAATTCAACAATAATTAAAAACTTTAAAGCATGGCTAATATTTATTTTAAATAATAAAATAATATAAATATAAATTAAAATATAAAATATAAAATTTCATGCTGACCTCATTTTCTTGAAATAAAAATAATTTAATACTATTTATACTTTCACTCAGCTCTTCTTCTATCATCATTCAATAATTGTCCTGATGATGGATCCCTGTTGGGATTTGAAACATTGACAAGCATGATTATTACTGTGGGTACTCCAAAATTCAACTAAAAAAAATAAAAATAAAAAATGAACCACAAATGCCTGAAATCCAAAAAAAAAAAGTAATTAAAAAGTTTTTAAACTTTTTTTTAGCTAAATTAAACATACATTTTATATTAATTATTTTTATTATTATTTTCGTTTTTAAATTAAAATATTTGAAAATACTGAATTTCATAAAATACCATTAAAAAAATCAAGAATAATCAAACAGATGTTTCCTTACATTTTATATCAATTAAACTAACTTATTAAATTATAAATTTTTTAAACATCACAATCCATGTTCAAATATAATACATATTTTAACATCTGTTTTAGGATGTTTCCCATGATTTAAACTAAATAAAAATAAAATTTATATTCGAATGTTTAAAAATATAAAGTTTTGTTTATAGTGATTAAGATTACTCATAAAATACTCTGATGGGGTGTATCAACATTTGGCAGGTTCAGCTCGGATTACATCTCATGAGGCATGTGGTAAGTGTAATGATGTTGAACCATAAAGTGATGCAACGAGTTAGCGGTCAATCGAACCCTCTAGACCTACCTCTAGTTGTTATATTCGGTGGTGGTGATATGATAACTATTGTTTTTTTGGGTGATGAACTCTACGTGTAGGGTGGAAAATGAGAGAGTCAAAGGCCGAGCGAGCTTTCCAAGGCCACAAGGTCGCTAGACCTCTGTGGAGTGTTCGGACTCTAGCGTTGTGGCTTCTTTGTTGGGTTGGTGTGCATTCATATGGGACCCTGGTTCATTTGGATGTTTTACTTGTTTCTGATGTGTTAAGGTTGAGTATGAAGGGTGGAAACCCGGGAGCCACCACAAGAGGGTTGTCTTACTACGGTGGGTTCTCGTTGGTTTCGAGTTTCTTGTTTATAATTCGTTAAGGTCTTTCCCTCTAGTGCGATTGCTGGTGGTGGTTTGGAATTCGACGTTGCACATTACCTTCTAGGAGGATTGACTATATTGGTAGACACATTTGATTTATGAAGATAACTCTCTCATCGTCGATCAGGGTCTGTGGTGGCACTTGTTTATGTTGAGGATCTTGGGAAAACTCCGTAAAAGAGGGTATGTTTTTTGTCACAGAGCAGCGTATAATTCCCTAGTTACTTGTCTCCTACTACTGTGTACTGAAGAATTAAGTGATCCATTGAGTGTGTGGTTGTATGGTTTTGGGTTGAGACTTGTAGTCAACCCTCCCCTATTTTCCTTGTGAACTGATAGAGGCATAGCATCGTTTAGGAGATTCAATGGCTTGGTCAGTGCTATAAGGCTAGAATAGGTTGTGCGTGGTATTGTTCGTGGGAGCTAGGGTGTGTGCAGTTGGTTCTCTCCTCCTCGGAGTTTGTTCCCTCTCCGGTCATTCTGAGCGGCGGTTTTCAGGAGCGGCCAATCATGCCTCGACAGCATGGGCGACCTCGCAGTGGAGATGGGCATCAAGAACATGTTCGACGACAACAAAGTGGTTCGAGATTGGTGACAGAGGATAAGGTCAACGGTGAATGGGGGGATGCAGCTGCTCAACCTTGTTAGCTTTTTCTAGGCAGAGTGGAGGCTCCAACCTCATTAGAAACTATTGAAAATTAGTTGAGAGACATCCAAGATAACTTGGACATCATGAGAGATCACTGGTATGAAGACAAGAACGAATTAGTGGCCCATTTTAATGACATCCAATTTTGCCTCAATGAAACTCTGGAGCTGCTTGAGAGCATATGTCACAATCAAAGGCACCTCAATGATCACTTGCGTGATCTGAAGGCCAAAGTGGAGCACATTTATTTCCATATGCATGAGCGGGTCGACTCCTCTGTAGGCCCTCTTGGAATTACACCTCACCACACTTCATGACATGTTTATCTCAAGCTCTTGGTCCTTTTTGTCATATTTTTGTAATGTAAGGCTAGTAAGCCTATCAGAAATAATGGTCATCTGGTTACATCCTCTGTTATCTCTGGCGCCCCTAGCTTTGCCCTTTGTCTATAGTGAAGCTAAGGGGGGCATGAAACCTATTTTTGTACTTTGGATTCCACTGATGATAATATAATGATGCTCTTTTAAACGACAAAAAAAAGTACTCATAAAATAAAATATTTAGAAATAATAATTAATATTCTAATTTGTAATATTATAATTTAAAAATATTACTTACAATTTTAAAAAGAGATTTTCTATCATAATGTAAAATATTTCAATGAGTACTCAATTAATTCACACAATTCTTTTCACTTATTCTTCACATTTCCAAAAAATAGTTGTTTAGCCTTGGCTTATCTTTGCAAGATTTTTCAGTTGACCTACTACAATAAAACCAATACTTCGATGTTTTATGTCTTCATGCATGTGATACCATGTCTCTTTTGCATGATGCACACATAAACCATAGAAACTCAATGTGAACATGTAGTTCCATTACTCTTAGATATGTCAAAAAGTAACAACCCGGTTATTAAATGAGGAAATGAGGAACTTCATCAATAGATGAAAAAAGTCGCTAATGTTATTCTCAGATTGCATAAAAAGGTCTCTAACAACCATCTCGGATTGTCCATAATGCATGTTCCAAGAACATAACCAATAATCAACCATGTAGAATAATTTGTGCCCCTATACTCACAATATGGCAAGATGGTTGGCGAACACTAAGTACTCCCAGAACTTGACACAGGTTGGTGCAGCACTTCCAAACATAAACAAAAAAAATATAGTAATTAAAATCACACTCCAAAGCTTTAATTAAATCAAAACTCTCAAACTTTATTTCCCCAAAAGATTACATGACTATTTATTTAGAGGAGAGAAGTTTCTTGAATCTCTTATAGAGAAACTTCCTCCTAAATATTTGGAGGAAGTTGAGAGCTATCCTCTCAATTTTAGGATTCTATCCTAACTTCCCTATCTCCTAATTAATTCTAGAATGACTCACTAGTTCTAGAAAATCCTAGATTCTTTAATTAATTAATTACATAAAATTAAATATGAGATGCTCCTCCATCATACTACCCAAGTAGAAAAATTCCATGTCCTCCTAACCATGAGTCTTGTTCTTATGTCTTCCTGGATCCCATATATAATTTTGTTCATGTTCTTGTCCTTTTACATCTGCTTCTCAAAATTTACAGTAACTCCACTCATGCTTTTCTCACTGCAAAACATTTGTCTTCACCATGCTTCTACTTACCATTTCAAGAGGAATTTTCCTAACCACGAAAACCATCAAAAGAAGAGTATATGACCAGACCAATATACCTTCACTCTTATCCCATGCTTTTAAACTTGTTTCTTGAAATATTTGCTCTGCTTGATTGAAATTTGTCTCGATGTTGCTGTTAGTTCCAGTCTTCGCAGCCTGTCACCAGGGATCAACATGAGCTCTTACTATGTCTGGTTTTGTTAGATGTTTTGCACATTATGTTCAGCACAAAACATGTCACAAGTGTGTCCATCAGAAGAAGCTCGGAAAAATATTTCCAAGATATGATCGAAATGATTGAGTGATTCTTGGTTATGCATGTTTTGAGGTCAGTTGTTGTGCACAATGACAAGTTTAGTACAAAATCGGTTTCTGAAATAATGGTAAAGAATTTTTAAAAAGTGAAAGATATTTTTGTTCATCACATACTAAATAACAAAAACCTCCTTCAGTTTATGCACAGGTGCTACTATGTGGGAGATATACGGTGATATTTGGAGCCTACATTAAAACAAAGCAATTTTTTCATATTTTTTACTGTTTTAGTCATTTTAGTTCGGGACCATTTTACAACCGATGGAAAGTAATTTTGCAAAACCAAAGGAGGTTTTTGTTAAGCAAAAGCCATATAACAAAAAACTCTTTCATTTTATTCACAGGTGTCATGGATTGGGATATGTGACTAGATCGTTACAGCTCATTTTCACAGATTTAAATTTTTAATGATTTTCTGTTTTAGAGATGATTTTGCGGAACAGATTGCGAGCTACTGGAAATGAATTTCCCAAATTTGAGAGAGGTTTGTCTCCAACATGACCTTATCTACAAAAATCTCTTTTAGTGTTGTAACAGGTGCTATGGTTAGGAGATACGAGTTCATCTTCAACACCTATTTTCAGAAATTCGGCCCAAGTTTAATGTAACTAATTCTATTTTGAAGAAAATGGTTGAGCTCAATCCCTTAGTACAAGGATGAGAAAATGTATATATTTTATGAATTTCATAGTGTAGGGGTTGGATTTTGGTAGAAGGTTGGACTTTTGAGAAAGCCTTGAGCTTCATTGTACACTCATATCAACATTTTGGCTAAGGAATTGAGATCAGGATTTGCAGCACTCTTTGGGATCCATGTGGCAATTTGTCTTGGTACAGTGCTTTCCTTTGTAATTGTGAATTTATTTATGTGATTGTATGCCATTATCTCTCTTATTTCTTCTCAGCTAAATCAAACAAGAGTGTAAGTAGAATCCATTGAAATTGCAGTGCTCTACTTGAGGTTTGCTTTAGTCTTTGATGTTTTCAGCTGTTTGGAGAGGATCCATGAGCTTTCTTGCCCTCTTTAGCTCCTCACCTGTCTAATCCTTCCATCTCATTCAATTTTAAGTGCCAAAAACAATTTCCTACCTTGCCCCATTGAGATCTCTGCAAGACTGAGCCTCATTCCCCGCACCCAAAATCTACCTTTCCATCTGAGCCAACAAAAACATCATTTTATTCAATCAAACTTTTTCACACATATACCTAGCCTAAGATCAGTATTTCTATTAGTCATCTCAAGCCCTCATCGATCATAATTTTCTAAGATTGACCCGGAGAGAGCCCTCTCCTGACCTGGTAGGGCTAGCTACCAGGCTGAGCGTGGTTTGATGTTGGCCTTGGATCCTACCTTTTCAGCCTGAGGTAGATTTAGGCACTAACATAGTGGCGACTCCACTGGGGAAGAGATTGTTTGTTTGTTAGTGTTCTTAGTTTTATAAACTACAGACAGAGTCTGAAGATTAGCCAGGTAGCCTTCGAAACGCTTTTTCTTTGCATTAGCGCAAGTAGATAAAAGCTACTTCAGTCAATCTCCGGTCTAGTCTTATAAACGGAATATCTAACTGGAAAATTGCTCCAGTAAAATTTTGTAATCAAGTTCAGATCTAATTGCTGATGGTGGATAGCAGTCAGACACATATGAAGGCTAAAATCATCTACCTGGCGACTCCACTGTTTGAAATCCCGAGTTTCAAAGTATTGATGGTGGCTCCACTGGCTAAATGAAGGACTCAGATGTTGCTTCAATTTGTTCAAGGTATTCATGTATCGATTTTTCTAATCTTCCTGGTTTTCCTAATCAATTACCAAAGGATGCATACATTTTGAGTAATGGCCCTAAATTAAATGGGGAAGATTTGACTTTGACTCTAGAACATATAGAAAATTTTAAAACATTTGTGGACATTCTTAGAGTTAAAAAGGAAGATGTCTTCATCATATTGTTCTTTGATTCGTTTCAAGGCAAATGTAAAAAATGGATTGAAGGTTTTCCTATCAGATCTATTAAGTCCTTTGCAGATTTTTGGTATATCTTTCTTGAAACATGGATGGAGAAAGAGGAAGAATCCGAAATAGAGGTGCCCTCTATTCAAGGTTTTAGAGAATGGGAAGATATGTGCACGGATGATGAGGTAGATGAAAACTTTTCTTCATCTCTTTCTTCTTATCTGAAATCCTGTCGATGCAGCCATGAAGTTAAGCTTAATTTTTTGCAAGAGTTTGCCATCAAACTTGAAGGAGATCTAACTGAATTGGAGACCCAAATATAGTCCCAGGATTCGGATTGTCGAGTCCCATTCTTTGGGGATCTTTTTCAGCAGAAGGAACAAAAGGTAAGGCTGCCCGTGGATATTTGCATTGATAGTTTGCAGCTGGAAGCATGCATTGAGGAGTTGGGGCAGAAAATAGAGTTTGGTTTTTTCGATCCTATTGCAATGTACATGGAAATTTTTTTCAGTTTAAATGATAGATCAAATTGTCTTTTACACAACCAGACTCGTTATGTGCATGTATGGCTGTCATCCTTTACATTTGTGTCATGGTTGAAGCACTTTCAAGCAACATCCTTGTCACAGTTACTTGATTGGTTGATATGGCATTACAACATTACTTGATCTATCAATTTTGCAGAAAAGTGGGTTAGATTTGTACATAAATAAGCTGCCTGAGGCAGCATTTCAGTTTGCGGTATTTGTTTATGTACATGTTGCAGTATGTATATGTTTTTGGATTGGTATGAGTTGTTTTGGGTTTGCAGTTGTTTGACCATCCATGCCCAATGGAAGAGGCACTGTCTGCTTTTCAGATATCTGTAGTTCTTGGCACCTCCAAGGAGCTACCATCCCCATTGGAGCTGATGTTAGTTCCAGTCTTCGCAGCTTGTCACCAGGGATCAACATGAGCTCTTACTATGTCTGGTTTTGTTAGATGTTTTGTACATGATGTTCAGCACAAAACATGTCACAAGTGTGTCCATTAGAAGAAGCTCAGAAAAATATTTCCAACGGTATATCACGCTTCCATAACCGGTTTCTAGATTAGAAGATATGATCGAAATGAATGAGTGATTCTTGGTTATACATGTTTTGAGGTCAGTTGCTGCGCACAATGACAAGTTTAGTAAAAAATCAGTTTCTGAAATAATGGTAGGAAATTTTTCAAAAGTGAAATATGTTTTTGTTCATCACATACTAAATAACAAAAACCTCCTTCAGTTTATGCGCAGGTGCTACTATGTGGGAGATATACGATGATATTTGGAGTCTACATTAAAACAAAGCAATTTTTTCATATTTTTTACTGTTTTAGTCATTTTAATGCGGGGCCATTTTACAACAGATGGAAAGTAATTTTGCAAAACCCAATGAGGTTTTTGTTAAGAATGCGCCATATAACAAAAACCTCTTTCCGTTTATTCACAGGTGTCATGGATTGGGATATGTGACTAGATCTTTACAACTCATTTTCACAGATTTAAATTTTTGATGATTTTCTGTTTTAGAGATGATTTTTAGGAACAGATTTCGAGCTACTAGAAACGAATTTCCCAAATTTGAGAGAGGTTTTTCTCTAGCATGACCTTATCTACAAAAACATCTTTCCTTTTTGTAACATGTGCTATGGTTTAGGAGATACGAGTTCATCTTCAACACCTATTTTCAGAAATTCGACCCAAGTTTAATATAACTAATTCTATTTTGAAGAGAATGGTTGAGCTCAATCCCTCAGTACAAGGATGAGAAAATGTATATATTTTACGAATTTCATAGTGTAGGGGTTGGATTTTGGTAGAAGGTTAGACTTTTGAGAAAGCCTTGAGCTTCATTGTACACTCATATCAGCGTTTTGGCTAAGGAATTGAGATCAGGATTTGCAGCACCCTTTGGGATCCATGTGGTAATTTGTCTTGGTACAGTGCTTTCCTTTGTAATTGTGAATTTATTTATGTGATTGTATGCCATTATCTCTCTTATTTCTTCTCAGCTAAATCAAACAAGAGTGTAAGTAGAATCCATTGAAATTGCAGTGCTCTACTTGAGGTTTGCTTTAGTCTTTGATGTTTTCAGCTGTTTGGAGAGGATCCATGAGCTTTCTTGCCCTCTTCAGCTCCTCACCTGTCTAATCCTTCCATCTCATTCAATTTTAAGTGCCAAAAACAATTTCCTACCTTGCCCCATTGATATCTCTGCAAGACTGAGCCTCATTCCCCACACCCAAAATCTACCTTTCCATCTGAGCCAACAAAAACATCATTTTATTCAATCAAACCTTTTCACACATATACCTAGCCTAAGATCAGTATTTCTATCAGTCATATCAAGCCCTCATCGATCATAATTTGCTGAGATTGACCCGGAGAGAGCCCTCTCTTGACCTGGTAGGGCTAGCTACCAGGCTGAGCGTGGTTTGATGTTGGCCTTGGATCTTACCTTTTCAGCCTGAGGTAAATCTAGGTGCTAACCGTTGCCAACAAATTCTTCAATCTTCTGATTTATAACAACTTTTAGAAGTCTTCCATCCTCACATTCTATTTTTGGTTCATCATCCCTTGAAGCATTCCAATCAAGTATTGTTCTTCATCTCTGATAAGAACAAAATTTGGATTTTGTTCTCTTTCTTCATCTTTCTCAATCTTCACAACAGTTTCAAAAGATTGTTCATCACTTGTATAAAAAGCTTTCCGAGTTTCTTCCTCATAATCAGCTACTCTGTGTTCTTCCTTTAACTTGTATCTCACCTTTTGTCTTTGTTTATTTAAAGTTTGTTTGATGAGATATAGTTATTTTTTATAAGAAGAGTATTTTTGCTTGGCTTGATTAAGTTTCTCACTGAAGTGGGCAAGTGTTTTTCCTTTTTGACTTAGAACATCTCCTATTGTAATTCCATTGACATCAATCTCAACCTCTGAAATTCTTTTTGGAGTTGGCCAATTGATTATGGCCTTCACTTTCTCGTGGTCCATCTTTAGTCCTTCCCTTGAAATCACAAAGCCTAAGTACAATAATTTTGTCTTCATGAAACTACACTTCTTTAGATTGATTAACAATTTCTCTTATTGTAGCTTCATTAAAACTTCTTAAGATGTCTTAGGCGCTCTTCTATTGATTGAATATAGATTAAGATATCATCAAGGTAAACTATAGCAATTTTTTTAATGGATTCTTTTAAAACTTCATTCATTAGCCTCACAAAAGTAGTAGGAGAATTGGTAAGTCCAAAGGGCATTACCAACCATTCGTATAAAATATTATTAATTTTGAATGTTGTTTTCTATTCATCGCCTTCTCTGATTCTGATTTGATGGTATCCACTTTTTAAATCTATTTTAGAAAAAATATGCAACACCACTTAGACAATCTATAAGATCATCAATACGGGATAATGGAAACCTGTACCTAATTGTAATTTTGTTGATTGCTCGAGAATCTGTGCACATTCTCCATCCATCGTTCTTCTTTGGATTTAATACTATTAGAACAACACACAGACTTAAGCTTTCTCGAATAAGACATTTATCCAGCGAGTCCTGCACTTGATAATCTCTTCGTTCTCTTTTAGAGTCATTCTATAAGCTGCTTTGTTTGGAAGGCTAGCACCTGGAATGAGATCAATATGATGGCTGATGCTTCTGATGGGAGGCAATTTATCAAGAAAGTCATCCACTACAATATAAATAAATCATTCAACATGCTTTTAATTTCTTCTGGAAGATCATTCAGATTTGTATTTTTGAGGATTACCTTTGACTTACTGATCAAGGAAAAATTTATGTCATCATGCTTGATTTCTTGAAGAAATTATTTCCCTAAGTAACATTACCTTTGGTCTTCTTTTGTGCTTTGTCATTTTTTAAAGGCAAAAGTACATGCTTTTCACCATCCTTTTCAAAAGTGTAGGTATTGCTCCTTCCATTGTGCATCGCTTTCTTGTCATATTGATATGGCCTTCCAAGCAAGACATGGCATAAATCCATAGGCATAACATCACAAAGAACTTTATCCATATAACTTCATATTTGAAACTCCACTTCACATTGTTCATTAACTAGTATCTGATGTACTTTTTGCAACCATGAAGCTTTGTAAGGAGTAGGATGTTTAGTTTTTCTTAAATTTAACTTTTCTACCATTTTAGTAGATACCAGATTATCAGTACTCCCACTATCAATAATGACTTTACAACATTTTCCTCTTGATTTACAAACAATTTTGAACAATGTTTTTGTTTGTGTGGGTTCCTTTACTTCTTCAACAGACTTTATAAAGTTATTTTCATCATAAGAGATTCACAAGTTTCAGGTGCATTTTCAAGTGTAGAGGATTGTACACTTTCTGTATCAGTTTGTGTTATATGTGTGCTTCCTTGATTAGAAAATATTTCTGGATATTCATTAGATTTACGACCAATTTTACTACAGGTATAACATCTTACCACGAAAGAGCGATCTCTGCCTCCTTGATATGGCCTTCATCCTCTAAAGTCTCCTCTTGATGATTCTGCCTATTCTGAACTGCTGCCTTCTTCTATTTGAAATCCTCCACTAAAAATTCCTCTGCTTGATTATCCTCTGCTTTGTCCTCTTTCTCTTTCACTCTGCTTTCTTGGAAATTTTTCTTCAACCTTAAGAGCTATTTGGTAAGCTTCTTCAATCGTTTTCAAAGACAAAATATTCATTTCATCTTGTATTTCGAATTTCAACCCATTAGTATATCTAGCTAACATTTCTTCATAATTTTCCAAATGACCAGATCTTATACTCAATCTATAAAACTCCTTTGTATATTCTTTTACAGAACTCCTTTGTATATTCTTTTATAAACATAAATTTCTGCTTAAGATTTTTCATTTGGCGAAAGAGATTTAACTAATAATCTTGAGGAAGAAATTTACCTTTGAGTTTAGCCACCATCCGAGCCCAACTAGTGATCTTTCCTTTGTTGTGATTTCTCTTTTCATCTTGCACATTGTACCACCATAATGCAACATGTCCCTTTAATCTTGTCACTGTGAACTTAACCTTCTTCTCGTCCATGACACCTTCATAATCAAAATATTTGTCGATGCACTGATCCAATCGATCAATTCTTTAGGATTTAAACTGCCTTCATACATAGGCACATCCAACAATCGCATGGAACTTATTCTCGCGATCGTCTTAACCATCTTCTATTCTGCAGTTTCTTCTTCAACTTTTTCTTCTAAGCTTTCTTCCACTTCACTGATATCACCGATGTCGACATCTCTTTGATGTGTTGTCTCCAATGCATCCAATCTGGTTCTAATATGTCTTACTTCATCAAGTAGAACTTGATTTGCAAAATGGTCTTCCTCGACCAATTCCAGCTCACCTCGCTCCTCTAGCTCTTTGGGCCATCTTAATTAAAATAAAATATAATAATCCAAAACAAAATAAATTTCTTCTTTTATAAAAATCCTTTATTTTAAAATGCCCCTTTCATACATCAATGCTTTATTGTGCATACATTTTATTAATATGGAACATATGAATACATCCCTTCTATTATAGTGTTTTATAACTTATTGATTTCAAAATAAAATCACTTCCCCCAACGCACATCATAATCCATTAATATTACACCAACCACACCATATATATTCAACGCATGGAAAAATGATATTACCATCAACAAAATTATGGCAATATAATTCTTATGTTATTCACAACCAAATCTATATTTGATGGCTAATCAAATGCTTCATAGATTGCCTTACCCTACTCCTGCATGAATACATAAGCTTGGATAGCTTTCCTCATGGCTCCATAGCAAAAATCATCAACGTAGCAGCTCTTTCTACAACATTTGGTTCTGCAGTACGTGCCTGGTAATGAGGTTGAAATTTCAAAGACATGTACCAATCAACAGAACGACACAGATCCTCAACACAACTGACTCTTCTCTTTCTCTGCAACGTAGCTCAACAATGTAATCGTTCTTTATGCATTGGGAGAAACATCAATTCTTCCTCTTTCTCTACAACATAGCTCAACAATGTAATCGTTCTTTATGCATTGGGAGAAACATCAATTCTTCCTCTTTCACACATAGTGCGACAATGTCAACACAAGATTCATGATTTCCTGCACATGTCCTTCTTAAACCTTTCTAACGGCTCCATGCTCTAACTAACCGATTTGGACTTCTCAGAAATCAAGCTTTGTTCTGATGCCCACCAACCTTCTTCTAGTGATCTCTTCTTCACAGTTGTAATGATTTTCAACACATATTGAGAATAACACAAGAAAAAACTCCCTCTCTTTTCTTCCAAGCTTGCTCCTTTAAGCACATCACAACACGACTCTCGCAATCGCAAAAAACAAACACAATGATTACAACATGGCCTCATGTCCCAACCTAAAGGCGACTTCTCTCACGTCCAACTCCTTTGATGGCACATTCAATTCCTCACGATGCCACTGATATCATAAGAAATTTATTCTAATAATATGCAATAATTTTCTAGCTCTGATACCAAAAAGGTGCAATGCTTCCAAACTCAAACAAAAAATATTCCAGTAACTAAAATCACACTCCAAAGCTTTAATTAAATCAAAACTCTCAAACTTGATTTTCCCAAAAGATTACATGACTATTTATTTAGAGGAGAGAAATCTCTCAAATATCTTCTAGAGAATCTTCCTCCTAGATATTTGGAGGAAATTGAGAGCTATCCTCTCAATTTTAGGATTCTATCCTAACTTCCCTATCTCCTACTTAATTCTAGAATGAATGACTAATTCTAGAAAATACTAGATTCTTTAATTAAATAATTACATAAAATTAAATATGAGATGCTCCTACATCACAAGTCAAATAAATTAATTAGGCACATTGTACAAATTGGAGTACTGCTCTTTGATCCACTATTATAGAGACATAGATAGCTACATTGTAAAGTAAATCTTCCACTAAACTACAATTGATGTTAAGCTCAATATCAACCCCTTGTTAACCTTGGCCCTTTATTATCCACGGATATTCAGTTATTACATTTCCATTTATATGTCGTTTTGTCAACTAGAACTTTTCATTATATTATTTCATTATAATTGTACCCATTGTCTCCTATTTATATACTAAGGAAACCTAATCTTAGGATCGTCAAATGAGATATTATATGTTGTACTTAATGTAAAAAGAGGTTTTCCACTCAAGTGGACTATAATTATTGGTTCCTTATCACTTTTAAGGTGTGTGGTAAATAACATTTCATATCAGAGCATACAAACCTAGGGTACAGATGCTTCAAACAAGAAATTTTAACATTTTAGCTATAAAATTTTTATAGGGCATTTCATATGGTGAAATTTTGAGTATATTGAGGGGAAATCTAAAGAAACATTTGGTTAAATTTTAATATTTTGGTTCACCATATTTTTGGTGATATAAGTTGTGGAAATTAGGGTTTCTGATTGGTCCTGAAATCTGTTTCAAATGATTCATCTCATAATTTCCACTATATATTTATTTTTAGGATGTTTCAATCATTGGAATTTTGAGTAATTTGACAAGACATCTAAAGGTACATCTAGTAAAAAATATGATTCTATACATTTAGAGATATACCCTATGGAATTTAGAGTTTGTGAATGGGCCTAAAATTAATTTAAACAAGTAATATTGGAAATTTTACTATAATTTACTTTTTGTGAAGATTCAAACTGCGAAATTTTGATCATATTGAGAAAACTATTCCAATGTTCGTATAGTAAATTTTTCATATTATGGACCACTATAACTTTAGAAATATAACATTTTGGAAGTTAGTGAATTGTCATAAAATAAATTTTAAAAGTGTGATCATGGCATTTTAGTCATAACCTCTTTTTGGGACAATTTCACTAGTAAAATGAGAGATTAGTGACTATGCGACTAGAAAAGTTAGTCACCATAATTATTTCAAGTGAATTACTACTATTTAAGAAATTGTAAGCGACCCAACTAAAAACAACTAACTTAAGTAACTAATTTAGTCTATGGATATACAACTAGATAATAAGTGACCAAATTAAAAGAAACCAACTTAAATGTCAAATTTAGTCCAAGACTAAAATATATGACTATATAATAAGTGACAAAATAATAAATGATTATTGTAAACGAGTACTATAGTCCAAGAATAAAAATATGACCAACTAACAAGTACAAAGTGTATATGAATTAGTCATTTTTAATTGTGTCACTCTAGAAATGGAAAGTTGCAATTTTGATACTGAATTTTTACACTTCAATGTGAATTTTAACAGTGCAGATAGATTTAGAGATCCTTTAAGGGATTCAGTATATATATATATATATATATATATATATATATATATATATATAACAAAGACATAAACCTAAATCATAGCAAAGACATTAGAAAATCAACCTAAAAAATAAAAAATAAAAAATATTTTATTAATTAATATTTAGTTTAAAAATATAAATTAAAAATGAAAAGAAATTTAAAATTAAAAAAAATAAAAGAAATAATAAAAAGAAACATATATACTAATAAATATAACTAATTACATGAGTAAGTAAATATAACTATATATTCTTAGAATCTAAAAACAAACAACACAAAATTTTATAATGAATAAAAAAGCTTGAAATTAAATCAATAACAAGAGGGAATACAACCAATAAGTATTTTTATGTTAGATTAGGGGCTAAAATATTTTAAAATGTAAGTATTACTTTTTATTAAATAAAATGTATTAATTGAAAAAATATATAAATGAATATATATTAGATAACTTTATATATAATAAATAAAAAAATAATTATGTATATAAAAAGTTAACTAACTTGCTATATGGTTTTATTATTTAAAAGATATAAAAAAATGAGATGGAAAAACAAGGGCATGATAACAGATATTATAATGAGAGGGTCGGACTCCAATTGTTGCTTATCTTCCACCTGTTGTCCTTATTTAGGTTGTTAACACATTTCTCAATTTCTATAGCCTCCCTTAACTTCTTGTGATGAAAGTGATCGATCTTTGCAATGAATCGGGGCGCTTAGATGAATATGTGGTGTTGAGACTTTACACCATGTTTAGTTAAGGCATAAGAGATAAGGGAGAAGTTTTTTTTAGGGACTAAGAATCTTGTTTTCCTTCCATTTCCATCGCAGTGGCCATAAAACCCATTCCTATTATGTAAAAAATACTAATTGTGTCCATATTCCCATTCTAATATCTTGTTCACGGTAATTGACACATGAGAAGGACTTGTTGTAGGCCTAAGGCCCTTTTTCATTTCTTGGCGAAGATATTAGCCCTAACTCCTATATATGATGTGAGCAACCTCATAATGGAACCCTTATCCTAGATGGAGACTTAAAATCCCTCAAAGAGGTTTATATATTTTTTTATGGTATTTTCGATGGAATGTAAGCCAAAGAAGTTTCATTTTAGGCTTGGCCATTGTTTTCATCCCTTTTCCATAGTACAAGCCTAAGACCCATTCTTACTATGTAAAACATACTAATGACACTAAAGATCCCCCATAGAGGCCTAAGACCCCCTGTAGAGGTCATATGTGGTTCTTTTGAGAAGTACTTCACAAAGTTTGAGAGCCTCTATTCCCCCACTTTCTCACCTCCACACACATTCCCCTTCCGCACACGTCTTTCGCATATTACACCATTTCGTAGAAACATTTTGGCGAAATGTCACAAAAAATCAATCAATTACCCTTTTTTGTGAATTGACGTGTAAGCAATTCATCATTCAAGTGCTTAATAACATTTATTTCTAAAGTGCAAAAAGATGTTTTCATAATGAAAAATTGCATACCCCACACTGCCTTAATCGCGTCACAATACTGATAACTGTCAAAATAGGTAGGGACTATGCTACTATCACTCTTGTTTTTTATACAATATACTTAAGCATATTAAATTTAATTATTCATTATATTTTTCCAAACTTCTAAATAAATATTTTTCTGAACTTTTGTTTTGATTAGTTCTAAGAAGAAAGAGCATTGTGACTATAAGAACTGACTCTCATGCACTTGGAAGTAAAATCATACATCGATCTATATTCCCAAAATGCCTTCGGATGAAAGAATTTGTCACCTTTGTGATACTAAGAGGGTTGAAGACGAAAACCACTTTTTCTTGGATTGCCAGACTCTTACTCACATTCGTTCTCTTTTCCAAAAAAATTTCCACACTACCAAACTTCTTGACTTGTTAAGTTAGTAAAACTATAGTGATCTAGGAAAGTTTCTTTCCCTTCTTCTTGATCATAGAAATAAAATATTAAAGAGTGACCATTAATCTCTTATTTTAAAGTCTGATAGACCACATTAATCTTAGTGGAGTTAATCATTATCATCATCATTAAACTATATAACATAATAATAGTTATTAATATAATAATTTATTAAACATCCTATTTTAATATTTTATAACAAATATATAAACGTAAATGATTATTTCAATTTCGTTATTTTATTTTAATTATAAAAAATTTATTTGCATCTAATATTTTTAAAGCAACCAAACTTTCAAAATTAACTTTAATTAATTAAAATTAAATATGTAATAATTCCAAAATTAAAGATAAAATTAACTCTAAGCTAATTAATAACATCTACAAGCATACCTTATAAGCATATTTGTAGTGTTGTCAAATCCTCATTATAAATTCTAGGCATGATAAGATATTGATGGCATCTCCTCCCATGTGACTTGCCTTTGTGAATCCCTATTAGTCCACTTCCACATAAATGAAAATTGAACTAGTAGGTCACAGGCTGTAGCATCTGCAGTGTAGACTAAGGTTCATTTATTGACTGATGATGGCCATATTTGATGCCTAGTTATTGCCATTTTAAGCGGTTTCTTTGGTTATCGAATGACTTATTGAATACATTTCAATCATGTTTTCCTCCATCTAGTCCTCACATGTAACGTTTTCGCACCGTTCCCCAATTTTTTCAAAAATGCATAGTTTGTTCTAGTTTTCTTAATCTGTGAGATGGAAATGAAATTGAATTTCGAGCTCCATTATGTTTAATTTAAAGGAGGTGTCTTATTTTTGGCTTCAAAATATTATGGCTAATTAATTGGTTCCCCTGACACCCCAATTAAGGGTTTCAATCGATTGCATCGTTTCGATGATTGAAGGATGATGATTTAACCAACTTTGAGATTCATTGGGATCGGGGTTATGCAAAAATTGGATTACTATGTTCAATGAATGAACTCCTTTTGCAAAACTCAATTTATTTAGATGTGCGATGTGTTGAAATGTGGCAACAAGAATATTCCAATTTTAATTGGTCCTTGAATTAAAATTCGAATTTAGTCTCACCAGTTGTTTGAAAAACAATTAATTAATTCATCTTGAGTTAATTAGTTGGAGAAATTCAAACATGAAGTCTTTGTGAAGTCATGCAATAGTTATCCCTTTGATTGAGGAAGTTATCCCTTAATTAAGGAGATAAGGATGAGCTGTATTTGAGTTGTAATTAGTTAGCTCAGTTAACCAAGTTAAGTCCAGTTAAACTAGTTCCAAACAATTGGAGGAACTAATTGTGAGTTCAGTCAGTTAATGCATGCATGCATGAAACTAGTGTACTCCAGATAACTGAATATTATCTCATAAATAACTCATGCATGTCAGTTCAGAAAAAGACCCAGTTGAGATTAAAGACAGGGACAATGTACTATCAGTTGCAAGAATTTTCCTCTAAGAAAATCTCTTGCATGCAGAAGGAATTCATTCCTTGATATTTGCGCAGTTTTACAGTGTGTTGGAGCAGTGTGCGAGATCAGTGTCACACAAGGTTACAGCTGGAGCACCCATGGAAAACTATGCAAGGAAATAGGAAGTTTGGAGGATAGAGTAGAAGGCATATGAGTTGTATATTCTATCTATGAGCAGCAGTGAGGGATTGTACTGAGAGCTGGATAGTTGTGAGAGTTAAAGCTTTGCATAATCCTAAGATATTTCCACTTGTATGATAATACAGATAGCGGGGTTTTTAGTTGAGGCTTTCCCTAGGGTATTCTTTTGTGTTTCATGTGTATTGATTCTTCTTCTTTGTTATATGTGTTCTGTTCGATCTTGCTCAAATCGATTAAGCTTCAGCAAGTTTTATTGTAGGAGTAGATTAAGTATTTTGCTTTAGTACATTGCATAATTAGATTAATCTACAGTGAGAATTTCTACATGGTATCAGAGCAAAGGTGATCAAAGCTATGAACAACATACTGAGAAGGGAAAATTCAAAGTTTGAAGTTCTTGATTGCAGGTACAAAATCAAATTCTTATCACACCTCAAAGTTCACCAATGGCATTCAATGGCTTGAGACTCAAGTATGCACTGGATGGCAGCTTGAATTACATAGCATGGAAGGATCACATGGAAGCAGTATTAGAAGACAATGGTTTGAAGGATTTCATTGATCAAGAAATCCCCAAGCCAGCTGCAGCTAATGCACAAGAATTGGCGGAATGGAAGAAGTGTGTGGTGAAGGCGAGGAGGATTCTTCTGGAGGGAGTTCAAGACCATATTGTCGCGAGTCTCCATGGGAAGGAGACTCTATTTTCAATGTGAAAGACATTGAAGGACCTATATTAGAATAGTAGCGACCAGAGGAAACTGGCGCTCAAGGAAAAGCTTCGAAAAATCAAGTGTGAAAAGGGCGACACTATTTCTACATATATGAACAAGCTCACCACCTGTAGAGATGAGCTTGGTAGTGTGGGAATAACGACAGTCAATGAGGATACGGTGATTCTTGCTCTCCTTGGTCTTCCTAAGAGCTGGCATAGCTACCAGGACTCAGTGAATGGAAGAGAGAAACTGTCAGATTGGGAATGACTATGGTCGGATCTGATGCAGGAGGAGCACCAGAGATGGTTCTTCCTCTAAGCATGATGATGAAGAAAATCTAGCCTTAGCAAATAAGGCAAGGAAAGGGAAAGGGAAGGCTTCCCATTCCAAATCGAGTTCTTCTCATGGAGGGAAGAATATTGACAAATCTAGTGAGATGCTTTAATTTTCATGAGGTGGGCCATTATGAAACTAATTGTCCATTGAAGAAATCCAAGAAGGGATCCTCCAAAGGGTTAGAAGGTGAGGCACTAGCCTCTCAGTTCGAATTAGATTTTACCCTCATCGCATGCATGGTTTCATCGATGGTGGGTTATGTTTGGTACTTGGACAGTGGAGCCTCATTCCACATGATTAATGATAAGAGTGTATTCAATACCTTGGAGGAGAAAGACCTCAAGATGCACATAGAGATGGGTGATGATGGAAAGTACCGTGTTTTAGGTGAAGGCACGATTGTTTTTCAGAGGAAGGATGGAGCTCCTCTCACCCTGGCTGATGTAAAGTATGTGCCTGGACTGAAGAAGAACTTGGTATCGGTCACAATGTTGGAATACAAAGGCTATGATGTTGTCTTCAGTAAAGGAAAGGCGTTCCTGAGACACATAGCCACGGTTCAGACCAAGAGGATTGGGATTCGAGTGAAGAATCTCTACAAGTTGGAGGTAGATGATTGTGCTGCATTGAGTTTGAAAGCAGAATTGGTGCAAATCCAAGACATTGGTGAGTGATGTCATAGGCGGTTGGGCCACTTGCATCATGGGGCCTTGAAGATAATGCAACAGATTTCTACCGGACTTCCCAAAGGTAAACTTGAGCAAGTGGACACATGCAAAGGTTGTACCTTGGGAAAGTACGCCAAGTTTTCCTTTCATGATCAAGACAGTCGAGCTGAAGCAATCATGGAGCGAGTTCATACTGATGTGTGTGGACCATTCTCAACAGCATCCACCGTGAAACAAAGGTATTATGTGATTTTCGTTGATGATTTTTCTCGTAAATGTTGGATCTATTTAATGGAGAAGAAGGATCAAACCTTCTCAAAGTTTTGTGAGTTCAAAGCTTTGGTTGAGAAAGAATCAAGGAAGAAGATCAGGGCCTTGATAAGCGACAATGGTGGAGAGTATGTCTCTCAAGAGTTTAAGGACTTCTGTGCAGCGGAAGGAATTAAACGGGAGTTGACGGCACCTCATAACCCACAACAGAATCGGGTGGCCGAGAGGAAGAACAGAACGATTGTGGGGCAGCTCGGGCGATGCTTCATGACCAAGGCCTACCACTTCATTTGTGGGCTGAGGCATGCAACAAAACGGTCTATTTGTAGAATAAAAGGCCGCATCGCATACTTGGGATGAAGACACCAGAGGAAGCTTTCTCCGGGAAGAGACCAGATGTGGGTCACTTCAAGATCATTGGCTCATCGGTATATTGCCACGTGACCAAGGATGCTCGGAAGAAACGTGAGCCAACAACTGAGTTGGGAATACTTCTGGGGTACACTAATACACCTCAGAACTATCAGGTGTACTTGCCAACCAGTCGGAGGACAGTGGTTCACAGAGATCTTAAGTTTGATGAGCAGAAGGCCATGCGAGTTTCCCTTGAGAGGGAGCTCCAACTACAGGCTGTGGAGGAAATTTTGGTTCCTAAGGAGGAGGAGCCTCAAATTGATGTGGAGCAGCTGCATGCAAAGGTTTCAGGAGTGGAGACATCCACTCAAGGAGATTCCTTAAGAGATGGGTGGAAGCGCACGAGAGAAGCTGACAGATTGTTGTCAGATGCTAGAGAGAATGTGGGGGAACCATCCTCTCAGTGCAGACAGAGGAGGTCACCTGATAGGTACACTGAATACATGGCCCTTGTTGGGGAATGTGTTGAGATCGAGCCATCTTCCTTTGAGGAAGCAGTGCATCAGCCGATTTGCGTTGCTGCTATGGTGCAGGAGTATGATTCCATAGTTCAGAACAATGTTTGGGATGTTGTTCCAAGACTGAAGAACAAGTCAGTTGTGAGTTCCTGTTGGCTTTACAAGGTAAAGCAAGTTGTTGATGGTAGTGTGGAGAAACATAAGGCAATATTTGTTGCCCGTGGTTTCTCATAGATTGAGGGGATCGACTATGATGAGAATTTTGCTCCTGTAGCAAGGTACTCATCTATCAGATCGATGTTGGCACTATCAGCACAGATGGGTTGAAAGATCCATCAGATGGATGTGAAGACTGCATTCCTCAATGGAAATATTAAGGAATAGGTGTACATAGAGCAGCCAAAAGGTTTTGATACCTTCGATCGTGAGTCGCATGTGTGCCGACTTAAGAGAGCTTTGTACGGGCTGAAGCAAGCACCTTGTGCTTGTTACACGAGGATCGACAACTACTTCACCGGGTTGGGTTTCACAAAGAGTGAAGCGGATGTGAACCTGTACCACATCATGGTAGAAGGTAAGCAGTTGATCATTTTTCTTTATGTTGATGATCTCATATTGACAGGTGATGATCAGTTGATCATGTCTTGCAAGGAGGACCTTACAAGAGAATTCAAGATGAAAGACATGGGTCTCATGCACTACTTCCTTGGCATGGAAGTGTGGCAGAAGGATGGGGAGTTGTTTGTGTCTTAAGGAAGGTATGCCAATGAGATACTCAGGAGATTCCACATGGAGAAGTGCAAGCCCATGCAGACTCCCTTAGCAGGTAATTGGAGGAAGGAGGATGCTACTTCAGGAGAAGTAGTAGAAGCTATTGTGTATCGACAGCTTGTGGGTTCACTGATGTACTTAGTGAACAAACATCCAGATTTGTGCTATGCGGTGAACCAGCTAAGTCAAGCTATGGTTCAACCTACCAAGTTGTTTTGGAAGGCCGCTAAGCATTTTTTGAGATACATCAGAAGCACATCTCAGTATGAATTATGGTACAGACAGACAAAGGGAGTGAAGCTACAGGGCTTCATAGATGCAGATTGGGCAGGGAGTCCATCAGAACAGAAGAACACATCAAGAGGAATTTTCAACCTTAGGTTAGCTGTAGTTTCTTGTTACAACAGGAAATAGAGGTCGGTTTCACTCAGCTCAGCAGAGGCTGAATACATGGCTACAAGTCAAGCAACATGTGAGGCCATTTGGATGCGGAAAATTCTAGGTGGTTTTTTTTATTAGAGGATGTATCCAACTGTGATCTATTGTGATAATCAGAGTTGCATCAAACTCTCTAAGAATCCAGTATTTCATGATAGGTCGAAACACATCGAAATTCGGTATCATCATCTCGGAGACTGTGTGGTGAGGAGGATCATGTTGTTGCAGTATATTTCAATTGAGGAGCAAGATGCTGACATTTTAAATAAGGCATTGTCAAAGTTTAAATTCGAGTTCCATAGAGACAGGATCGGGGTGGCAGATAATCCCTTTCTTGTTGAGAGGGAGTGTTGAAATGTGGCAACAAGAATATTCCAATTTAATTTGTCTTTGAATTAAAATTGAGAATTAAAATTCAAATTTAGTCTCACCAGCTGTTTGAAAAATAATTAATTAATTCATCTTGAGCTAATTAGTTGTAGAAATTCAAACATGAAGTCTTTGTGAAGTCATGCAACATTTATCCCTTTGATTGAGGAAGTTATCCCTTAATTAAGGAGATAAGGATGAGTTGTATTTGAGTTGTAATTAGTTAGCTCAGTTAACTGAGTTAAGTCCGATTAAATTAGTTCCAAACAGTTGGAGGAACTAATTGTGAGTTCAGTCAGTTAATTCATGCATGCATGAAACTAGTGTACTCCAGATAATTGAATATTCTCTCATAAATAACTCATGCATGTCAGTTCAGACAAAGACCCAATTGAGATTAAAGGCAAGGATAATGTACTATCAGTTGCAAGAATTTTCCTATAAGAAAATCTCTTGCATGCAGAAGGAATTCATTCCTTGAGCTTTGTGCAGTTTTACAGTGTGTGAGGTCAGTGTCACACAAGGTTACAGCTGGAGAACCTAGGGAAAACTACGCAAGAAAATAGGAGGCTTGGGGGACAGAGGAGAAGGCATATGAGTTGTCTATTCTGTCTATGAGCAGCAGTGAGGGATTATACTGAGAGCTGGATAGCTGTGAGAGCTAAAGCTTTGTGTAATCTTGAGATATTTCCACTTGTATGATAATACAGATAGCGGGGTTTTTAGCTGAGGCTTTCCCCAGAGTATTCTCTTGTGTTTCATGTGTATTGATTCTTCTTCTCTATTATATGTGTTATGTTTGATCTTTCTCAAATCGATCAAGCTTCCGTAAGTTTGATTGTAGAAGTAGATTAAGTATTTTGCTTTAGTACATTGCATAATCAGATTAATCTACAATGAGAAATTATACATGATGTAGAGGATGTTTTGATAATTTCTATTTGCTTGTTTTTAAATTATTATTTTTTCCCTTACATCCACAAAAATTCATGCAATGGAATATGAAAATTCTTAATTCTCTCCGCGAAGGGACCATTTTGTTCTAATGAATTTTTGTTTATTCAAATAAGATAGGAAATATGGCCATCTTGATTTTTTTAAGGGTGTGAATGGACGCATGAAGCAGGCAATCTCTTGTTTGAATTATGTGAAGTTGTTTAGTTTGCTAACTTTGTAACCCAAGTCCCATTCGTTGCCCATGTAACTGGGGGACAATAGTTGAAATAAGGCCCGCTATAGTCACAATTCAATGAACATGATCTTCCACATCCCCTACTGTCTCTGCTATGCTACAATCATAGTTGCATGGGGTACTTCTATCATTTATGTTGTACTCGAACCCTCATAGTCATAGCCTTTACAAAGGAATATTGTTGTAACTCTGAATATATTTAGCTCAAAATTTTGGACATCATTGCACCTATAAACGCAGGAACTTGTACCCTCATATACCCAAACAAATGCAACATCGGCTAAAATGTACCATCCAAGATATAACGACATGAATTTGTGACAAATAGTGAAAATATCTTCATAAATTATTACATTTTCTGTGAGAAATAGCTAATATAATAACTAATTTAGAAGTGTCGCGTTTTTGAAAGGGGTTTTGCATTGATCACATGCTAAAGTAACTTCCTAGGTGCTTTTCCTTCACTCTGCATGTATCGTGTTGTTTGACCATGTAAGATTTAAACATATATGGGTTTATGTTCCTTTCTGTCAAGAATTCATGAAAGACAGAAAATTGAGAAATCTTAATGTGCTCCTTTTTTTCTTTGTTAGGGGAGTAATTTAATCTACTGATTTTTTTTCAAAATAAGATAGGAAAGATGGCCGTATTGAATTCTTTTAATGGTGTAAAGGGAGGCCTAAAAATAGATTGTTTTCTATTTGAAGTGTATAGCTTTACATCCCAAGTTCCGTTCTTGCCCCCCATGTAATTGGGGACAGTAGTTGAAGCTTTAAGTCTTTCCCACTGTTGTCACTATTTGGTATACTTGACCCTTCTCTTCCCATCCCTCTTCGGCTATCACAGTTGCATGGGGTAATTCACCCCCTAGGCTATATCAAAACCTACATCATGATTGCATTCTTTATGGATGAAAACAATTGTATACTTGGATAGCTCAAAATATTTCTATATAAACTGACACCCATACCCAGATGTACCCATGCACCCATACCCTTATTGTATTTGTATATACACTAACACCCATACCCAGATGTACCCATTGAACATTGGCTAAAATGTATCATTCATGATGTAACTACATGAAGTTGTGCCAAGCAGTGAAAATAATATTATCGTTGGAACTTATTATGCTATATACTGAGAAATAAAGAATGTAATCGATAATTTCAAAAGAATCCTTTTTTTAAAGGGGTTTTTTGTTAATCACTTGATGAAGTCATTACTTAGGGGGGTTTTCCTTCATTGTGAAAGTAACATGTTGTTTGACCTTGTAAGATTTGAACTTTTTCCAACCTCAACAAAGTACTTACTTGTAATCTTGGTGGTTAACATGCTTTTAAAGGTTTACCTTTCATTACGTTCTGATGCCCTTTCCCAGAGGCCCTTCCATCTATGAAAATAACATGTCACTTGCCCCCCCATAATATTTACAATTTTGTGGACTTTGTGGAAGCACCCATTCTTAATTTTTTATTATTCAGATTCGGGTGGCTGATGTTAAGAAATTTTCCTTTCTGTCACTTATTGAACGCGTGGTCCACTTTCCATTTCAACTATTCAAAGGGCTTGTAGCCTGCCTCGTAAAAGATGTAAACTTTTGTTCAATTTATGCAAGTAACCATAATTTCGATTTGGATTAGACATTGGGGACAATGTCAGTTTCATACATTTGTATTTGAACATTTTTGGTAGGAAGAAGGGAAATTACCTTGATCCGTATTTACCATAGGGATTTTGATAACAATTGTTTATGATAGGAAATGAAACTCCTTGATCTGTGGTGTTGCATGGCAATGAATTGCATGCTTTCAATAATGTACAATGGCCAATCTTTTTGGATTTTATGTTTTTGATTAGAATTTAAAAAAAATGGACGGTGAACTCTAATTTCAGCAATGGGAAAGGTAATATCCAAATCCGTGAAATTTAAAGTAACCAAACTTCACATTTTATAGTTGTCATTAAGCAGATTGATTTTGTTTGTTCGCTCCATTTTTTTCTTATTCAAGGAAGTTTATTTGCAACAACAAAAAATTCAGTTAAGATATCTTACATTCACATATTCTTGTTTAATATAGAAATTGCATTTTAAAAGCACAATTTTTTCTTATCATTTGTTAATGCTTCTTGTTTGAGGTCTTTGGTTGATGCAAAAAAACTAGCTTTCTGATCTTTTACTTGTCTACACTATTGTAATGGACCGAAGCAGGAAGTGGCAAAACAATTTCCAACAAGGTTTGAAATCCATTTGGCTCTCCTCGGGTTGAGATTCTAGTTCCATGGTACCTAAGAAAATATTAAACATAAATACATAGTTCTCCCCTTTTTGGAAACCTATGGTGGTAAATAATGTTGAAATGTGGCAACAAGAATATTCCAATTTTAACTTGTCCTTCAATTAAAATTGAGAATTAAAATACGAATTTAGTCTCACCACTTGCTTGAAAAATAATTAATTAATTCATCTTGAGTTAATTAGTTGGAGAAATTCAAGCTAGAAGTCTTTGTGAAGTCATGCAATAGTTATCCCTTAAATTAAGGAGATTATCCCTTAATTAAGGAGATAAGGATGAGTTGTAATTAGTTAGCTCAGTTAACTAAGTTAAGTCCAGTTAAGTTAGTTCCAAATTGTTTGAGGAACTAATTGTGAGTTCAGTCAGTTAATGCATGCATGCATCAAACTAGTGTACTCCAGATAACTGAAGATTCTCTCATAAATAACTCATGCATTTCTATTCAGAGAAAGACCCAGTTGAGATTAAAGACAGGGACAATGTACTATCAATTGCAAGAATTTTCCTATAATAAAAACTCTTGCATGTAGAAGGAATTCATTCCTTGAGATTTATGCAGTTTTATAGGGTGCAAGATAAGTGAGTGATCAGTGTTACACATGGTAACAGTAGGATCACCCAGGAAAAACTGTGCTAGGAAATAGGAGCTTGGAGGGCAGTGTGGAGGACTTAATGAGAAGTCTATTTTGCCTGTGAGCATTGGTGAGGATTGTACTGAGAGATAGAGAACTGTGAGAGCTAAAGTTGTGTGTAATCCTGAGATATTTCCACTTGTATGATAATACAGATAGAGGGGTTTTTGGCTTTCCCCAGACTATTCTTCTGTGTTTCATGTGCATTGATTCTGCTTCTTGTTATACGTGTTCCGCTTGATCTTGCTCAAATCTATTAAGCTTCCGCAAGTTTTATTGTAGAAGTAGATTAAAGTATTTTGATTTAGTTATATTGCATTATCAGGTTAATCTATAGTCAGAATTTCTACATGGTATCAGAGCAAAGGTTATCGAAGCTGTGAACAGTATACGGAGAAGAGAATTTGAAGTTTGAAGTTCAGGATTGCAGGTACAAATAAAATTCATCTCATACTTCAGGTTGGTCAATGGCGTTCTACGGCTTGAGACTCAAGTATGCCTTGGAAGGCAGCTCGAATTACATAGCATGGAAAGATAGAATGGAAGTTGTATTAGAAGACAATTGTTTGAAGGATTTCATTGATCAAGAAATCCCAAAGCCAGTTGTAGCTAATGCACAAGAATTGGCTGAATGGAAGAAGTTTTTGGCGAAGGCGAGACAGATTCTTCTGGAGGGAGTTCGAGAGCATATTGTCTTGAGTCTCCATGGGAAGGAAACTCCATTTTCAATGTGAAAGACATTGGAGGACCTCTACCAGAACAGTAGCGACCAAAGGAAACTGGAGTTCAAGGATAAGCTTCGGAAAATCAAGATGCAGAAGGGCGATACTATTTCTACATATCTGAACAAGCTCACCACCTGCAGAGATGAGCTTTGTAGTGTGGGAATAACTACTACCGATGATGATATGGTGAGCCTTGCTCTCCTCGATCTTCTAAAGAGTTGGAATAGCTACCAGGACTCTGTGAATGGAAGAGAGAAACTATTGGATTGGTAACGACTGTGGTCAGATCTCATGCAGGAGGAGATCAGGAGGAGCACTTGAGATGGTTCTTCATCAAAGAATGATGATGAAGAAAATCTAGCCTTAGCGAGTAAGGCAAGGAAAGGGAAAGGGAAGGCTTCCCATTCCAAATCGAATTCTTCTCATGGAGGGAAGAAGGGTGACAAATCTAAAGTGAGATGCTTTAATTGTCATGAGATGGGACATTATGCAACTAATTGCCCATTGAAGAAGTCCAAGAAGGGATCCACAAAAGGAACGGAAGGTGAGGCATTAGCCTCTCAGTTCGAAATGGACTTTACCCTCATTGCATGTATGGTTTCATTGATGGTGGGTTGTGTTTGGTATCTTGACAGTGGTGCCTCATTCCACATGACTGGCGATAAAAGTTTATTCGGTACCTTGGAGGAGAAATACCTCAAGATGTGCATAGAGATGGGTGATGATGGAAAGTACAACGTTTCAGGATTGGGAACGGTTTCTTTTCAGAGGGAGCATGGAGCTCCTCTCACCTTGATAGATGTGAAGTATGTGCCTGGACTAAAGAAGAACTTAGTATCTGTCACTATGTTGGAGGACAAAGGCTACGATGTTATCTTCAGTAAAGGAAAGGCATTCCTAAGACACATAGCCATGGGTCAGACCAAGAGAATCGGGATTCGAGTGAAGAATCTCTATAAACTAGAGGTAGATGACTGTGTTGCATTGAGTTTGAAAGAAGAATTGGTGCAAAGCCAAGACATTGGCGAGTTATGGCACAGGCGGTTGGGCCATTTTCATCATGGGGCCTTGAAGATAATGCAACAGATATGTACGAGACTTTCCAAAGGTAAACTTGAGAAAGTTGACACATGCAAAGGTTGTACCTTGGGAAATTACGCCAAGTCTTCCTTTCATGATCAAGACAGTCGAGTAGAAGCGATCTTAGAGCTAGTTCATACTGATTTGTGTGGACCATTCCTGACGGAATCCGCCACGAAGCAAAGGTATTATGTGATTTTCATTGATGATTATTCTTGTAAATGCTGGATTTATTTCATGTAGAAGAAGGATCAAACCTTCTCAAATTTTTGTGAGTTCAAAGCTTTGGTTGAGAAAGAATCAGGGATGAAGATCAAGGTCTTGAGAAGTGACAATGATGGAGAATATATCTCTCAAGAGTTTAATTATTTTTGTGCAGCGGAAGGAATTAAATGGGAGTTGATGGCACCTCATAACCCACAATAGAATGGGGTGGCCGAGAGGAACATCATAATGATTGTAGGGGCAGCACGAGCGATGCTACATGACCAAGGCCTACCACTTAGTTTGTGGGTTGAGGCATGAAACACATCAGTCTATTCGCAGAATAGAAGCCTGCATCACATACTTGGGATGAAAACACCAGAGGAAGCTTTCTCCGGTAAGATACCAGATGTGGGTCACTTCAGGATCATTGGCTCATTAGTATATTTCCATGTGACAAAGGATGCACGGAAGAAGTTTGAGCCGACATCTGAGTTGGGGATACTTGTGGGGTACACTGATACAACCCACAACTATTGGGTGTACTTGCCTACCACTTAGATGACAGTGGTTCGCAGATATCTCAAGTTTGATGAGCAGAAGGCCATGTGAGTTTCACTTGAGAGGGAGCTCTAACTACAGGCTGTGGAGGAACTGTTGGTTCCTAAGGAGGAGGAGCCTCAGACTAATGCAGAGCAGCCACATGTAGAGGATCCAGGAGTGGAGACATCCACTCAAGCAAAGTCTTCCAGAGATGGACGAAAGCACACAAGAGAAGCTGACAGATTATTGTCAGATGCAAGAGAGAATGTGAGAGAACCATCTTCTCAACATAGACAGAGGAGGTCACATGAGAGGTACACTGTATACATTGCCCTTGTTGGGGAATGTGTTGAGACCGAGCCATCGGTTGATGCTATGGTGGAGGGGTATGACTCCATAGTTTGGAATAATGTTTGGGATGTGCTTCCAATACCAGAGAACAAGTCAGTTGGGAGTTCTCGTTGGCTTTATAAGGTAATGCAAGCTGCTGATGGTAGTGTAGAGAATCATAAGGCAATATTCGTTGCCCGTGACTTTTCTCAGGTCGAGGGGATTGACTATGATGAGAATTTTGCACCTGTAGCAAGGTACTCATATATCAGATCAATGTTGGCACTATCAGCACAGATGGGTTGGAAGATCCATCAGATGGATGTGAAGACTGCATTCCTCAATGGCAAGATTGAGGAATAGGTGTACACAGAGCAGCTGGAAGGTTTTTAGACCTTCGATCGTGAGTCGCATGTGTGCCAACTCAAGAGAGCTTTTTACGGGCTGAAGAAAGCACCTCGTGCTTGGTACACCAGGATCAAAAACTACTTCACTAGGTTGGGCTTCACAAAGAGTGAAGAGGATGTGAACCTGTACCACATCATGGTGAAAGGTAAGCAGTTAATCATTGTACTTTATGTTGATGATCATATATTGACAGGTGATGATCAGTTGATCATGTCTTGCAAGGAGGAACTTGCAAGAGAATTCGAGATGAAAGACATGGGTCTCATGCATTACTTCCTTGGCATGGAAGTATGGCAGAAGGATGGGGAGTTGTTTGTGTCTCGTGGCAAGTATGCCAATGAGATACTCAGGAGATTCCACATGGAGAAGTGAAAGCCCATGAAGACTCCTCTAGCAGGTAACTAGAGGAAGAAGGATGCTACTTCAGGAGAAGTAGTAGAGGCTATTGTGTACATGCAACTTCTGGGTTCACTAATGTACTTAGTGAACACACGACCAGATTTGTGCTATGCCGTGAACTAGCTGAGTCAAGCTATGGTTCAACCTACTAAGATGTTTTAGAAGGCAGCTAAGCATGTTTTGAGATACCTCAGAGGCACATCTCAGTATGGATTATGGTACAGACAGATAAAGGGAGTGAAGCACATCGACATTCAGTATCATCATCTCATAGACCGTGTGGCGAAGAGGATCATGTTGTTGCAGTGTATTTCGACCGAGGAGCAAGATGCTGACATTTTGACTAAGACATTGTCAAAGTGTAAACTCAAGTTCCATAGAGATAGGATCGGGGTGGCAAATAACCCCTTTCTTGTTGAGAGGGAGTGTTGAAATGTGGCAACAATAATATTCCAATTTTAATTTGTCTTTGAATTAAAATTCGAATTTAGTCTCACCAGCTACTTGAAAAATAATTAATTAATTCATCTTAAGTAAATTAGTTGGAGAAATTCAAGCTACAAGTCTTTGTGAAGTCATGCATCAGTTATCCCTTAAATTAAGGAGATTATCCCTTAATTAAGGAGATAAGGATGAGCTGTATTTAGTTAGCTCAGTTAACTGAGTTAAGTCTAGTTAAATTAGTTCTAAACTATTTGAGGAACTAATTGTGAGTTCAGTCAATTAATGCATGCATGCATCAAACTAGTGTACTCCAGATAACTAAAGATTCTCTCATAAATAACTCATGCATGTCTATTCAAAGAAAGACCCAGTTAAGATTAAAGATAGGGACAATGTATTATCAGTTGCAAGAATTTTCCTATAAGGAAAACTCTTTCATGTAGAAGGAATTCATTCCTTGATATTTTTGCAGTTTTACAGGGTGTAAGATCAGTGTGAGTAATCAGTGTTGCACATGGTAACAGTAGGATCACCTAGGAAAAACTGCGCTAGGAAATAGGAGCTTGGAGGGCAGTGTGGAGGACTTAATGAGAAGTCTGTTTTGCCTATGAGCATCGGTGAGGATTGTATTGAGAGCTAGATAGATGTGAGAGCTAAAGCTGTGTGTAATCCTGAGATATTTCCACTTGTATGATAATACATATAGCGGGGTTTTTAGCTGTGGCTTTCCCCAAAGTATTCTTCTGTGTTTCACGTGAATTGATTCTGTTCTTGTTATATGTGTTCCGCTTGATCTTGCTCAAATCTATTAAGCTTCCACAAGTTTGATTGTAGTAGATTAAAGTATTTTGCTTTAGTTATGTTGCATTATCAGGTTAATCTATAGTCAAAATTTCCACAAATCATTCATATTGGAGTTAGCACAGGACATAAAATGGCATGTTCGGATAATCAGAGAAGAGGCTTGGGATTCAAAAACAATTATGTGATTACAAGTTCTATGTTCAATGTGTTAGAGTAATGATATGAATAGGTGTTTTGTTTAAGTCAAATGTGATTACAAGATTCTGTGTTAAATGTGTTGAAGCGACATTATTCACCTATAATAGTAGATGTCAAAATTGGATCAACGTGATTTACCTATAATAGTAGCTGTCAAAATCAATCCCCGAAGAAGAAAAAAAAGTAGTTGATTCAAAATCTGAGTCCATCAAGGATGACTGAAATTTGGTAGATTAAAAAGTTTGTGATCCTAATTGATCTAATGTCTTTGTCTCTAGTTTTGATTAAGGTGGGACAAAAGTTTCCTTGACCCACAATTTAAAGTGATGTGATTACTTTTTTCAGATGGTGAAATACTAGGACGAAAAATGGTCGATTGTGACTCCTACACCCATATGTAATCAGGTTCAATTAAGAATTCCAGTTCATACATATAATGCACAATTATTTTTTCTTTTCATCCATTATGCACATTTCCCACCACCCATTTAGCTAAAACCTGAGTCTCACTAGCATTTTTCAATTATTGGCCATATCCATGGACCTCAAATTGTTCATCCTAATTTGGCATGGAAAGCCTCCAATCCCATTAAAATAACTCAGACAACCTCAACAATGCCCATTTCAAGAACCAAATCACAGAAACCCTACACAGTTCTTGTTGCAAGATGTTTCTCCTTTGCACCTCCTAAGTTGAAGGACAAACTACTATCTACAGTTGTAACCTCTAATGAAATCAAATGTGAGGACTCCATGGCTCTCATATCATCTCTAGGGAACTCAAACCCAATCTAGATATCAGGCTTGCTCCTCATCTCTATAATGGTTGCTTCCAATTAATCAATGGGTCCCTCAAAGCACTGGCAAGCCTGGAGAAGCTCACAAAATAATGGAGAATACAATTAATCTAGGCAAGGTTTCTTTCAGTGCCTTCACGCCAATCAACATTGAAATCGAGTTGAAAGAGACATATAACCATGTGGGTATAAAGGCCAAAGATGATTACTATGTGCCAACCCAATTCTCAGTCAGTTCAGATGATATCTCACCCATTGAAGGCATGTTGATAAACAAGGGTGTGTTTAGCATACCTAGTTCACCCAAGATGGATATCAGATTTGAATCCTTTGCTATGAATCCTCTTAACCCTAGGAGGTATTTGGATGCATGGCTTAAGATCTTTAATGATGTCAATCCGATTATGGATAAAGAAGGAACTGCCATGGTGGCTTTTCCCCCTACCAAAGGCTTTCTTGACTACAATTATCTTGATGATGATATGAGAATTACAATAGGATATATAGGAGCAATTGTTTTCGTTAAGATATTACAGCACAAAGTCATCGATCTATGAGATGGTATTTCAGTTTTGTAAGTATTGATGGGTTCAAAACTTCTCATATAGTAAATTAGTAGTGGTGAAGTTGGCATCAATTGAGAATTGAGCATAATTCTTAATTCCTAAGTGCCTTACACTTTGGAATGGATAGCATTAGCATTGGATGAGTTGTTGTTGGACAATAGGTCATTTTACTCTTCAATCAATTCGTTTAGTCCATTCTTAGCAAATCTAACTTAGTTTTAAGTTTGACTACCTATCAACTACATTGGAATTGGCTCAAACTCCTAAACAACAATTTAAGGCATAAGTCACTAATTAACTTTGGGCTCCTTTACATTAGATATAAATGCCAAAAGAAGAGATCTCAATCCCCCGCAACAAAATTTACTATAACATTGATAAACCAAAAAGAATACATTAGAAAACTAAAATTAATATATCAAGTATCATTTGGTTAATTATGAAAACCAAAGTACAAATTTTTAAATTTAAAAATCCTATCGATGTCTCTTTACATCTTTTGGGGAAATAGATAGTAATAACTATTTTTATTTATTTACACTACTATGATTAACAATCACCTAGTCTTATTTCAATTAAAAGCTTGAAAGAAATAGACAAAATATTAAAAAAAGAAAAAATACAAAACCCTTTTTTGTTATGCAATGCATCCAAAAACCTAATGCACAACCAACCAAAGGCAGGGGTAGAACCATTTGTGGTTGAATCTATTTATCCACCAACAATAGATGAAATTGTAGTTCCATTTATAGTTCAGGACCCTATATATCCAAAGCCATAACCTCGCTACTCAGTTCCAGGTTGATAGCTCAAGGCACCAGTTTAAGCATCAACAACGGAGTCAAAGGCAACATCCCAACCAATTTATATTTTATTCCTAGTAGATCCAATCGATGAAGTAGCATAAGAAGCATAGGTAGTGGAGGAACAAGCAAGGGTGGAAAATAATTTATCAGGCCAATGAATATGCTAACTAATCAAGTTAATCCATTACAAGTAGACCCAATTTCATTAATTTGAGATTGAGGTTCAACAATAGTTAGTGGAGGAATAAGAAAGGGTGAAAAAACAAGTTCTTGGGCGAGTGAATATGCTAGCTAACCATGTTTATTCATTATGAGTAGACTCAGTTTCATTCATTGGAGATTGAGGTCCAGTAGTGTCATACCCCATTTTACAGGAAAAAGAAATAATCCCTAGCTACTGGAACAACAACATTAGGCCAAGCCCTATATAAGATTTATGAAGTCTTTGGGTAATTGAAAAAGTGCATAGCCATGTCCAACTATGCAAAATCGAAGAAGGATTTCAAGTGTGTTCCTACTCTGCAACCATTTTATAGAGGGGGTCCATTCAGGTTGTCTTTAGACGACTTGTTTTTAGTGTGTGCATGCAATGATGAAGGAAAAGTGGTAGACTTAGCCACTGGTTTTGTTAAAAATACATTGGAGGGAGATACAAAGCTCATTGTTTCCGTCACACTCACTCCCGATGACAATTATTTGTTCTCGGCAAGCTACAGTACTCAAATCAAATTTTAGGATTTATCCTCCGCCACTCGCAAATGAACCTAGAAGGTATTTATCTCCCACCTCTTCATTTTTACGTTTTTTTTCCTACTAAATTTTTATATGATAAATATTTTTATATTGCATATGAGGAGTATATATGTTTGAATCCTTGCTCTCATTTATTAACGTCTTCTTGTGCCCTTCTCCACTTTAGGAGTATGTCATTGCTGTTCCCCACTCTCAGAGCATTGCAATGAAATGTAGTAGGCTTATGACGCTTAGAAAGAATCCCTTTGCTTGAGATTTTGTAGGTGGAGGTATTTATTCTGCCACATTGAAGACTTAGCATCTGACCCCAACCGCCTCAAACAACCCACTTCCATTGGTGACATGACCCTCATGGGCCAAAACGTATATATGGGGGATTTGAACTTTTGCGGGGTATGAAACACCCTCGCCTTATCATTGAAACAAGACCCTTGACAATTAAGATAAAATTTATTTGCATGCTACCTTGCACTGAGTTTTTCGATGATTGTCTTCAAAAAAATAATTCAACTTGACTAAAGTTTCCACTTATTACCACCTTTGAAGCGGAAAATAATATGCTTCAAACGTTTTACAGGTTGTTGTCGAAAGTCGGGGTTGCTTTAAATTATTGGTCTTAGAGATGATTGATTATTGCAAGTTATTTGACAAGAATACATTGCTTTAAACCCTGTCCAGTTAGCTAGAATTATAGTTAACAAGTACTTTTAAAATAACTTTCACCAATTGACCTTAAAAATAATTTGAGTCTTCTTATGCCTTAAGCGGAATTTAATCAGTCATTAAGAATTTTATGCAATTCACTTTGATATATATGTTTATGTAGGGAATACCTAAGCTAAATAGCCCTTTGGTACAAACAACTCGAGGAGTAGGGATAATTTTATGTACTCACTATTAAGGTTCTAAGCATAGATGTGTTTTGAATCTTCCAGCCTTATGAGAGATTTCTTTTACCGATTGTTTAGTCCATTCTAAAACGTATTCAATCCCATCCTATAATTAAGCTTGCTTTAGTTAATCTGTCTAGCTTATTGTGTTTGGAGTTGCGTGTCTAATTAGTGCCACATGATATCCCGAAAATTTTTCCCCATATAACGTTTTTTATTATTATAATATTTGTTAATTTTAATTAGATTACAACTATGCATGTTTTGTCTTAATGCAACAATCGCTTGAACCTAAGAGGAAAATTGATATTGCATTGCCTCTGGGGACTAAACCAATATTACCTTTGCATTTTATGTCTTGCATTTTATTTTTCAGAAAGTGTTGATAGTGCTGGACCTGCAAACATGTCAGGGAATCTCCCCAGTAAGAAGTCCCAAGTACACCTTAGACCGTTTGGTGTAGGAGTCCCAGCAGTGTGTCGTCCGATATCACCTTGACCGTGGTTGCGCGCACAGGGAAGTAAGATGTCCATGTTGGTAGCAAGGGTGTGACATGCGCAACAAACCAAGGAAGGTGCATGAATGGTTCTAACACACAGAAAGTGAGGTGAGTGCGGTCCTTGGAAACTTGTGAAAGGACGCTACTAAGAAGGGAACACACGAGCAAAGATGCATCACAAACTTGAAAGAATGTAAGCTAACAATCTATAGTGATGGTTAAACTGACAACACATTTTAGTAATATTCATACATACATATATAGAAAGAGTTTATATACACATGCGTAAGCAAATAGATACATATATCATTAGAGTAAACAAGATAGATGAAATACAATAAAAAAATACGAATGAAACGTGTTGACTCTGTTATAATAAGAAGTGGAAGTTCTAATCATACAGTACAACCATGACCAACCACTAGTCCCGATAGTGGTACGTTAGATTCACTACCACTTGCTCCTCCAAAGAGATGTACTAGCTCTTCACTGTGGAGAAGACAAGGCTCGTTACAATACTTTCCAAGCTTTCTCTAAGATACTCCTATCAAAATCTTAGTTAACCAAAAGCCTCTACAATGAGTTATGAGGGACTATATATAGAAAAGGGTGGCGTGACCCTTAACATTCCCCTTTGTGACTGTTCACCTACCCTCATGACTCTTCAACTACTCTATGACTATTACATTCATCTATTGACACTTGAACTTCCACTTGATAAGACATTACATAAAATCTGCACATGTACCCATGTGAGACAAAATAGGCTTGAGAAAGCCATGCAAGACATCACAATGACTCAGACAATTATGGGAAGACCAACTCTTCGATGGTGATGCCAAGCTCGATAGTCCGCGATGGTGTCCGTGTATTCTGTGGTGACATCTTTCTGGAAATGGACTCTTGCCCCTGTTGCATCCTGATACACTACTCTCGATGCTTTGTCCAACTCGTCTAATAACATGCACAACATTGTCTTGAGTGCTAGACCAACGACATACTAATGCCTGGTATCTTCACTGATCGCTGTAGAAATTTCTCATTTCCCACCCCGGTTTTCAGTTTCGCCTTATTTCTCCAAAATAGTTAAATGCCCTTTCCCATATCCATACATTCAACAATTGGAAAATAAATTTTGCTAAAAACACAAATTCTGGAAATATTACAGAGTGCTGAAAATGCAGAAATAAATATCAGCACATACAGACACCCATTCAACACATTTAAACACAGTGATTTTTGGTCAAGGTGACCCTGGAAAAACCCCCTACAACTCTTGGGGAAAACCAATTCGAAAGCTCCTTCTTATTTCTGGAAAATGCTTTTTACAGTGAGAGAAATATTCAACAAAAAATCAACAAGCAAAATTTTACAACTTATCTCGTTTTCTGTACCTCACAGCCAACTGGAAAAAACTTGCAAATAGCAAAACATAACAGCAATAAATGTTGTACAACCTCCTCGATTTTTGTGCCCAAATTTTAGCCTTAAATGCTATTGTTCGTATTGCCTAGAAAAGCGTGCAAGCTGCCATAAATGTTGCTGTACAATTTTCCTCGATTTCTGTGCAGAAAAAACAGCAGTACAACTGTATGGTTTTCTGCCTAGAAAAGCATGCGAAGGTACAGCCACTTGATGTACGGTCTCCCTTGAAAAACGTGCCAGCAAACTTCAGATTTTTTGCGCGATTTCTGTGCTAACTTGCTATACGGCCTCCTTGGAATCTGAACCAAAACTGCTGTATGGCCTTTCTAGTAAATCGTGCCAAAAATCTGCCTTTCACTGTGTGCTAACTCAGTTGTACGGACTTGCTGAAACGTTGCCTTGGAATGTGTGCCAAGCTGCTGCCTCCTTCTCCTCACTGTCCAGAAATCTCCCTTGCTCTCTTGCTCTCCTTCTCTCAATCTGCTCATGAAAGAATTAATGACCCTTTCCTCCTTTCCCTCCTTTAATCTAACCCTAAATGACTTTTGGGGAATCCATAAATCCAATGGTTGAAATAAATTGAGATCTAGGGTTGAAATTAAATCCTCATTTAAGTCTCACTTCTATTTTTTAATTCACCCCACTTAGTCATTTATGTCCAAAGTCACTTTTCCTTTCTAATTTTAAATTGACTTTCTTAAAGTCACTTTAAAATTAGACTTTAGTAACTTTATCACTTAAATTCACTTTTAAATTAGATTTGACTTTATAAAAATTATAAAGTCACTTTAGGAGAAAAATTAAATTCTTTTGGACACTTTTCCCTAGGCCAAAGATCAAAGCCTTAGGGAACCACCTGTCCTCCGGTACCAAATTTCAACACTCCCTCTTACCGAGGAAGGTGTTCCTCACCACACCCATCTTGTCTCTGAAGTAGACATGCTTGCCCCGGGGTAAGGCTTTGGTAAGAATATCTGCAACCTGCTCATCAGTGGGAATATACTCATGCTTCACAGCTCCCTTCTGAACATAGTCTCTGATGAAATGATATTTGATCCCGATATGCTTTGACCTGTCATGAAATATTGGATTCTCCGTGAGTTTAATGCAAATCTGATTATCACAGTAAATCACTGAAGGTCTCAACGGTTGACCAAATAAGCCAAACAACATCTTGCGAAGCCAGATGGCCTCACAACTAGCTAGATTGGTTGCCATATACTCTGCTTCCGCTGAACTCAATGCTACTGACTGCTGCATCCGGCTAAACCATGACACTACTGCCGAACCCAACCCAAAACAACACCCTGAAGTGCTCTTCCTATCAGAAGCACAACCTGCCCAATCAGAATCAGTATAACCTGCCAATCTCACTCCATCCCCCTGCCTGTAGTCCAAACCATAATCCACTGTCCCCTGCAAGTAACGCGAAATGTGTTTTGTAGCCACCCAGTGAACCTTCCTAGGCTCACACATAAACTAACTCATTGTGTTGACTGCAAAACAAATATCTGGTCTAGTGTTGACCAAATACATCAAGGAACCAATCAGCTGCCTGTACAATGTGGGATCCACCAACTTGGAATCTGAAGCATGAAGCTTCTTCCAGTTGGTGATCATCGGTGTCGACATGGGTTTACTATCCTCCATGTGGAATCTGCCAAGGATGTCCACAATATACTTCCCCTGCCCCAGGAAGAAATGCCCCTCGTCCTGCCACACCTCTAAACCCAAAAAGTAATGCATCAAGCCGATGTCCTTCATCTCAAACTCCGCCACAAGATCTCTCTTGTAGTGCTCTATGAGTCTCTCTGCACCTGTAATGACCAAGTCATCCACATACAGCACTCGAATGAGAGGCTCCTCACCTATCACAATATAGTAAAGGTTCGGATCTGCCTCACTCTTTGTGAAACCCATCCCCTGCAAGTATGTATCTAACCTAGAGTACCAAGCTCTGGGAGATTGCTTCAGGCCATAAAGGTCCTTCTTCATTCTGCACACATGGGACTCCTTCCCATGCACCTCAAAGCCCTGTGGCTGCTCAATGTACACCTCCTCCTGTATGAAGGCATTGAGAGATGTAGTCTTCACATCCATTTGGTGGATCTTCCAACCCATCTCTGCTGCTATCGATATAATGGAGCGGATTGAAGTATATCGAGCCACGGGAGTGAAGGTCTCCTCATAATCAACTCCCTCTACCTAGGAGAACCCTCTAGCCACAAACCTCGCTTTGAATTTCTCAATGCTGCCATCTGCAGCATGCTTTACCTTGTAAAGCCATATGGAAGTAACCACGGATTTGCCCTCAAGCCTCGACACCACCTCCCAAACATCATTCTTCATGATAGAAGAATACTTCTCCTACATGGACTCTCTCTAGACCTGCTAGCTAGTTGCCTCCTCATAGCTAGAAGGCTTAGAGTCAAGGATGCTGGTAGCCATTGCCATATAGCTACAAAACCTCTCAGGTGGTCTACTCTCTCTGACCGGCCTCTTAGGCTCAGCAACAGATGTGGCATCTCTCAAGGTGTCCTGAAGCCACTTGGGCTTCCTCTTCCCTCAGCATACTTCTCCCATTGGAGAATGAAACTCCTCCCCATCATCATCATCAGGAGCCTGAACTCCTGACTGTCTGTTTGCTGTCCTCCTGCCTGCACCTGAACCTGTAGAAGCTGAGGTACTGTGTGAACTGTCCATCAGTGGACTCCCTAGTGAACTGCTCTGTGGACTGCTCTGCATGCTGCCCGGAGCACCACCCCTCTGGCTCAGCGAGCCACTGCTCACTGATGGACCTGACATCGTCATAGATGTACCTCTGGATCCTCCTGATCCCTGCACATTGGATGTCTGTGACTGACTTAACTGCTACTGAGGGTCTGGCTAATCCAGATACTCTAATTCCCATGTCCTCCTAAAGGCGCTGTCCTCCTCGAACTTCACATCCTGCCTGTTAACAACTTACCTCTGTGCAGAAATGTAAATCCGAAAGGCCTTTGAGGTCTCACTGTAGCCCACAAAGATACCCTTCTCTGCGGTGGGATCTAGTTTGGTCCTCTTCTCCTTGGGTATGTCGGAGTATGTAATGCACCCAAAGATACGAAGATGACCAATATCAGGCTTCTTCCCAGAAAAAGCCTCCCCCAGAGTCATGTGCCCCAAGGCACGATGCAGACTCCTGTTCTGCAAATAAATAGCTGTGTTGCAGGCCTCTGCCCACAAGAACAATGGTAACACCTGATCATGTAACATGGCTTTGGCAGCCCATCCGATGGATCTGTTCATCCTCTCCGCAACCCCGTTTTGTTGGGGGTTGTAAGGAACAATGAACTCCCTCTTAATGCCTACCTTCGCACAATAGTCAACAAACTCTCTAAGGGTGTACTCTCCCCCATTGTCCGACCTCAGGGACTTGATCTTCCGACCTGTCTATGTCTCCACAAGAGCTTTAAACTCCTGAAACCGCTTGAAGACCTCACTCTTGGTCTTCAGGAAATAAATCCAGGTCCTCCTGGAGTGATCATCAATGAATAAAACATAGTACTCATATCCACTCAAGGAAACATGAGACATCCGACCGCTCACATCGGAATGAATCAAATCGAGTATCCCAGTCGCTTTGTTGTCACTGTTGGGAAAAGGGGATTTGGCAAACTTGCCCATCGCACATCCTCTGCAAGTATCAAAGTGATCAGTACTGATATCTGGCACACTTGTAGTGATCTCCGGCAAGGTCCTCAAGGCTCCATGATACATATGGCCCATCCTGCAGTGCCAAATCTCACATAGCTTAGAACTGCAAGCTCTGCTGTCGGTACTACTACTCAATGCCAAAAGGGGATGGAATGCAAACTTGTACACCTTTGCATGGCGTACACCTATCACTCTAGCTGAATCAGCTGGAGTGCCCCTGGGATACATCAACACTTGTCCTCCCTTGAACAGTACCTCATATCCTCTGTCCTCCAAAGCTGAGACAGATATGAGGTTCTTCCTCATCCCTGGCACATAAAGAACATCTCACACCTTCAAGGGAGGTTTGGACTCCCTCTGAAATGTTAGTGTCCCCACACCGAATGCTCTAATAACTCTGTCATCACCGAGTACTACCTCTATATCAGTGCCACTCTCTGAAAGCTCTAAGAAGTACTCATGAACTCCTGTCATGTGACGTGAAGCCCCGTTGTCCACATACCCGATACCCGAAGATGCTCTGCTAATCGAGGGAAAAGCATGCTCCCTCTGAACCTATGTGGCAGGTGATCCTGCACTAGAGGACTCACACGCAGTGAACCCAAACTCCCGGTCAAAACGATCTGCAAAGTCCTCAACCTCTACTGAAGCTGCAAAGCTCTGGTTATTCCCTTTCTTCTTCTTCTTCTTCGGACACACAACTGTATAGTGTCTAATCTTTTGACAATTCCAACACTTCACCTTGGAATAGTCCTTCTGTGTGTTACTTTTTTTACCTTTACCTTTTCCTTTGCCCCAATCATTGCTTGTGGAAGCCTGCTTCTTCCCTTTGCCTTTCTTGCCTCCTGCCAACAGTGCTACATCCTCATCCTGCTCAACTGGCTTGGTTGCCCCAAGCTGACCTTTCCTGATCTCTGTCTGAATGCAATCATCCCAAAACCTCTCCCATGTGGGAAGGGTCTCACGTGCACAAACCCTATCAGCAAAGTTCATCCATGAATGGGGGAGGCCATTCACTGCAATCCGTACCAACGCAGGGGGTGGAATGACCTCTCCAACTGCTTCCAACTCATCTCTCACATTAGTAATCTATGTAAGATATCCAGCTGCACTATCATTACCCATCTTAATGGTCTTCAGCTTCTCCTTCAGGACCATTTTCCGGTTCTCATTGGTACTCTGGTAGAGATTGGACAATGCTGCCCACATCTCATGGGCATTTCTCTTTCCTCTCACATGAGGAATGCAATGGTCTTTGACTCCATCTAGAATAAGTCTCTTACCTTTGTTGTTCTTTTTGTTATAAGCAGCCAACTGAGTAGCATCAGTAGGCACAACAACAGGGTTCTGTGTGGTATGCACTATAATGTCCTAGACTTCTGCCTCCTCAAATATACTCTGCCTTTTCTCCTTCCAAACATTGTAATTGGTATGCCTATCCAACCTATCCTCCACCCTCAATCCCAATGACATCCTGCTGTCCTAAAACTGAAAAATAGCACTGCTGTAGTAAAGATAAAACTGTTGTTTCTGAAAAATCAGCTTGCTGAAATTTTCTAAGTGAAAAATCAGCAGGCTGTAATTTTCCTCCTTGCTGTCCCAAACTGCACTTCAGCACTCAAGCTCTGATACCATGTAGAAATTTCTCATTTCCCACCCGGGTTTTCAGTTTCACCTTATTTCTCCAAAATAGTTAAATTCCCTTTCCCATATCCATACATTCAATAACTAGAAAATAAATTTTGCTGAAAACACAAATTCGGAAATATTACATAATGCTAAAAATGCAGAAATAAATATCAACACATACAAAAAGCCATTCAACACATTTAAACATAGTGATTTTGGTCAAGGTGACCCTGGAAAACCCCCCTACAACTCTTGGGGAAAACCAGTTCGAAAGCTCCTTCTTATTTCTGGAAAATGCTTTTTATAGTGAGAGAAATATTCAACAAAAAATCAGCAAGAAAACTTTTACAACTTATCTCGTTTTCCGTGTCTCACAGCTAACTGGAGAAAACTTGCAAACAACAAAACAGAACAACAATAAATGTTGTACAACCTCCTCGATTTTTGTGCCCAAATTTCAGCCTTAAATGCTGTCGTTCGGATTGCCTAGAAAAGTGTGCAAGCTGCCATAAATGCTGATGTATGGTTTTCGACCTAGAAAAGCGTGCCAAGGTACAACCACTTGCTGTACGACCTCCCTTGAAAAACGTGCCAGCAAACTTTAGATTTTCTGCTCCTTGATTTCTATGCTGACTTGCTGTACGACCTCCTTAGAATCTGAACCAAAACTGTTGTACGGCCTTTCTAGAAAATCGTGCCCAAAATCGTGCCTTTCACTGTGTGTTAACTCAGCTGTACGGACTTGCTGAAATGCTGCCTTGGAATGCGTGCCAAGCTGTTGCCTCCTTCTCCTCACTGTCCATAAATATCCCCTGATCTCTTACTCTCCTTCTCTCAACCTGCTCATGAAAGAATTAATGACATTTTCCTCCTTTCCCTCCTTTAATCTAACCCTAAGGGACTTTTGGGGAATCCCTAAATCCAATGGCTGAAATAGATTGAGATCTAGGGCTGAGATTAAATGCTCATTTAAATCTCACTTTCTATTTTTTAATTCACACCACTTTAATAAAAACCCACTTAGTCATTTATGTCCAAAGTCACTTTTCCTTTTTAATTTTACATTGACTTTATTAAAGTCACTTTAAAATTAGACTTTAGTAACTTTATCACTTAAAGTTAGTTTTAAATTAGATTTGACTTTATAAAAATTATAAAGTCACTTTAGGAGAAAAATTAAATTCTTTTGGACACTTTTCCCTAGGCCAAAGATCAAAGCCTTAGGGAACCACTTGTCGTCCGGTACCAAATTTCAACACTCCGTCTTACCGAGGAAGGTGTTCCTCACCACACCCATCTTGTCTCTGAAGTAGACATGCTTGCCCCGTGGTAAGGCTTTGGTAAGAATATCTACAACCTGCTCATCAGTGGGAATATACTCAAGCTTCACAGCTCCCTTTTGAACATAGTCTATGATGAAATGATATGTGATCCCGATATGCTTTGACCTGTCATGAAATACTGGATTCTTCGTGAGTTTAATGCAACTTTGATTATCACAGCAAATCACTGAAGGTCTCAACAGTTGACCAAATAAGCCAAACAATATCTTGCGAAGCCAGATGGCCTCACAACTAGCTAGATTGGCTGCCATATACTCTACTTCCGCTGAAATCAATGCTATTGACTGCTGCTTCTAGCTAAACCATGACACTACCGCCGAACCCAACCCAAAACAACACCCTGAAGTGCTTTTCCTATCAGAAGCACAACCTGCCCAATCAGAATCAGTATAACCTACCAATCTCACTCCATCCCCTTGCCTGTAGTCTAGACTATAATCCACTGTCCCCTGCAAGTACCACAAAATGTGTTTTACAGCCACCCAGTGAACCTTCCTAGGCTTACACATAAACTGACTCATCGTGTTGATTGCAAAACAAATATCTGGTCTAGTGTTGACCAAATACATCAATGAACCAATCAGCTGCCTGTACAATGTGGGATCCACCAACTCGGAATCCGAAGCATGAAGCTTCTTCCAGTTGGTGATCATCGGTGTCGACATGGGTTTACTATCCTCCATGTGGAATCTGCCAAGGATGTCCACAAAATACTTCCCCTGCCCCAGGAAGAAATGCCCCTCCTCTTGCCACACCTCCAAACCCAAAAAGTAATGCATCAAGCCGATGTCCTTCATCTCAAACTCCGCCGCAAGATCTCTCTTGCATTGCTCTATGAGTCTCTCTGCACCTGTAATGACCAAGTCATCCACATACAACACCCGAATGAGAGGCTCCTCACCTATCACAATATAGTAAAGGTTCGGATCTGCCTCACTCTTTGTGAAACCCATCCCCTATAAGTATGTATCTATCTTGGAGTACCAAGCTTTGGGAGCTTGCTTCAAGCCATAAAGGTCCTTCTTCAGTCTGCACACATGAGAATCCTTCCCATGCACCTCAAAGCCCCGTGGCTGCTAAATGTACACCTCCTCCTGTATGAAGCCATTGAGAGATGCAGTCTTCACATCCATCGGGTGGATCTTCCAACCCATCTCTGCTGCTATCGATATAATGGAGTGGATCGAAGTATATCGAGCCACGGGAGCGAAGGTCTCCTCATAATCAACTCCCTCTACCTGGGAGAACCCTCTAGCCACAAACCTCGCTTTGAATTTCTCAACGCTGCCATCTGCAGCATGCTTTACCTTGTAAAGCCATCTGGAAGTAACCACGGATTTGCCCTCAAGCCTCGACACCACCTCCCAAACATCATTCTTCATGATAGAAGAATACTCCTCCTCCATGGCCTCTCTCCAGACCTGCTGGCTAGCTGCCTCCGCATAGCTAGAAGGATCAGAGTCAAGGATGCTGGTAGCCATTTCCATATAGCTACAAAACCTCTCAAGTGGTCTACTCTCTCTGACCAGCCCCTGAGGCTCAGCAACAGATGTGGCATCTCTCAAGGTGTCCTAAAGCCACTTGGGCTTCCTCTTCCCTGAGCATACTTCTCCCATTGGAGAATGGAACTCCTCCTCCTCATCATCATTAGGAGCCTGAACTCCTGATTGTCTGTCTGCTGTCCTCTTGCCTACACCTAAACCTGTAGAAGCTGAGGTACCGTGTGAACTGTCCATCAGTGGACTCCCTAGTGAATTGCTCTGCATGCTGCCCGGAGCACCACCCCTCTCGCTCGGCGAGCCACTACTCACTGACGGACTTGACATGATCATAGATGTACCTCTGGAACCTCCTAATCCCTGCCCAGTGGATCCCTGTGACTGACTCAACTGCTGTTGAGGGTTTGGCTGATCCAAATACCCTAACTCCCGTGACCTGCTAAAGGCCCTGTCCTCCTCGAACTTCACATCCCGCCTGATAACAAATTTCCTCTGTGCAGGAATGTCAATCCGAAAGGCCTTTGAGGTCTCACTGTAGCCCACAAAGATACCCTTCTCTGCGGTGGGCTCTAGTTTGGTCCTCTTCTCCTTAGGTATGTAGGAGTATGTAATGCACCTAAAGATACGAAGATGACCAATATCAGGCTTCTTCCTAGAAAAAGCCTCCTCTGGAGTGATGTGCCGCAAGGCACGATGCGGAGTCCTGTTCTGCAAATAAACAACTGTGTTGCAGGCCTCTGCCCACAAGAACAATGGCAACCCTTGATCATGTAACATGGCTTTGGCAGCCCCTCCAATGGATCCATTCTTCCTCTTCGCAACCCTGTTCTGCTGGGGGTTGTAAGCAACAGTGAACTCCCTCCTAATGCCTGCCTCCGCACAATAGTCAACAAACTCTCCAAGGGTGTACTCTCCCCCATTTTCCGACCTCAGGGACTTGATCTACCGACCTGTTTGTGTCTCCACAGGAGCTCTAAACTCCTGAAACCGCTTGAAGACCTCACTCTTGGTCTTCAAGAAATAAATCCAGGTCCTCCTGGAGTGATCATCAATGAATAAAATAGTACTCATATCCACTCAAGGGAACATGAGACATCCGACTACTCACATCGGAATGAATCAAATCAAGTATCCCTGTCGCTCTGTTGTCACTGCTGGGAAAAGGGGATTTGGCAAACTTTCCCATCGCACATCCTCTGCAAGTATCAAAGTGATCAGTACTGAAATCAGGCACACCTGTAGTGATCTCCCGCAAGGTCCTCAAGGCTCCATGATACATATGCCCCATCCTACGGTGCCAAATCTCACACAGCTCAGAACTGCTAGCTCTGCTGTTGGTACTACTACTCAATGCCAAAAGGGGTTGGAATGGAAACTTGTACACCTTTGCATGGAGTACACCTATAACTCTAGCTGAATTAGCTGGAGTGCCCCTGGGATACATCAACACCTATTCTCTCCTGAACATCACCTCATATCCTCTGTCCTCCAAAGCTGAGACGGATACGAGGTTCTTCCTCATCCCTGGCACATAAAGAACATCTGACACCTTCAAGGGAGGTTTGGACTCCCTCTAAAATGTCAGTGTCCCCACACCGACTGCTCTAACAACTTTGTCATCACCGAGTACTACCTCTATATCAGTGCCACTCTCTGAAAGCTCTGAGAAGTACTCACAGAGTCCTATCATGTGACATGAAGCCCCACTGTCCACATACCAGATACCCGAAGATGCTCCGCTAATCGAGGGAAAAGCATGCTCCCTCTGAACCTGTGTGGCAGGTGATCTTACACTAGAGGACTCACACGCAGTGAACCCAAACTCCCGATCAAAACGATCTGCAAAGTCCTCAACCTCTACTAAAGCTGCCAAGCTCTGGTTCTTCCCCTTCTTCTTCTTCTTCTCCAGACACACAACTGCATAGTTTCCCATCTTTTGACAATTCCAACGCTTCACCTTGCAATAGTCCTTCTGTGTGTTACCCTGTTTACCTTTACCTTTGCCTTTGCCCCCACCATTGCTTGTGGAAGCCTGCTTCTTACCTTTGCCTTTCTTGCCTCCTACTAACAATGCTACATCCTCATTTTGCTCAACTGACTTGGTTGCCCCAAGCTGACCTTTCCTGATCTCCGTCTGAATGCAATCATCCCAAAACCTCTCCCATGTGGGAAGGGTTTCACGTGCACAAACCCCATCAGTAAAGTTCATCCATGAACGGGGGAGCCCATTCACTACAATCTGCACCAACGCAGTGGGTGGAATGACCTCTCCAACTGCTGCCAACTCATCTCTCACATTAGTAATATTTGTGGGATATTCAGCTGCACTATCATTACCCATATTAATGGTCTTCAGCCTCTCCTTCAGGACCATTTTCTGGTTCTCATTGGTACTCTGGTAGAGATTGGACAATGCTATCCACATCTCATGGGCATTTCTCTTTCCTCTCACATGAGGAATGCAATGGTCTTTGACTCCGTCTAGAAGTAGTCTCTTACCCTTGTTGTTCTTTTTATTATAAGCAACCAACTGAGTAGCATCAGTAGGCACAACAACAGGGTTCTGTGTGGTATGCACCATAATGTCCTAGACCTCTGCCTCCTCAAAGATACTCTGCATTCTCTCCTTCCAAACACTGTAATTGGTATGCCCATCCAACCTATCCTCGACCCTCAATCCCAATGACATCCTGCTATCCTAAAACTGAAAAATAACACTGCTGTAGTAAAGATAAAACTGCTGTTTGTGAAAAATCAGCTTGCTGGAATTTTCTGAGTGAAAAATTAGCAGGCTGTAATTTTCCTCCTTTCTCTCCCAAACTGCACTTCAGCACTCAAGCTCTGATACCATGTAGAAATTTCTCATTTCCCACCCCGGTTTTCAGTTTCACCTTATTTTTCCAAAATAGTTAAATGCCATTTCCCATATCCATACATTCAACAACTGGAAAATAAATTTTGCTGAAAACACAAATTCTGGAAATATTACAGAATGCTGAAAATGCAGAAATAAATATCAACACATACAGACAGCCATTCAACACATTTAAACACAATGATTTTTGGTCAAGGTGACCCTGGAAAAATCCCCTACAACTCTTAGGGAAAACCAGTTCGAAAGCTCCTTCTTATTTCTAGAAAATGCTTTTTACAATGAGAGAAATATTCAACCAAAAATCAGCAAGCAAACTTTTATAACTTATCTCATTTGCCGTGCCTCGCAGTCAACTGGAAAAAACTTGCAAACAACAATAAATGTTGTACGACCTCTTCGATTTTTGTGCCCAAATTTTAGCCTTAAATGTTGCTTTTCGGACTTCCTAGAAAAGCATGCAAGTTGCCATAAATGCTGCTGTACGGTTTTCCTCGTTTTCTGTGCAGAAAAAACAGTAGTACAACTGTACGGTTTTCTTCCTAGAAAAGCGTGCCAAGGTACAACCACTTGCTGTACGGCCTCCCTTGAAAAACATCCCAGCAAAATTCAGATTTTCTGCTCCTCGATTTCTGTGCTAACTTGCTGTACGACCTCCTTGGAATCTGAACCAAAACTACTATACAACCTTTCTAGAAAATCGTGCCCAAAATCGTACCTTTCACTGTGTGCTAACTCAGCTGTACGGACTTGCTGAAACACTACCTTGGAATGTGTGCCAAGTTGCTGCCTCCTTCTCCTCACTGTCCAGAAATCTCCCTTGCTCTCTTGCTCTCCTTCTCTCAATCTGCTCATGAAAGAATTAATGACCTTTTCTTCATTTCCCTCATTTAATCTAACCTTAAGTGACTTTTGGGTAATCCCTAAATCCAATGGCTGAAATAGATTGAGATCTAGGGCTGAGATTATATGCTCATTTAAATCTCACTTTCTATTTTTTAATTCACCCCACTTTAATAAAGACCCACTTAGTCATTTATGTCCAAAGTCACTTTTCCTTTCTAATTTTACATTGACTTTATTAAAGTCACTTTAAAATTAGACTTTAGTAACTTTATCACTTAAAGTCACTTTTAAATTAGATTTGACTTTATAAAAATTATAAAATCACTTTAGGAGAAAAATTAAATTCTTTTGAACACTTTTCTCTAGGCCAAAGATCAAAGCCTTAGGGAACCACCTGTCCTCCGGTACAAAATTTCAACAATCGCCATGTCTACGCTGGTTGTTATGCGCATCAACTTGTCAAAGTACGAGCCAAGCTCCAGTGGGACTTATGCCTTTGTCTTTGTCTCGGTGAGTTTCCCAATAGATGGTATTGCATGTGCATGCACAACAACATCCATGCTTTTGAATACCTATGCATGGGAAACCTGCAAACTAGTGATGAGCTGCGGGAGTTTTTCATAGTTCCAAATTTGACTCCCGATACGTGCCTTCAATTCAACCGCTCTGGGCTTCATCATCTTGGGCAAGTGTAACGAGGCTCCCTTGTATTTCATTGTCCATGTTTTCATGTGGGCAACAATAGCATGCATGTTTGACAAGATGCATTCTCTCCTAGCACATCGTTGCTGACAACCGTTGAAATGGACAACTGCCTTATGAATTGTACCAAATCTGGAATAAAACGCCTGCATGATTGTCTCAAGGGATGATACTTCATCCAGTATTGCGTTCTTCAACTCTGCTCGGGCAGATACTGTAACCAGTTGTCCTCCCTACGTGGACGTCTGTAACTCCTTAGTGATTCGTTCGTTCTCCGCTATCAAGAAGCGAACACTCGAGCTAGTGGCTTTGGCATATTCTCTGGTAGCATCAACCAATGCAGCTAGATGCTTGCGCACGTCAGATACGATCACTTGTTCCTAAAACTGCTCTGGATATGTGTGGTCATCCAGAGTAGACACTCTGCGTGATTGCACAACTCTATGTTGCAACTCGTCAAATGATGTGTTGTGCATATATTCTTCTGGATTGTCTCCAAGGATATTAGTATCTCCTTGGTCGCTCGGGACCTGCTCTGTTTCTAGATCTGGTGAAGCTGATGGGTCAACCTCTTGGTGGTAAAGCATGAGGTTGATGTCTAGCTCTAACTCTGGCTATTCAGTCTCTGTATCTATCTGTTCAAGTGCTCGTTCAATCTCTTGAGCGAAGTCCTATTCCTACGACTGCTCACCCGATATTCTTTGTGCTAGCTGCTTGGATGAGTCTACTACCTGTATAGGCACAGTTTCATCAATATGTGTATGTCGCACCTCTGTTGTATCTGTCCTTGCTACACTTCCTTCTCTTGTCTGTACAACTCCTGTTCCTTCTGGGGTTGCTCCTTCAACTCATGCAACTCCTTCATTGTTTCCTCCATCCTCTATTTTCTCTCTGCCTTTGTGCAGTCCTCCTGTCGCGTTGTTGCCTCTTTGCCTCTATTGATAAAGCTACTTTCTGCACAAGCTAGTCTACTCTGAACTTGCAACTTTTCTCTGCCTCTACGCTGTTGACAATCTTTCTCTTGCCTTTGTCGCGTGCTGATATGTTTACCTCTACTGCTAATGGTGCTCTCGTGGATGTTCCTTTGCTAACCATTCCACAACGATGTCGATCGGTTCATTGGGCCTAGAGAATTTGTGACAATATCTCCATGGGTTTTCCTCAACCTAATGACACACCCTGTGGATCCACAAAAACTATACTCTTGCGTAGTGATCCTTCATAAAAAATACGGGTCATACAGATTATAGCTTCTAGTGCTGAAAGGATATTTCTTGAAATCCTTTATTTCGGCATCTGTTTGCTTGAGATTCTGTATCTTGTACAACCAGATCTTCAAAGGAAGAGTGGGCCAAGGTGCCTTCTTCTTTTGGTTTAGCCTAGCTGACAGTCGTGTCGAGGTGTTTTATGATACTTGTTGCATGACAAGCTTATCTATGGAAAACTTCAGAAAAACATGATGAGGCTTCTCCGTGCTATACATTCATATGAATTTGCCAATAGGTGAGGCATACCAATTTGCTATGTCGATCAGTGCCCCCATTGCTGCCTTCAACATGTAAGGTGGATCCTGCTCAAATATCATCTTGTACATCGGGGTGACAAAATTATTTGATAGCTATGTGATGACTCCGTGGCAGCTGCATTCTAAAAACAGTTTACAATAAGTGTTTACATAGGTTTCTGTTGATGTCCATGCCCACTTGAAGCTCGGGAACTCCCAATAGACACATATTGCATCCAAGATGTAAGCGAACATGTAGATTTTTGTTTGTTGACCTTTGGGCGGCTGCCTAGTTCCTGTTACTTGTTCCTTCATCCCGTGAGCCAACATGTGGGACCAGTTGCAAGATTTTCCCTCACTGGCCAATTGGTCCAATGCGATCACCCAACTGTCCGGGAAGGTCTCCGTGCTCTCTTGGCCATACAAGCAACTTGCAAAAATGACCAAGTACTGATACGCCTTCCGTGGTATCTTTGTCTTGTAAATATAGTTGGGTGTCATCTTGAATTTTGTTGGCTCCTTCATCTAGTTCTTCAAGGTATACCTGGAGTTGGAATTGTTGTTGGGTATGTTGAAGGGTGTCTCCATGGTGATCACTAGCTTTGGAAAGTGGTACATCTACTAATAATCATGTGCCCTCAAGGTAGAAATATCTGTCCCACTGACACTGCTCAATGTCATTGTCTCGGGATCAATGTGTGAGACAATCCAATGTATCATGTCTGTGCATGGGAACACGAGATACCTGCATGCAATCCGGTACAAGCCAGACTTGTGAATGTTCACAGAGACTTGGCAGTCTTGAAGATGTTCCCCAAATGTGCCTGAGAATGCATCATTGAACTCTTGCCATTCCAGCTTTGTTGGGTCAAGAAAAAGGTATGTTTTTGCCTTGGTAATAGCTTTATTTAGTACTCATCCTCATATGATTATCTTTGTTTATGAATAAAAGTAAAGGAAATAATAACTAAAGTCGAGTAAAAGTAATCAGTAACAAATTACATGAATCTAAGCAGGAAAAACTGATTTTTACTATCTTTATGTGCAGAAGACGCGAATTGATCGATAGTTGCTCAATCGACAGAACAACAACATCTCATAAGGGAAAGAGGCAGTGTCAGAGGCAAGGCAGGACAGTGGAAGACCGGGCAAACCAATGACTATTTTATGACAGAATCAGATCAAGTATAGTGAAATCCTTAGGATCCCCTGATCCTGAGGATTCACTTTTATCTATTTACTTTCTAAATGTAATATATAAGGCCAAAAGGAAAAACTGCATGGAGTTCAAAATTTCACAGTTTGTAATTATTCTTTTGGACATATAATACTGTTATCTTGGATGTTGTAACTTGGTTACTTATTTTAATGAAGAAATACTGCATTTAACTCATACTTATATTATGAGTATCTCTTAGTGGAGACTTCTAGCGACTTTGGGCCCGGTCAAGAGAAGATCTACTGCTTCACCTGTGCCATAATCTTTTCTATTTTATTCTTTACTGCTTGTTAATTATAAGTTAATATTACTTTTGATTATCGTAAGGATTTTCGATTCAATTTGCTTTTGCGGTTCATTTGATATTCATATTGATCAGTGTGTTATATAAGAGTAATGCTTTTGATTGAATTGGTTATGCTAGTTCCAGCTCAGATCGTTGTTCATTTCAAGTAATGTTATCATAGATTTCAGAGATAGAATTGATAGCTTTATGCTTATACAGTCATTTTCTATTCAGATACCATTTGTTATTCTAGTAACGTTTGTTGTTCAATTATCATTGATGTCAATTGTTATAGTTCTCTTTCATGAGTGAGAGAGTTAGCTTCAATTCTATTTAAGACTGCCAAGCGTGATTCTTTATAAGTTGTATTCAGATCCATTCACTTTCATGATAGGTTAAGTAGAATTGCAGAGTTTGTTATGAATTTCTTTCAGAGCTACTTCTTTCAGAATTGTTTGGATTGAGTTTGAAGAAGATAGTCATTAGCAATTGCAACGATTTGTTATTAGTTAACCTATGAATTCACTGCATATATAGTGCTGACACTTTCGAAATAAAAAGCATTGCCTTGGGTTGACAATTAATGTAGGAATTAAGATTTCCTGTAAAAATACATCTTGTGCACCAACGTTTTTACGACGTTGCCGAGGAGAGTGTTTCAATGTGATTTCCTTTTTATCTTGTTGCAAAAGAATTGGGTTTTAAAAATGGGAGGTAAGAACCTGCGTACCAAGTAAGTAAAGTTCTTGCTTACTAGCTCGCTTTTTAGAAAAAGCTTAGAAGTTAAATAGGAATTGGTTTTTATGAATGACTGGGAACAAAAAGATAGAAAAAGAACATAACCCCCCTCCAAAATCCACAAAACCCAAGGGATTGGTGAACCTTGAGAGAACGACCTTTGTAGACGAAATTGTAAGAAAAACAGAGTCTCAAGCATTAGTAGGATTTCGGGCTGTATCTGGAAAAAGTCCCTTAAGCAGCAGGCTCACCATCTACAACTTATGCTGAGATTCAAAGCCAAATTGGAGGATCTAAACAGAGTCTTCAAGCTACAGAAAGTTTACATTCTGATCCTCTATAAGAGGGAAAATCGTGTAACTTAAGAGAAGGAGAAGGAGAAACCAGTGGAACTGCTAAGGTAGGACCTCAACTATCTGAACAAGGGTCTTCTGTGATCCCAGATCTAGGCAGTGCTGCAAAGCCATCTCGGGTTGCTAATCCTCCGCTTACTCAAAACCCCCCCCTGAAATCCCTGAATGATATTAGCACATCTTTGACCAAATGGCTAATCAAACACCTCAAGGTCAAACCTCGACATTGGAATACCCCATACTCGACCAAGTGGCCAATGCCCCCATGAAGGCGATTCCTCTGCAGAGCATCCCAAATTTTCATGGGATGATCACATAGGATCCTCATGCCTTCCTGTTTGAATTTGATGTCCTCTACAGAGGGTATGCATACACCACTTACCCCCCAAAGCTAAAACTATTCCCTTCTACTATGAAAGGAGCAACTTTAAGATGGTTCATGGGTCTGGGTGGACGTACTATTAATTCTTGGAAAAATATGAAAACCTCCTTCCTCACAAGATACTATGACTTTTGCAAGACTACGGAGGTAAAAGATGAAATATTTAAGATGGCTGCAAAGGATAATTAAACCCTAGAATAATACGTCGAATGGTTTCATTATAACTTGAAGAGATCTCCACACACCACCCTACCAAAAGAAGTCCTAAGAGCTATCTTAATTGAAAGAATGAAAGAGGAGTGGCTAGAAACTCTAAATTTAATGGGGAAAATAGTTATGATGAAATCGTTCACTTGTGTATTAGGTGTTAGCAAGGAAGCGCACACACAGGAGCAGCAAGACGAGATCCCATGAGCAAGGGAAGCAAACCACATAGTGGAGGCGCAACGCGAATGTAAATCAGTAACCTCCTGGAGGATTTCAAAACAAACATCTTGGGCACCTTCACAATGCAAATGGATGTCCTACAGGCTAAACAAAAACAAGCTTTAGCAGAATAGAACTTGGTCATTTTCTGCCCACACTGTTGGAAGAAGCACAACCAATGGGAGTGTCCACTAGACATGGTTCAGACATGCGCTATCTGTACCAAGGATGATCCGAATTGGATCCTTAAACATCCTCTAAGTTTTCATGATTGTTTCAAATTATGTCAAGCTTCAAAATCTTATGGATATCGAGCTTATCAGAAATAACCTCTAAATAATGGCAATTTGTGGTCAGCACGGAACAACGAGGACCCTCGGTCAAAGCGCGTAGACCGTTGGCCCATGGTGACCACGCACTGGCACAAATTGACAAATGGGAGGTCAAATCCAAAAACAGAGGTAGTTTCTGATACGTATCGCAGGCAAGGATAATTTTAGGGGCGAATGTTCGCCCTTTGGCGAAATTAAGGGGTTTTAAATTTTTAGTGGGCGAATATTTTGTATCATAGTACATTTTTACAAATCACCTCAAATAGCCCACCTTATTTTAAGGGAGAGGGTAAAAAAGGTAAATTTAGCCCTTGAAATTAGGACTTACAACCTTCCATTCGCCCATTTTCAAGAATAGGTTTTATTTAAGTGAATCCATTCGCCAATTTTCAAGAATAGGTTTTATTTAAGTGAATCCTATGGGCCAAATACCATATTTATAAAAGAGGTATGGTAAATTAATAAAAATATAAATAAATGAGAGGTATGGTAAATAAATAAAACATTTTTTATATTTAATCCATAAGTCACCTTATATACATATAAGGGTGTAAACAAATAAAAATATAAGTAAAGTGGAGGTATGGTAAATAAATAAAACATCTTTTTATACTTACTCAAAAGGTATGGTAAATAAATAAAAATATAAATAAACTAGACGTATCGTAAATAAATAAAACCTCTTTTTATATTTAGTCCATAACCCTCGTTCTATTTATGAAGGCTCAAGAAAGAGGTTTTATTTAAGTGAATCCTATGGGCCAAATACCATATTTGTAAAAGAGGTATGGTAAATTAATAAAAATATAAATAAACGAGAGGTATGGTAAACAAATAAAACATTTTTTTATATTTACTCCATAAGTCACCTTATATTTACGAACACTCAAAAAATGGGTTATATTTAGGTGAAACCTATGGCCAAAATACTATGGGACAAATACCATGGACTAGATTGTTATTAATACCATGCAAAAAAACCATTATTAACCCTAATATTAGAATTAATAAAAATAAAAATGGCACATGGTATTGACCCATGGTATTCACGCCTATTTAAATGGGGGAATTAAACCAGCATGTAGCCTATGCTAAGATTCACTAAGACTTTACAAAGTTTTATTATTTAGTGAAAGACTCGCCAAGATCTTACAAGATTTTATAATTGAGTAAAATATTCGCCATGCCTGGTGAGAGATTCGCCAAAAAATTATAAATACATATTATATTATTGATAAAATCGCCTTCCATTTTTCCTATATACCATGGAGATTCGCCCATTTATTATATTTATAAATTTAGCGGGGGTTCTTAAAATTTTCCCTGATCGCAGGGCATCCCCCTCAGTGAAGGAAATCCCCCGAGCACTCGGTCATAAGGAAAAGCATAAAACCGTATGGAAATCGTCGATTCCGTTAGAAGGTGGGTCTCGCGCTAAAACCGACAGGATATCAGAAGGGCTTCAAGCGGTAAGCGGGTTCGACCGAGCCCCGCCCGATGCCATACACTGGGCGACATGTATCCAGCGGATGAGAGAGAAAACCACTCACATCGCGCGGGTAAAGGTCATGCTACTTACCCCCCCGATATGGATGGAGGCCATAGGATCTGGAGGCTCCAAATCAACGATGGAGAAATGATCTGATGGATGACCGGATTCGACGGGGAAATAGGCTGAGTCATATAATATTTGAGGTTCGGCATGACCGCTAAGCTGGCAGAGGAATTAGTTTCGCGGGCAATCTTGGAGCAACAGAAATAACGACCGTTCAAAGAGAACTGACACTCAGTTCGTGAGGAAACAAGTGGCCACCTCTTTGTGAAGCGTTACACAGTGATGATGATACAGAGCAGGGGAATTCCAGTGGGCAGAAGCAGGAGAACCAGAAAGCCGTGAAGTGGAAATGAACAGTTAGGGAGATGATTGGCTTTAAGCCATGAATAGACAAAGATTAAAGGAGGAAGAGAAAGAGAAGTAGAAACCCGAAAGGCAAGAAAGAAGTGAATTGCAGGGAATAAATAAGTCGAGCTGACCTACAGAGAAAAGGCAACATCAAGCAGACAGAGATAGAGAGAGCCTGAGAGTCTGTGAACTCTAGAGAAGGCTTGAGAGGTTCAAGCAACTCTTTTGTGTATACCTGTCAAGTATTGAGTACGAAATCAGACTCGTACCACTGAGATCAGTTGAGGTCGAGATTCAGTAAGGGGAGTCTGTGTACACTAGAGACTTGGGGAATCCAAGTACAATCCTATTGATCATCATCTGTTAAGTGAGACTCAAATTGAGCTCCTTATTGTAAAAACTCTGCTTTAAGACACAATAGAAAGGCCACCACTCAAGGCTGGATCGGGAGACGTAGCCCAGGAGGATTGGGTGAACTCCTTATTAAATTTTTTGTGTTTATGTGTTTGCTTACTGTGTTCACTTACTGTTTCAATGTATGTGTATTTCGCAATCTTATTAATCCGTTGCATAAAATAACATAGGCACACCCCAGCACTTGAGTCTGTAATACCTTCATTGTTTTTCTAAGGTCATTTAGGGGTGATTTCAGTTCAAGCGGTATCAGAGCACTAGGTTGTTAAGGTTAGACAAGCTTGTGCTGGATTTTTGTTGTTGAATGCTAACTAGATCAAAGATTAAATTAGGAGAAGGAGAGTTGGTCGAAACTAACCTGGAAATTGGAAGAGTCTATCCTCGGAAGAAAATGTCAGAAGAAACTCCCTTGGGACCAGACCCCCAATTTATAGATAGTTTCCTGGCCATGAGGTCCATGGTAGAGGAAATGTATACAGACTTTAGGAAACATAAAGATGAAGATTCATCAGGCTCCAAACAAGATAAAGGAGAAGAAAAGTCTCTCCTCCATGACCACTCAAAGGCAAAGGGAAAGAAGAAAACTTTCTCACACCTCCTAATATCCCTAAACATAAAAAGAAGACATCTTTGATTAAATTAGATTTACCAATATATGATGGAGAGTTGAATGCAGAGAAGTTGGATAATTGGATCAGACAAATTGATGTTTATTGCAGAGTATCGACTCAGACAAGAGTAAGATTCAGCTAGCCAGCTTACGCCTTGGAGGCACTGCCTTGGTATGGTGGGAAGGAAGGACACAAGCTGACATGAAGAAACATGGTAAGATTCTTTCTATCTGGAGTGAATTTGTTTCTGCAATCAAAAAGCAGTTCTATCCACTAGCTTACATACAGCAAGCCATGATGAGATGGCAAACTCTTCACCAATTGAAAGGGCAAAGTGCACAACGTTACACCCAAGAATTTAGGAAAGGAGCTTTGATTCTGGGAATTTCTTTAGGCTCACCTGAGACTCTGTTGAAGTACATAGGTGGTCTACACAGCTACATGAGGCACACTATCCTCATGTTTAATCCCACTAGTATAGATGAGGTATATGTTCAAGCTACGCATCTTGAAGCTAGAGGAATGAATGGAAACGAAGAAGTTGGGGGATCATCCAAGCCCATTGCAAGCAAGAATAAGGAGAAAAGAAAACAGAAATGGAAAGAGAGGAAGGCCAACACTCCACAGAAAAGCAAGTCTTCATGCGCTCACTGTAAGAAGGATGGGCATGATGATGAGCACTGTTGGATCCTGCATCTAGAGCTGAGACCTAAGAAGTTCGAGGACAAGAAGAAGAAGACTGCTGCAGCCATTCAGAAATATTTGGGTTCAGACTCAGGAGATGAAACAACCATTGCAGCCACAGGTATAAAAGGTAAAAATTCTGAAGCATCTACTAGTAATTCTGCACAATCTACTAATAATGAAGAAAATGAGAGAAAAAGACATGAGCTTTTCCATATTCGAGTTATTTCCAAGCATCAAAAGATTGATACTTTGTTAGATAGTGGCTCAAAAGTAAATTTAATTTCTGAAGCAATTGTAAAGAAGTTGGGATTACTGACTACACCTCACAAGAAACCATACCCATTAGGTTGGTTAAGTGATAAAGCACAACTACAAGTGACTAGACAATGTAAACTTAAGTTTTCTTTTGGGTCAGCATTTGTAGATGAGGTTGAGTTAGATATAGTTCCTTTTGATATATGTGGAATTGTTTTAGGAAGTCCCTACTTGTATGATAGAAAAGCTATTTTCTATATAGCTGAGAACAAGTATCTCCTCGTTAAAGATAGAATCGAATATATTGTAAGAGCTCATAAGCTCAAGAATAATTATACTCTCATAAACTCAGGGCAGATGAAATGAATTGTAAATTCATGCAAACAATTTTTACTGATGGTTGTAAAGGAAAATAAACCTGATAAAACCAATGTATTTGAGGGCTATGATGCTAAAAAACAAGCTGATTTAGAAAAAGTTGTTTCAGAATATGATATCTTATTTCAAGAACCTAAAGGTCTGCCACCCAAAAAGGAAATAGTGAATGATATTAATTTGCAGCAAGATGATCCACATTGGAATGCACAGGTTGTCCGCTTTAGAGAATGCAGAAATCAAGAAGCATGTGCAAGAGTTGCTCAAGAAGGGGTTCATCAGACCTAGCACATCACCATGTGGGTCTCCAATCGTTTTGGTGAAAAAGAAAGATGGGTCGTGGAGAATGTGCATTGATTACCGAGCATCGAATAAGATAACAATCAAAAATCATTATCCCCTTCCTCGCATAGATGATCTATTGGATCAGTTAAAGGAAGTTGTTTAGTTTTCCAAGTTAGACCTGCATAGTGGATATCATCAGGTCATAGTTGCCGAACAACATGAATGGAAGACCGCTTTCAAAACAAAGCAGGGATTGTATGAGTGGCTGGTTATGCCTTTTGGCTTAACTAATGCTCCTGCTACTTTCATGAGAATAATGAATGATGTACTCAGACCTTTTCTTGATGATTTTGTTATTGTATATATGGATGACATTATTATATTTAGCAAAATGTGGGGAATCCAAGTACAATCCTACTGATCATCATCTGTTAAGTGAGACTCAAATTGAGCTCCTTATTGTAAAAACTTTGCTTTAAGACACAATAGAAAGGCCACCACTGAAGGCTGGACGGGGAGACGTAGCCTAGGAGGATTGGGTGAACTCCTTATTAAATCTATTGTGTTTATGTGTTTGCTTACTGTGTTCTCTTACTATTTCAGTGTCTGTGTATTTCACAATCTTACCTATCTGTTGCATAAAATAACATAGGCACACCCCATAACTTGAGTCTATAATACCTTCATTATTTTTTTTAGGTCATTTACGTGTAATTTTAGATGAAAGGATCATGCCATTGAATAATGTCCATCACTTCTGGGGCTGAAAGCAATGTTCAAGGAAGCAGAAGAAGAGACAAAGCCAATATATCTAATGAACCAACTTCGAAAGTGGTAGGCCAAACCTCCAGGCATGTCATAAGATGCATCCCAGTTCTTTCCTTCTTCACAGTTTAATCAACAACAGAACCCTGGGGTAGCATGGCAAGGCCAATCACACTACTCGCATTGGCAACCTCAACCATTCCCTATGAAACCATGGTCAACTCAATCCTTTCTGGGTAATGGCTAGCCAAATTCTCCTTTTACTCCTATTTGGAAAGGTAATTCCTATCAATCCCAGTGGCCTACCTCCACTTCTCAAAATCCGAATTGGTCTACAAATTGGGAGTGACCTTGAGGTATATCCAACCCTCCTATGAGGATAGGTCCTCAACCTCAACCTGCATTGTCAGCTCCTTATCTATTACAACAAAATCCTCAGGCTCTTGTACGCCCTCAACTGCCAGCCCAATCGAATTCGAATCCCATTAACAGACCGATCCAATTGGTGCAAATTGTAGAAATCTCAGACTATGAGATTGAGCAAAAAGAATGTAATGAACTTAGATTGAGGTTAGGACGTATCATCACCCCTGAAGAAAACACGGATCAACCATCAATTGAGATCGAAACACCACCTGTACATATATCAACCCCTATAATTGATACTGAAATAAATGAGGAGAAGAGACAGATCAACATAAATAACTCATTGTCACTTCTCCCCTATTCCCCGAAAGGTTAACGATACCTAAGCCCATTATTTACCTATATTTTTATCTTGTAGGGAAACTAAAAAATCTTTGTATAAAGATTCCTATCCTCCAGGCCATCCAGGACATTCCCATCTATGCTAAAATAATTAAAGAGTTATGCATAAAGAAGCCTGTAAGGAAAGAAACAACTTCACCCACCATTCATGTTGTAGGAACCTTATCTGATTTACTATTCGGAGGGGAAACTCTGATAAAGTATGAAGATCCTTGGGAATCCCATAGTGACAGTTCAAATATATGGCCGCTCTTTTCCCAATATGCTAGTTGATCTGGGTGCAACCATTAACATTCTAACAGTAGAAACCTATCAAGCACTTGGTATTACAACCTTGGAACCAACCACCACCTTACTAGAACTTGTTGATCGTTCAGCGGTAAGGCTAGAAGGAACTCTACAAGATATTACGGTTTCAGTTGATTCATGGGAATATCCAGTAGATTTTATTGTTATAAACGCGAAGAGTCGATTAGATGGGAACCCTCTGATACTGGGCTGACCTTGGCTGGCGACATTTGTTGCATATATAGGCTGCCAGGAGGGCAACATGACTATTGCAAAGGGGGATGCTGTAAAAAATATTGTTTTATATCCCCCTGCAAAACCAAGTCTAACCATTGTATAAATATGTAAACAACCACCAGCATACTTGGAAGAAAGCATCCGTTCACTACTCAGAGTAGCAGAGGCACTTGTGGTGAAGTAAAATTATAAGTGCGAACACAAACAAATTCCTCTATCTCGATAATGGGTCTAGCCACAACTGATACATTCTATGGAAGATTTCCTTAGGTTAGAACCAATTAGGAGGGCCTACCTCTTAGTATGCTTATCCCGTTTGATGAAGTCTTTTCTTGCTCGCTCTAGCTATCTCTCTCTTCCTTCTTCAAGCACCTGAAACAAGTAACAATAGAAAACAACAACCATGATAATAGACAAATTGTAATTCAACCTACTTAACAAGTCAAGAATCATTAAGCCATGAATATGTAAGATGAAAAATCATGTAGGAAATCAATCGATAGTTGCATATATATTGAATCAAGAAGAGATTACAACCATTGCCTTGATGTTGCCGTTCTCCTCTAACAAGACCAGGTTCCCAGACACTTCTGCTAGCATTCCATGATGGCCTCAACAACAATAGTTTTAAGTCTCTTCCCTTTAGGCTTCACACTAAATCAAAATCACACTTCTCCCTCACACCACTATAGAGCTACAACTATGAATAGCTTGTTGTTTACTCCAAACTTAACTAGCACTAACACATCAACATTAACACTAGCTTGTGCTTGGGAAAAATGGAGGTTTATATAGGATGAATGGATGGGATATGGATCCTCTTATCATGGGAGAAGATATTATCTCTTGAGGTAGTTCCATCATTATAGGGGAATGGAGCCCAAACTAACATCCTCGACCCCTTCTGACCAAAGCATTTACCAGACTTCCGTTACAAGGCTTCTAGAGTTGGAAGCTTCCGCCCTTTATTGAAGAAATTCCCATAAGAGGACCGGCGCGACTGGAACAAATCTCAGCTGCTTCAGTCCGTGCTAGGGACAATGCTAATCCCTGCATATCGGTGCGATGAGGACAAGGGCCATTAGCGCCGGTCTTGTAAACTAGGAAAAACAAAAGATTTTGGGGAAATGTTGCAAAAGGGAATTGTTCTGCTCATGAAGAGGGACATAATGGGAGTTTCTTCATGAAGGGTAAGCATGTAGGGTTCACTATAGAGGTCCTCCAGGATCAAGGAACGGGGAGTACAGGGACAGTGACAAAATGCTGTGTAACAGATGCCCCCTAAAGCGTGAAGGCTGAACTAGAGTGAGGGATGAAATTCTTTACAAATCAGTGCGAGGAACAGTAGTCTCTCGTCGGAAAACCTGCAAGCAAGTACATATACATAGACGTAACTGAGAACTATGTCAAATGATACATGAATCATGGCATGGACGCATCCATCCAAAGAATGATCATGTAAATGGATCCAGGCATGGGTGTAGCCATTCGTTAATTAGGATCATAATTAAACCAAGGTATGGTCGCAGTCATCCAATAATGAGAAGGATCACACATGATAACTCATGGTATGGACGTAGCCATCCATATGAAAGAGACATGCATATCAACATAACCATGTCACATCACTTTGAAACCTAGACTTTTGTGATCTGAGTCCAGGGTCTCGCGCTCCAACACGACTTGATCAAAGTACAAGTTCTAACATGTGAATAGATGTGTTGACGTTGAACATGCTAGAAAGTTGCTTGATTACCAGTCAATGATGTAAAATGTTAACAAGCGCGAGAGAAACCACCAATAATAACAATGGCCCTCAAGGTACTATCAACACAATCCACGGAATGTGAATAGAGGAACTGAAGTCAAACACCCGTGAAATCACTCGATCTAAAGCCAATGCTGTGAACTTGTCATCGAGTGCGAAGAACTTTCCATCAGGGCATGCACCCTCTAAGGTACTCGAAGGGAGTCTCTCGGTTAACTTCCTGGATAATGAGTTGATGTCGATAGGAAGCGACCATGTTGAAGGAGGGCCATAATGTATCCCACATCATCGACATGAGACAAAAGGATGCAAAATGATTTTGGATGATACAGAGAATCAGAGGCAAGTGTAATTGTATAAGGACAACTCTTGAACATATCAATGACATGACTAGAAGTTTGGCAGCTTTTGGATCCATAGGATCAGTGGTCATGATGACGTGGAAGAGATCGAATGGAAGGCAAAAATGAACAGCCCAAACCAGGAAAGTCAACCATACAAAGGAGGATATCCCAACCTAACACGAAGAAGAAAGTGTCATGTTCAAGAGTGAGCTGTCGAAAAAACTGATTAGATTTCCAAATTCCCCCCCACTATTTCTGGCAGGTACCCCAATTATTTTTTAATCATAAGCTTGAAGGGGATAGCATGTGCTTGCACTGTAAGTTCATCCTTCCGACGAATCCAACCTAGTAATTTTAACAAGCCCTAGGAAGGAGAAGCTCAACTTCGTTATGATGATGAATCCATTGTGATTTAACATTTTAACGAGTCTGACAAAGGTGTAACTCGATATCTTTTTCATGTTTAGAGAGTTTTAAAAAGACATGGAAAAGAAAACTCCACATGGTCCCTTTCTATATGTTTGTGTCTCTCGAGCTCGAAAAGGTAGAAAACAATACTTGAGAGAACCAGTTGACCATTGCAGTCAATGAGTACCTTTTTCGTAAATAGTGCATCCCAACCCGAAAAAGGGGTAAACTTATACTGGGTGCACGATGTTTCGCATCCGTTAACAAGTTTGAAATGACAAGGGCTCAGCTATCTTTTTGCTTTTAAAGGGTCGGAAAAGAGGTTGAAAACAGACTGCCCATTTTATTCTCTTTTATGAGTCAAAAGGGAAAAATAATTGGAAATCTTTTCATATGAGTTTAACGAGTCGAGAAAAGAGTTGAAACGTGACTCGCCATCATCATCGAACATCCATTACCTGTCGCTGCGCAAAAAGGTAAAGTGCATTATCCAGTTCTTGAGGCAAAATATGTTAAAATATTTATAAAACCTTTCATGAAAATTGAAATAAAAAGGGAAAAAGTAAATATATTTTTACCATTTACCATTTTACCTTGCTGTGAAGATTTTTTACTCACTTTTTCCTTAATTGTTCTGGAGCAAATTGTGGGAGATCCGAGAGGTCATTTGCTAGGCTGCCAGTTGCAGGTAAGAGCCAAGGCCCTGAGCTTCATTTTCAGGTCTTTTATTCCTGTTTTTAACCATCGTTCGGTTTTTTGCGGGAGGTTTTGTAAAAAGTTTTTTGCCCTTGGTCGGCGTGACTTCAAGGCACGGAATTGCGCCAGCCGAGGGTGATTAACAAGGCCTCTTGCGTCATCGACGCAACTGTTTTTAAAACAGGCGTAGGCATTGTGACTAGGGAAAAACCCTATTTCCTCACAAAATCACGTTAAAAATTGAATTTTATGGGCCAAGGATGATTTTTGACTCAAATTAATGGCTTTTGCAGGAAATAATCGCTGAAAATGGTGGACTGGAAAGAACGGGAACATGAAGATGTGGAGACCTAGGCACTGAATGATCCAAATTGCCTCGAAGATTTGAAGGCTTGTGGGCTCCTCAAATTCTTTCTCGCGCTAGGGATACGGGCCTAACCTGAGTTTCTTTGGTACTTGTTTAGTCTTTGGGACATAAATATTTGTCATTGGTGACCAGGAGCTGGAGTTAGAAATTTTAGATATATATTTCATCGCTGGACTATCCCGAAGAAGAGAACCAGTCAACTTGTACAGGTCACAACCGATTGGGGTGAGCATATGCTCATTGCTTGCTGAAAATTTCCCTAAGGCCCTGAAATCCAAGATTGGAAAGATTGAGATTTCCACTGTTCAGGGTCTTACATTGAGAGTGCTTCTGTTGACCATCAACAGAGTGGTGGGGTCCCAAGTAGTACATGAGACCAACAAGTCGAAGTTCCTCTACACTATCGACTGCACAATGTCTACGATCTTCAACTAGGCTAAGGCCATGAAGATCAACATAAAGCGCCAGTTGGGAAACGCTTGGGGGGGGGGGGAATCTGAAGCAATTTTGCTTCAAATCTGTACTTGTGACCTTTTTCTTGGAATGAGTGCCACTGTTCCAGTACCAACTGACTGAGGTAGATCCTCCCATGCCACGCGATCCGCGGATGGGCTGCTAGAGTCGTTTGATGCACAGGATCACTGGGGGTCAGCACATGTCATACAAACCTGCATTCTTTTCATGGCTACAGTGACAGAAGATCATCGTGGAGGACTGGCCATACAGTGGCACCGACTTCCATGGAGATTCGGACATGTTGCTACCATATGGGGACGATTTTGACAATGAAGGTAAAAAAAAAATCAATTTTGAGATTTTGCGATTTTTTAATTTTTTTTGGTATATATGTGCTTATAACATTCCTCTTGTTAATGTAGATGTTGGAACAGAGCGACCTTCTGGGATGTCCCCAGGTGCGTCCCCTTCCCGATTGATGTTGTCACTCCTTATCGGGAGGGGTGTGACAATGAAGAGGAGAATGCAAGGAACCTTGAGGGGTTGACTCGTGGTATCCCAGAGTATGCTCGGGTAGGAGACATTCCTCGCCAATACCAGAGACACACGGTGCAGATCGGATCCGCTGATTTCTGACTAGTGTTGCGCGAGCCGTGTCATGCTACCAAGATCACCATGTTGATTAGTTCCTAGGTCCAGCACTTACATTTTTTTAGGCCTTCATGCCACGAATTTATGAGGCCTGTGAGCTGCCAATGTTTTTTTGGACATGCATATTACTTTTTTTGGTTTTGATGTATCAAACATTATCATCATATATATATATATTTGTGCTGTATTTTCTTTCTTACTATGGTAAAAATGGTTTGTTTTATCTTTTCACATGTTTCGTAAATGTCTATCCAACACATAATTTGCTAATGCATCTGTCAATGTATTCATGTGTCTAGGAATATGATGATATGTAATGTAATCAAAATGGCTTTCCAGTAGATGAATACGGATATACATTCTCAATATTTAAGGGTTTTTGACAGAATATTGCTCGTTGAGTTGAAGGACGACAAGCTGTGAATCCAGGTTGACAAACAACTCCCGAATGTCAAGAGCAATGGCTTCTGACAATAGTTGAATGACCGCACTGCATTCAACAATGTTGTTAGTTGTACAACCTAAATAGATACCTTGAAGGTAAATCAACTCCCCATTAGGGTCATAAATAGCCCATGCCGCGAACGATAGGTTCCAGGTACTACGACAAGCACCCTCAGCGAAACCGATATAAGGAGTCACAAACATCTACGAAGAAAGGAAAGCATAGTAAACATGAAAGATGTTTGAAAAATAACACACCAAACCACACTACACAAAAATGAATGACACACTACTGTACACAAGTGACCATGCAAGATGACCTAAGCATAGTACTTCTTGAGAGAGTCCATACGGGGACTCGGGTAATTAATCAACAGAGGTGAACACAGGAGTTTTACCATTTCATTGACGAGTAAGCATTGACTCGGCCAAATGATAGAGTAAAAATCATATAAGGTGTTTCCCCCATGCCCCCTAGGTAAGGGAGGATAACGAGTCAGATGGAAACCCCATTGCAAGGATGGGAAATCGTTAAAAATGCGGGGAGGTTGTAAAATCCTGAATCCATGAAGGGATAAAGTTTCCCTTAGTTGAAACATCTTGACCATGTCAGGATAAACTGACACAAAAATAAGCAGCTGGGAAGGAAACTTCTCAAGACACGTAGACATGACCGCCAGGAAAGGCAAGAACAAGGAACGATGATGAGTATCAGCCCAAGATGTATCCTCGAGAGACATGACTTCCATGATACCTTCATTAGCAAGGAAGGTCTTGGCTAAGGGATCAGGCGATTCCAAAGCACCAAGCCACAGGGATTGAGAATATGTATCGAGACAGGTCTTCAAAATAGAAGAATCAGAGGATGTAGAACTTGAAGCTGAAACAATTTGCACGTAATTGACTTCATCGAGATTAAGCGACATAATCTCTCCCTAGGTTTCAACAAGATCTGGTGAAGGTATGACCCAAGCATAAGATTTAACCGAGACCATGTTGATAAAGGCAACATGAGGAGGTGGGAGCGGAAAAATCCCCATTAAGGCAAAATATTTAAAAAGACCTGCCCCAACACTCTCATAGGGAGCACTAGTGTGCTTGACATATGGAACATTTCCATTCGAAGAGGAAGAGGCAAAGAAAGACAGCTGGTCGATGGTGATGATCTTCCCTAGATGGGGAAAACAAATCACGTGAAATAGGGAGGAGGCTATACCATGGGTCTAGCTCCGACCGAGTAGAAGATTGTAAATGAGATTGGCGTCAACAATCTCTACCTCGACTTGCACAGTCTTGCCTTCCAGTGTAATGACACGGTTAGGTAAGACATCGAAGGGTCAGGAATCAAGCCCATCGAAAGCTTCCAAAGTGTTCAGAAATTGGCTCTGAGAAGGAGAACCAATAGCATTCCAGCATGCGGTTGACATGATGCAGGTGGAAGAACCTTCATCGATGATAGTTCGGTGGATGGTCTTCTCATTGATGATTCCCTGAATGAGAAAGGAAAAATGATGAGGGAGACGTGGAACATGGTTTTTTAAATCAAAACATATCAAATTGGAATCGGTGGGATCGATACCCCTGATAGGGGACAACAAAGATTTCCGCTGTGATGGCAGCTTTGGAGCACCTCGAGAGCCGACATCGCTAACAACGCGTGAGCCAAATCCTCAATAATATTATAGTGTTGAGCAGCTCAGGTATTATTATTTCACAAGGATTTCCGTAGCACACCTCAAAAGGGTGGTTGTATAGCAGAATCAGGGTCAGGCCGCTTGATTATATGAAGAGGGCTAGAACTTGGGGCAAAAGAAGAAGGGGTGGCTTGTTTCTATTTCCCAGCTGTCGGAGCAGGAGTTGGGTAGTCTTTTGATCTAGTAGCCACATTAATAGGTGTACTCATCATGAACACTTGAGATGCTTAGGAAGCAGATGATTGGGGTTGGTCTACCATTTGGGTATGCTGAGACGGAAATGGCCCTTTAAGGACAACGGGGTTCCCCTTGAGCGAACGACTAAACTCAGATCATCGAGGACAATCCTTAGAGTAGTGATCTTCCTCACAAATGAGGCAGGGATACTTAGGTTTCCATTGTGAAGATTCACCAGCAGACGATTTGGGAGGACCCTGTTTTGGGCCATCGGATTTACCCTTGCCTTTTCCTTTCTTCTTACCTTTCGAAGATTTGTTGTTGCGGTAGACTAGACAGCATGGACCTCTGTGGTTTTACCAGGGCCAGGTGGATTCTGGGAAGAACTATTGGGAACAACATTCGGGACTGAATTCTGTTTGGGAGAAGATTTAGAAGGGGTCTGGGATACTGAATCAATAACTCCATCGACAAGAGGTACAACTTATGACATTGATGTCATGGGATCAGATGATGGTCACGGAGCATTGGATAATAACTTATACAAAGTGCTAGACCGATAGTAAACTAGATCTAAGTACTGGGCATGAGCAATGACTTGCTCTTTAGTAACACATCCACCCATAGCTATATCGCGAGCAACTCGGGCCACGAATTATTTAGTGAACCATTCAGTGAGAAACTGATCAACAATCTCAAATTTGGTCAGGCGATGTCTACGTCTCCATTCATGGATGTGATTGGAGATGTGTGTCACAGTATCTTGGTTAAGCGATGTGAGCAAATAGGTGCTAGTTTCATAGCAAATCGGCAGCTGAAAATGCATGAGGAAAGCCATGGCTAAAGAGTTAAAGTCATGGTAAGTACTTCAAGGAAGCTCGATGTGCCACTTGGCTGCAACGCCTGTGAGGGTTCATTGGAAAAGACAAAGACGAATAGAATCGTCAATGTAAGAGTTCGAAGAGCACCAAAGGTGATATGTAATGACATGGGCTTGAGGATCTTCTTTTGCTTTCCCATCGAACTTTGGACAATCGATTGGTATCTTGGATGGCACCGGAGGCCACTATGGCGAATGAAGGATTGGATCATTCGTAAGGCGAGATACATCTGGCAACTCGAGTGTAGGCAAGAATGGCAATTGAGTATTAAAAGGCATAGGAGGTCAGTAAGCGGGTCCGAACGGGGGAGCCCATCCCTACTGGTAAGGATTTTTTCCCCACAGTGGGGGATTTTGGCCATATGGCATCTGATGTTTCCCCCATTGCAGGTTACCTTGACCATAGGGAGGATTTTGACCTTGAATACCTTGAAAATTTCCAGCCATAGGTTGTTGATAAGTAACGTATGGGTTAAAAGGTTGTTGAGCCTATTGACCTTGGACCTGTTGTCCTTTAACATATGGGTGGTGAACCTGTTGTCCCTGAACAAGAGGATTTTGGACCTGATGTCCTTGGGCATAAGGTTGATACACTTGTTGCCCTTAAACATAGGGGTTCTATACCTGTTGCCCTTGACCAAAAGGATTTTGAACTTGTTGACCTAGGGCATTAGGGTTTTGTACCTGCTGCCCTTGGCCAAAAGGATTTTGAACTTGTTGACCTAGGACATTAGGATTCTGGGCTTGTTGCTATAGGACTTGACCCTGTTGATAGGTATACAAGGGTTGATGCTTCACAGGTTGGTTTTGCTATTGTATAATTTGTCCCTGGGGCTGCAGAGGTTGGCCCTACGAGGACATGGGCTGGGAGGTTTACGAAGCATATTACATCTGTTTCTGCACGGTTTGCTGTAACTGTTGCAGGGGTTGACCCTGCAATTGTTGCAGTTGACCTTGATGCAAGATCATTTGCCCTTGCTGTTGCACGGATAGCCCTTATTGCAACAAAGGTTGCCCTTATTGTTGTAGAGGTTGTCCTTGTTGTTGCAAGGGTACTTGAATAGTGCTCAAAAAATTTCCGAACTGAATTTGGCCATAGACACCCTAGAAAGTGGATGAGCCAGGTTGAATGTACTGCCGAGGTTGAAGGGTGTAAGTTTGGTTAACCATTCCTTGAGAACCATATGGATGTAAGGAGTTTAGTATTGGACCTGAGCCTCGTAGGGTTGCTGAAACTGGACATTGCTCGACCTAGACAAACCAATAGGATTTTGAACCTGTTGGTACTAGACATTGCTTGATCTAGTAGGATTAACAGGGTTGTGAATAACGCCAGAAGAAGGATGGTTCATACCAAGCATGTGAGCTTGTGATCCACTCTCATTGGTGGCACCCAAAACCATAGAAACATTCAGGTTTTGCCCCCTAGGTGGTGGCACAACTTGGCCACTGATCAGAGGGATGGAGGAAGAGACATTCCTTGAAACCACTAGTTGGGCTGGACGGGTGACTGGGACTGATGATACATGGGTGTTCGGAATGGTGGGTTGCACCAGGACTGAGGTAATAGCTTGTTGGGAGGTTGTGTTCGTAATGAAGGGACCTGAGGTAGGCATGGCGCCTGATGCCCAAATAGGGTTATGGTAAAGTGATGAGGCACTAGGCGTACATGAAACCAACTGTGCCAAAGACACATAGTTGGGCAGCAAACTAGTAGGAATATCCCCCGTATAGGGGAACCGTCATGAGGAAAACGATGTTCTTCCTCCTCGACCGTGTGTGGAGTAGAAACTTCTGACTCCTTTAGAGAGATGACTGGAGCATCGCCTTTGGGTTCCATATCTGGGAACAAACGACGACGAATGGCTGAAGAAGTATGAGGGGATAGTTCCAAAGGAACCCCGGCTGGTCCTACGGACTGTAAGGACGCTGTGGTGATATCACAAAAGGGTAAAACAAAGGATTAGAAGGGTAGAGAACCAGTCCAAGCTGACCACCAGTGGTTGGCGAGTTCTCAGGAGTTTGAACAGGAATGTCCGGAGATTCCAGGCGAAGATCAGCAAATGACCCAGTATCGAAAGTAGGCGGAGGACGAGATAACAAAGGTTGAATGCTCAGAAAATTCTGAGTTCAACACCTTGGTCCTCAAGTGACTTTGGTAACTTAGGAAATGACTCAGATAATATTTCAGACAGAGGAGAGGAAGAGGAACTAGGTGAACCAGATGGTTCATCCACGATGACCTTGTCTTATTCAACATAAAAATAAACTTGAAGGCTTTAAAATGTTCTCTAAGGGAAACTCACGATTTGGTCTAGAAAAGACTAATAGGATGTTATTGGATCGTGGGCAATCAACTATTAAGACGCATAAAAAGATTGGTGCTCTTTCATTTTTTAAGAGTCAAGAAAGAAACAAAGATGACTCTATCGCTTTCGATTGGAAACGAGCTCGAAAGGACAAGTGCTCGAATGATATTTTAAGTTTAATGAGTCAAAAAGATAAAATTATTGCTCTGGATGATCTAGGTAAATAGGATTACCAAGCAACTGTGAACTTCGAAGTATGAGTAGGCAATCTTCCAGAGTGTTGTATTCGATGTATCACGTTTTCAAGGCGGCTGACTTAGCTTCCTAAGGATAAGGCATTGCAGCCTAGAGGGGTCTCCCATTATATACTCAATGGTACGGGGAGCACAAATCTTTACTAGCACTGTCTAATGCCAAAGCTAACGACAACTGCTAGGTTTAAAGACACCGGAACATGTTTCTAGCCTAGACCTTCTAGATATGATCATTAAATGTCAAATATGCCTTAGGTTAATTGAATTCATTTTAATGTTTATCTTGAGTTATGTTTCAGCTTTTAGTTCTTAGCGATGCGACTCGAAAAACCTTAAATTCAACTAAATGAGACGAGACCCTTTCAATTCGATGAATTGCCTACACTAGAGAGAGTATAAACTACACAATCAAATGCAAACAATCAAGTAACTGAAAGCAAAAATGATCTTTCACTACTTCAATTTTCGAAAAAATAAACTAATGAAAAATGCATTCCAATTCCTAATTTCTTGACAAGCACATTTCTAACAGTCCTTTCAAAAGAAAAAAGAGTTCTTTTGGTTTTCTAAATACCAATGCAATCTAGTAGTTTTTAATGATGCAACGAACTAGAATTTTATACTTTTCATGAAACAACGAAATGAATTTTTCACATGCAACACTTCAATGAAAAATTTTCGAGGCAACCAACTCTTCAAGAAAATGAAAACATGAAAAGAGGGGCTCATTCAAACCAATGAAGCACCGAATTTACTAACAACAATACAAGCAATGTAATCCATGCTGGAAAAGAGATGCTTAAATAAGCAAACAAAAACTTTTTCAAACTTGTGTAATTCAGGTCAAAGTCATAAAAGGACTGCAAACGAAATGCAAGGAGTAAGTACACCTACAACTCGACTCACTGGGTTCACAAACAACTGAATGGATGATAATCTATATGCCCTAGTGTCATTAACCACCCAATGACTCAAGAAATTAAGCAGAAAGATAATCCAACAAGAAATCAAAACCAAATGAAAAATAACTTTCTAGTCAGGGAGAGAATAGTCTAAAAGGCTTACAGGGTCGAAATCATAAGCGAAAAACACATTGGGCAAGATTGGGGACAAACCCTCATCTTCACTTACAGGCATCAGCATGACTGCCTAACTTAAAATAAGCACTAGAGGCTGGTCGACACGACTGTTTCTCAACATATCTGTTAGGCCCCTATACTACTAGTGTAACCCCTTATTGTTATTAGTATAACCCACTTATTATATTGATGTACCCATGTAGTGCCCATATTGTTACTATTGTGCCCCATAGAAGCCCACTATTGTTATTATTGTGCCCTTACATTATTATTGTTATGTCGGCTCTGATTATGTTATGACCCCTTAGACTCCTATATATAGGAAGGAGGTCTTTTCATTTGTATCATCCAAGAATTGTTCATTTATGTAATGTAAAGGAGGTTTCCCCCTCGAAGAGGCTGAATTCTAAGGCGTTGATTTATCTTTTTTATCTTTTCTTGAGCCGGTTTCATAACATTTGGTATCAGAGCTTTGGATTCTAGGGTTTTGCTGCTCCAAACAGGTCATCGTGGCATTTTCACTATAAAGTTTTTTCTATGACGTTTCAGAAGTCGCAAAAAAAACCCATTTGAGAAGACATCATGCTGAACCTTGGGTCCAAATTTTAGAGCTTTTTGCGCAATATTTGCGGAGATATGATCTGAGGAAGTTGGTCTTTTTGCAGACTCTTGAATTACATTCAAAACAGGTGACCTGGGGAAAATCGTCATAACTTTCTCTCTGAGGATCAGATTGAAATTTCGTAAGAAGGTACAGAAAGAGGACGGACTGTAGTTTTGTGTATGCATGTTTCAGATCCAAAGGTTGAAACAGTGACTCGTGGCACGTCGTACAAGTTTGCTCTACGGAACTAGTCTATAAGCAAGTCACTGTGGGAGATTTCACATAACTCTTCCTTGGAGAATCCAATTTGGGTCAGACTTGTGGCATTGGAAAGAGGACACAGAGGGCTACTATAGATCTCATTTTCAGAACTTAAAGATCTAAAAGTACAGAGTTACAGTCGTTTAAAGGTCGAGCTCCTAAAATCAAGAAAAAGCAAGATGAGGAAGTTTGATGGCAAGGATCCAGTAAATTGGATACTTCAGATGGAGCAATATTTTGATCTACATGGTGTAGAACTGTTACAAAAGGTATGTATTGCATCTTCATAGTTAGAACTAGATCAATTTTTATGGTACAAAGGGCTTTGTTCTCGTAAACAACTTATTACGTGGTCAATTTTCTTGGAGGAAATGATAGCACATTATGAGGATACAAAGAGCAACACCTTCTTTGGAGCAACACCACAACAATTGGAAAGAGTAAAAGGGCTTTGTGACATAGTGGAAAGAAAAATTATGGAAACCAGGAAGCGTACCCCTCACAACTATAAAGATGGAAGTGTTGTTTCTCCTAGCCTTCCACAACCTACAAGGGTTACACCACAACAATTGGAAGAAAAAAGAGAAAAAGGGCTTTGTTACAATTGTGATAGCAAATGCACTAAAGGTCATAAGTGTGCTGAGAAGAAATTATTTTACATAGAATATGAAGAGGAGGAAGAAAAGGATCAAGAAACATCAAAAGAAGAAGATATACGCAAGGACCCCACCCCAGAGAAAGAAGAAATGAATCAGACCATATCTTGTAAAGCATTGGCAAGAATTACCACTCCTCAAACTCTCAAGATAGAAGGACATATCACGAAGAAAAATGTGCAAGAAGTGAAATATCACATCGAGAAAGAAGAAATGAATCCAACCATATCTTGTAATTCATTGTTCGAAATTACCACTCCTCAAACTATCAAGATAGAAGGAAATATCAAGAAGAAAAATGTTCAAGAAGTGAAAGATCACATCGAGCATCAAGAAATGAATCCGACCATATCTTGTAAAGGATTGGAAGAAATTACCACTCCTCAAACTCTAGAGATAGGAGGACATATCAAGAAGAAAAAGGTTCAAGCAGTGAAAGATCACATCGAGCATCAACAACAAGTTCTCCAACTTTTAAAGGATAACGCCACTTCGGTGCAAAACCAAACGAAACAATAGGTAGATAAACATTGTAGTGAAAAATGTTTTGATGTAGGTGATTGGGTATTTTTACTGCTACATCTCAAGCAAGCTATTTATGAGAAGGAAATGTTAGCAATACTACATGCACTTAAAAAATGGCGACCTTACCGAATGGGAAGACTCTTCAAGGATGAGGATGTGGAAGCATTGTTTTGTGCTATTTATATTATCCAACCAAATTGGATAAACGAAGCAAGGGATGAATGGAAGAAGGACAAAGAAGTATGGCCACTTATTCAAAAGTTGAAAAAGATCCCAATTCAAACAATATTGCCAAAAATTGAAGAGGAAGGAAAAATCATATTGGAACCTGGAGCGTCACAGAAACAAGAACCCGACAGCTATGAAATCGATCAATTTCTTATGAAACCAGCTCAAGAAAATATAGAAAAGATAGATCAACGCCTTAGAATTCAACCTCTTCGAGGGGGCAACCTCCTTTACATTACATAAATGAACAATTCTTGGATGATACAAATGAAAAGACCTCCTTTCTATATATAGGAGTCTAAGGGGTCATAACATAATCAGAGCCGACATAACAATAATAATGTAAGGGCACAATAATAACAATAGTGGGCTTCTATGGGGCACAATAGTAACAATATGGGCACTACATGGGTACATCAATATAATAAGTGGGTTGTACTAATAACAATAAGGGGTTACGCTAGTAATATAGGGGCCTAACATGCCCCTCTCCTTCAAAAAGCGTTGTCGCCAATGCTTGAGTAGTTCTTGATGCTTCTGTATAAAATTCTTGTCCTCCCATGTGGAATCTTCAGCAGGTAAGTTCTTCCACTTGATGAGATACTCTGAAATTGATCGATTTTGTAGCTGTCGAGTTCTTGTTTCTATGACTGCTCCAGGTTCCAATATGATTTTTCCTTCCTCTTCAATTTCTGGCAATATTGTTTGAATTGGGATCTTTTGCAACTTTTGAATAAGTGGCCATACTTATTCATCCTTCTTCCATTCATCCCTTGCTTTGTTTATCCAATCTGGTTGGATAATAGAAATAGCATAAAACAATGCTTCCACATCCTCATCTTTGAAGAGTCTTCCCATTCGGTAAGGTCGCCATTTTTTAAGTGCATGTAGTATTGCCAACATTTCCTTCTCATAAATAGCTTGCTTGAGATGTAGCAGTAAAAATACCCAATCACCTACATCAAAACATTTTTCACTACAATGTTGATCTACCTGTTGTTTCTTTTGATTTTGCACCGAAGTGGCGTTATCCTTTAAAAGTTGGAGAACTTGTTGTTGATGCTTGATGTGATCTTTCACTGCTTGAACATTTTTCTTCTTGATATTTCCTTCTATCTCTAGAGTTTGAGGAGTGGTAATTTCTTCCAATCCTTTACAAGATATGGTTGGATTTATTTCTTGATGCTCAATTTGATCTTTCACTTCTTGAACATTTTTCTTCTTGATATGTCCTTCTATCTTGATAGTTTGAGAAGTGGTAATTCTTGCCAATGCTTTACAAGATATCGTCTGATTCATTTCTTCTTTCTCTGGGATGGGGTCCTGGTGCATATCTTCTTCTTTTGATGTTTCTTGATCCTTTTCTTCCTCTTCTTCATATTCTATGTAAAATAATTTCTTCTCAGCACACTTATGACCTTTAATGCATTTGCTATCACAATTGTAACAAAGCCCTTTTTCTCTTTTTTCTTCCAATTGTTGTGGTGTAACCCTTGTAGGTTGTGGAAGGCTAGGAGAAACAACACTTCCATCTTTATAGTTGTGAGGGGTATGCTTCCTGGTTTCCATAATTTTGCTTTCCACTATGTCACAAAGCCCTTTTACTCTTTCCAATTGTTGTAGTGTTGCTCTAAAGAAGGTGTTGCTCTTTGTATCCTCATAATGTGCTATCATTTTCTCCGTGAAAATTGACCATGTAACAAGTTTTTTACGAGAACAAAGCCCCTCATACCATAAAAATTGATCCGGTTCTAAATATGAAGATGCAATACATACCTTTTGTAACAGTTGCACCTCATGTAGATCAAAATATTTCTCCATATGTAGTATCCAATTTACTGGATCCTTGCCATCAAACTCCCTCATCTCGCTTTTTCTTGATTTTAGGAGCTCGATCTTGAAATGACTGTAACTCTATACTTTCAGATCTTTAAGTTCTGAAATTGTGGCTTGCAGTAGCCCTCTGTGTCCTCTTTCCAATGCCACAAGTCTGACCCAATTTGGATTCTCTAAGGAAGAGTTATGTGAAAGCTCCCACAGTGACTTGATTATAGACTAGTTCAGTAGAGCGAACTTGTACGACGTGCCACGAGTCACTGTTTCGACCTTTGCATCTAACAAATGCATACAAGAAACTACAGTCCGTCCTCTTTCTGTACCTTTTTACGAAATTTCAATCCGATCCCCAGAGAGAACGTTATGACTATTTTCCCCAGGTCACCTGTTTGGAATGAAATTCAGGAGTCTGCAAAAAGACCAACTTCCTCAGATCATATCTCCGAAAATATAGCGCGAAATGCTCTGAAATTCGGACCCGAGGTTCAGCGTGATTTCTTCTCAAATGGGTTTTTTTGCGACTTTTGAAACGTCACAGAAAAAAGTTATAGCGAAAATGCCACGATGACTTGTTTGGAGCAGCGAAACCCTAGAATCCAAAGCTCTGATACCAAATGTTATGAAACCGGCTCAAGAAAAGATAGAAAAGATAGATCAATGCCTTAGAATTCAGCCTCTTCGAGGGGGCAACCTCCTTTACATTACATAAATGAACAATTCTTGGATGATACAAATGAAAAGACCTCCTTTCTATATATAGGAGTCTAAGGGGTCATAACATAATCAGAGCCGACATAACAATAATAATGTAAGGGCACAATAATAACAATAGTGGGCTTCTATGGGGCACAATAGTAACAATATGGGAACTACATGGGTACATCAGTATAATAAGTGGGTTGTACTAATAACAATAAGGGGTTACACTAGTAATATAGGGGCCTAACAATATCGTGCTGTTTGGTGCGACTCTCAACGGATTATGCGCGTTGATCGAGGGAGATAAGAAAAAAAATTGAAACAGGGACCAGATCTGCAACTATGAATTTCAAACTCAGACCAGTAAGCAAAAGAAAAGAAACAGGACCAAAGGGAAAATGTGGAACTAGAAAATTTCACACGCAATCATGAAATCTAAGACAAGCAAAAGGATGGGTTCCCAGTATGGTCACCAATTTGTGGTGAATTAAAATTATAAGTGCGGACACAAACAAATTCCTCTAGCTCGATAATGGGTCTAGCCACAACTGATACATTCAATGGAATATTTCCTTAGGTTAGAACCAATTAAGAGGGCCTACCTCTTAGTATGCTTATCGTGTTTGATGAAGTCCTTGCTTTCTCGCTCCAACTATCTCTCATTTCCTTCTTCAAGCACCCGAAACAAGTAAAAAACAACAAACAAAAACCGTGATAATTGATAAATTGTAATTCAACCTACTTAACAAGTCAAGAAACATTAACCCATGAACATGTAAGATGAAAAATCATGTAGGAAATCAATCGATAGTTGCATATATATTGAATGAAGAAGAGAGTACAACCATTGTCTTGACGTTTCTGTTCTCCTCTGACAAGACCAGGTTCCCACACACTTCTCCTAGCATTCCATGATCGCCTCAACAACAATAATTTTAAGGCTCTTCCCTTTAAGATTCACACTAAATGAAAATCACACTTCTCCCTCACACAACTAGAGAGCTACAACTATGAATAACTTGTTGTTTACTCCAAACTTAATTAGCACTAGCACACCAACATTAACACTAGCTTGTACTTGGGAAAAATGGAGGTTTGTATAGGATGAATGGATGGGAGATGCTCCTCTTCTCGTTAGAGAAGGTCTTATCTCTTGAGGTATTTCCATCATTATAGGGGAAAGGATCCCAAACTGACATCCTCGACCCCATCTGGCCAAACCATTTACCAGACTTCCGTTACGAAGCTTCTAGAGCTGGAATCTTTAGCCCTTTATTTAAAAACTTTCCACAAGAGGATCAGTGTGACTAGAACAAAGATCAGTCGCTCCAGTCGGCGCCAGGGACAGTGTTAATCCATACATATCGGCGCAAGGAGGATAAGGGACATTAGTGTCGGTCTTGTCAAATAGGAAAAACAGAAGATTTTGTGGAAATGGTGCAAAAGGGAATTGTTCCGCTCATGAAGAGGGACACAATGGGAGTTTCTTCATGAAGGGTAAGCATGTAGGGTTCACAGTATAGGTCCTCCAGGATCAAGGAATGGGGAGTATAGGGACAATGACAAAATTCTATGTAACAACACTAGAATTCAAAGATCAGACTAAAGATGTCGTTATCAACAATTTCATCAACCAACTAGCTGATGTGAGCAATGCAAAGTGTCAAATGCTGAAAGAAGCTCTTGATAATGAAGCCTCAGAAGACCCCTTGAAGGAAACTGATGATCAACACATCCAGACGACAGTTGTACATAATAGCAAGCCGGTGGAAATTGAACGAGGAAAAGTTTTAAACATTAATGATAGCTTGGATAGTGATCAACAACAAAAGCTCATTTAGGTCCTACAAAAATATAAAGGGGCTTTTGCATAGGTCCTTCCCGATATGAAGGGTATATATCCATAGTTGTGTGCACATCATAACTATACCAAAAAGGATGCTCGACCTATTCGGCAACATTAGCAGAGATTGAATTCGCACCTTAAGGATATTGTGACAAAGTTGTTGGATGTGAATTTCATTTATCCTATTTCGGATAGCAAATGGGTTTCTCCATTGGTGATCGTCCAAAAGAAAAGTGGGAAGCAGTGTATCTGTGTAAATTATAGGGAATTGAACAAGGAAACACAGAAAGATCACTTCCCTCTCCCATTTATCGTTAAAGTCCTTGATACCTTGGTAGGGAAGCAATTCTTTTCCTTCCTACATGGCTTCAGCTGCTACAATTAGATTCAGATTGCCCCTAAAGGCCAATACAAAACAAACTTCACCTATCCCTGGGGTACGTTCACTTACAGAGTATTATGATTTGGCTTGTGCAATGCCCCAGCCACATTTCAAAGAGCTATACTTAGCATTTTTCCCGACCTGATAAATGAAGGACTTGAGGTATATATAGATGAATTTACTCCATATGGGGATGACTTTGATCAAGCACTGCAAACAGTAGAAAAGATTTTAGAACGACGCATTTCTACCAGGCTATGTTTAAGCATTGTCAAGTGTCACATGATGATGACCGAAGGTGTAATCTTGGGACATTATATTTCTATAGCAAGGATACAAGTAGATCTAACAAAGATCCAAGTAATTCTTTTACTACCTACCCCCTGTACCTAGACAAAGGTACGTAGTTTCCTAGGATATGGAGGCTATTATCGCAAGTTTATTAAAAACTTTTCACAAATTGCCACGCCTTTATCTACTTTAACTGGAAATGTTGATTTCAAATGGTCTGACAAATGTGATATAGCTTTTACAAGTTTAAAGAAGCTAGTCTCGATGACACCAGTATTACATGGACTAAAATGGGAACTTCCTTTTCACATATCCACGGATGCATCAGATGCAGCTATAGGCGTTGTCATCGGCCAGGAAGAGGACAAGAAGCCTTATGCTATATATTATATTAGCAAAAATCTTACTCCTGCAAAACTTAATTATACGGTAACAAAAAAAAATCTTAGCTGTTATTTATGCAATAAACAAATTTAGACATTACATAATTGGCTACCAAGTTTTCTGTATACTGATCACTCTGCCATTCGGTATTTAGCTAACAAACCTATCACAAATGGTCGAGTGACTCTTTGGGTATTGCTTTTGCAAGAATTTGACATTACTATCAAGGATCGTTGAGGGAAGGAAAACCCAATTGCTGATTTTCTGTCTCGAATCCCAAAGGTAAATGATCCACTGGGAGTAGATGGCCAATTCCTAGATGAACAATTATTTGCTGTGACAGTCAAGACAACATGGTACGCAAATGTGGAAAATTATCTGGTAGTAGGGAAAATGCCTAGGAATTTGACAGCGAGGGAGAGGAAATAGATCGTTCAGCGCAATGTCTGATTCTCTTAGATTGGCAGATATCTTTTTCACACAGGGTCCGATATGTGTATACGTAGATGCATTCGCGAGGATGAGATTTATGACATCCTGAAAGCTTTCCATGACAAGCCCTGTAGAGGACACTTCGCAGATCGAAGGACAGGGCATAAGGTACTATAGATGGGCTATTATTGGCCCACTATTTTTAAAGATGCTAAGAAATATGCCTAGGCTTGTGATAGCTACCAAAGGATGGGCCGACCTGGCCAATCTGATGAAATTTCACTGCAACCCCAACTAGTCATAGAACCCTTCGAACAATGGGCATTGGACTTTGTTGGCCCATTCCATCCGCCATCGAATCAGAAAGCCTACATACTGGTTGCCATAGATTATGTGACAAAATGGGTGGAAATAGTAGATTTACCAAGAGCTACAAAGGAAGCTGTGATTAACTTCCTCTTTGGGCTATTCATGTGGTATGGTTTACCGCGGGAAGTGATAACAGATGGGGGAGGGAAATTCATAGGACACAATATTACTGCCACTCTCAGAAACCATCACATTACACAGAAGATCACTTCCCCGTATCTCTTGTAGGCGAATAGGCAGGTCGAAAGCACCAATAAGGTCATTTAATCGATTCTGACCAAAATAGTCTCAACACGTCGGTGGGACAGGGCTGCTAGAATGCTAAAGGCCTTGTGGGCCTATCGCATGACTTGGAGGAATACTAATGGATACTCTTCGTACCAACTCGTGTTCGGAAAAGAACCTATTTTTCCGATTGAATTTGAAATAAATACTTTAAGGATGGTTGAGGAAGTGGGGTTGGATTTAACGGATGCCCAAACCAAGCGAATTCAACAAATCAACGAACTAGATGAAGCTGGACCAACAGACTGCAATTATTCAGCAGCAAAAGGAAAAGTGGCAGGACAACCTTATCAAAAAGAAGACATTTCAAAAATGGGATTGGGAACTCATTTATGACTTCAGATTCCAGGATTTTCCTGGCAAGTTGCAAACAAGATGGCTCGGCCCTTATGAGATTCAAGAAGTAAATAACAATGGCACTCTTACTTTGACTACCATTGACGGGTCTGGCCATTGTTCTAAGGTGAATGGGCATCGAGTGCATCTCTACCACTCACCAAGGAGTCTTTCTACCAGTAGGTACGCAGGGACCCCTCCAGGAAAATCTTAGCTGTAGAGAGTGATGGCCCCACAACTTTTCTTTCAAAAAACTGAGATTTTCTTTAAATTGTAAATAATGTATATATTCTTTTTGATTGATTGTAATCCAGTTAGGTATCACCATGTAAATATGAGGATTTTTCTTATTTTAGGTGCTTGGTAAGTGTTATTCAATCGATTGAACAATTGCTTTTCAATCAATTGAACAACACTTATGTTTATGTGTGCATTGTTGTTCAGTTGATTGAACAATTGTTGTTCGATCAATTGAACAACACTTATTTTTTTGTTTAAGAATTGTAGTTGAATAAATTGAACAACAATAATGCTCGCATGAATGTTGTTGTTCAATCAATTAAACAACACTTATTCTTTTGTGTGGGAATTGCTATTCAATCAATTGAACAACTTTTTGTGTTTTTGATTTTGCTATTCAAATGATTGAATGATTGTTGTTCAATCAATTGAACAACACTTCTGCGTTTTTTTTGTTGATATTTGTTGTTTAAACGATTGAACGATTGTTGTTCAATCGATTGAACAACACTTTGCATTTTTTATTTTTCAATTTTCGTTGTTCAAACGATTGAATAATTGCTGTTAAATCGATTGAACAACACTTTTGTGTGTGTGTGTGTGTGTTTTTCAATTTTTATCATTCAAGCAATTGAACGATTGTTGTTCAATCGATTGAACAACACTTTTGTGTGTGTGTGTGTGTGTGTTTTTTTTCATTTTTCGTCGTTCAAACAATTGGACGATTATTGTTCAATCGATTGAACAACACTTTTGAGTTTTTATTTTCAATTTTCACTATTATTAAAATTGAATGATTGTTGTTCAATCGATTGAACAACACTTTTGAGTTTTTATTTTCAATTTTCACTGTTCAAACGATTGAACAATTGCTGTTCAATCGACTGAACAACACTTTTGAGTTTTTATTTTCAATTTTCGCTGTTCATACGATTGTTGTTAAATCGAATGAGCAACACTTTTGCGTTTTTTTCTTATTAATATTTGATGTTCAAACAGTTGAACGATTTTTGTTCAATCGATTGAACAACACTCTTGCATGATTTCCTTTCGATTTTGTTGTTCAATCAATTGAACAACAATTTGGTTTTCCTTTCGATTTTGTTGTTCAATTGATTGAACGATTATTGTTCAATCAATTGAACAATAATTTTTTGTTTTTGTTTTTGATTTTGATGTTCAAGTGATTGAACGATCGTTGATCAAGTGATTGAACAACACTCTTTTTCTTATTTTAAGATGAACCGTGATTTCTTTTATTGATTCATTGTCGATCATTGTGCCATTTTTTTTTTTTTTCTTTTACGTCTTGAATAAACACCATCTGAGTGGATTTGTGCCTAACATAAAGAAAAAAAGAGTAATGTCAATAGCATTATGATTTATGAAGCCTCTTGATGGTTAACTTTATTCAAAAGCTGATATGGTGCATCTCTATAATGACTGTCTAAACATCTTTTCTTTGGACACTTCATAAAATGATTCATCATTTTCAAACCATGCTGGCTTATTTACCACACTTTCAAATGGACAAATCCCTTTGATATGATGAGATGGGGGTAAAAGTATAAACTTTCCTTCATATATTTTTACTTCTTACACCATTCCTGACTCTTAAGGAGAAAATGAGCGTCCCTCTTTTTATAAAATCATCAAAATATGAAAAATGAAAATAAAAAAAATATGAAAATGCAATGAACACTGTCTTAAAGAGGATAGGGGCTTTCATCATGAGCCAACCTACCATGATCATAAGGATGTAATAGGTGACATTCAATTTTTGGCCACCAAACCAAGGTAGTGACCTTCTTGATGATTAAAACTATCGAAAGGACAGGGGGTCTCATTACGAGCCAACCTGATCACTTTGTTATAACTTGGTGAATGGCACTATGATCATCTGGTCACCATGCCAGAATAGTGTTCTCTTTATGGCAAGAAAAGAATAATCATCTACATATTAAAAGGAGGACTCTGGCTCATTTGTGGGGTTAAAAATCAACCCTGTCAAGGCTATGAATGTCTGCTGGCAGCAGTGGCTCTGCTTGTGGTATTGGAGTATTATCTTACACTACCAAATGCTCTCTATTCTATTGCCACCTATGGATTCATTTCTAAGGAAATTTCCCATTTGAACAACACTCTTACAAGCCAACATGCATGGTAACTTATGTTATATATTCATTATATTATATTTGTCCAATCATTTTATGATAGTCATTACTACTTATCGTCAATTATGCATTTATTACTAATACCACTTAAGGTGAAAATCTTTTCACATAATGATTTAAATATCTGTTTTTATTTTTTCGGCCATTTTTACCTCTGATACGTGTATTGCTTTAATTTCTTTGTCATAAATTGCGCCGCTTTTCTGGATTGGTTGCCTGCATTTATGAATTATCAATTCATGCGCTTTCTTTTCACATGCTTGGAGGATGTGGACGCCCTTTTCCCATTGGAGGGGGGATGGTCTGCATATGAACAACGTGTGTGACAGTTATGGATAATTGAATGATAATTATTAAATTGATTTCCAGGTAAAGGACTGCATGATGATTGGGTATGCGTAATAATTATCAAGGTATTTCCGATTGGAGAAATGACGACGACCATTATGGATGGCATGTGAATTGATTATGAGCCTGCATCAAATATGGTTGACGAGACAAATGAATTGACTGTATATGTTGTTAATTCCCAAATCAACATCATTTTCCTGTTAATTTCTTTAACAATCTTTGTTGCTGTTCTAAATTGCGAAAGTGCAAGAGAAGTCCATGCAGGTGAACCAATGACAGGAACACAGTAGCCATGGGAGGTAGAGCTATTTGAAATGAACCAAAAGTACTCATGGTATCAGACCAGGCTCATGAAATTCTCAAGAGCGTTGGTTGGCTACAATATCTGAATAAATTGCAAGGATTTCATGAAGAATTGACACACAAATTCTTGTAGAATTTGCAGAATGGCAACACCATAGTAAGAGACAAGGACATAACAGTCTCTGAAGCAATCATAGCCGAAGTCACTGCAATTTCGGCTGAGGGAACAAAGTGGACAGACAAGCACCTCCTTTTGCACAATGCGGTCGTAGTGTTCCAGGACCCAGGTGAGCAATTAGCACAACAGGGAAAGGGATTCACCCTTCCATGTTAAGACAACCATGGAAAGAATTGGAAGTTATTGTGAAATGGTACATCATATGCAACTTTTGTTAGGATGTGGTAAAGCCCCGCCAACTCAAATTGTTAGCCATACTAAAACAAAAAATTTAAATTAATTTACCATTTTATTTGGATTCTCTATTGCATGATGTCACTTGACGAGTTAGGAAAGCTAAGGACCCACACACCATCATCAGTAATCATGGATTGATCAAATTGATTACCATTCATGGACTGGCCCAACAATAACTAACCTGGGATAATATTGTAAATCATACTCTCACCCCACCTCCAGAAAACCCAGTAACAGAACAACAAGGGCCTAGAACTCCAGGCCCGAGAAGGACATTGAAGAGGAAAAATTCCTCTGTGCCCTTGAATGAAGAAAAATGCAGGTGCTCTGTGCGGTTGAAGTCCTAGCGACATACCCCAATTCAAACAAACAAGTTCAGTCCATCGCTCACACCACCTCCAAGTCCACATGATACCCCTTTGCAAGACTACGAGGAATAAGTGGCCAGGGTATTGGAAAACATGGGCATGTTTGGCGAGGGAAGAGAAGAATTTGAGAATGTTGAAGGACAATGTTGTACCCCAAACCAGTCTGCCTCTGCTGGTAGCCCTGGTTGTGATCAAATCTTGTCGTTTACTTATTTCTTGGAAGAACAGAGAGAGCCCGTCCCTTCTGTGGAAAAACCCCTTGAAGCCGATGTGCATGAAGAAGAAGCAATTAGAGGAGAAAATCAGACATCAGATACCAGTCTAATGGACACTGTAGCTGAAGAAAATCCTACAGATGAAAACCTGGAAGATGAAAATCAACCAAGCAATACTATTTTTTTAAGTCCCCTCGGGATGAGGCCTACCCAGAAGAAAACCTAGAGAACGACAACTGCTCAGGAGACAACATTTTATTGGGGTCTCCTGAGAGAAAAATTCATGACGAAGAAGAGATAGAAGGTGAAGCTCCATTGGGAGACATAGTTCCAGTTGAAACCATCCCTGATGCTGACACAATACCACCCGAGCATGAACCTAAGGAAAATGTAGTTGCACCACCGCCGGTTGGAAGTCCCAGAATAAAGAAGTCCTACAAGGACAGGCTCAGAAAAATGCTTAAAAAAATATAGAAAACAGAAGTGAATAATTGGGCAGCTAAGATAGTGGTTAAAAGAGGAAATCAAAGCCAGAAAATTGAAAGTGGAAAGGGAGACCACAGGAACACAGACAGAACATTATTCTGGAAAGGGTGCTGAAACCCAAACTGAGATTCTTTTGATCTGTTCAGAGGAAACTCAGGTAGAGTCATGTCTTGTAGAGGACACTGAAATGTAGATTGAAGACCCCTGTTTTTGTTCACAGGAGACCCAAATGGACTACCCTACTGTGAATGTTTCCGTTTAGACTGATGCTAAAGAAAGAATCCCAATTGATTGTTTTATAACTCAAGAAGAAGGCGAGGCTACTGTCTTAACGGAGCCTATGGAGACACAGGATAATGAAGCCCAAACATAGGAGACACCTGCTTACATTCCCTTAGTAAGGGAGGATTTTATTAGGAGACTGCATAATGAACTACTAAAGGTTCAATAGGAATTAACTCAGCACAAGGAGGAGGTAGTGCCCCTATTTATACATCAAGAATTAAGGAAAAAGTTTGAGGCACTCACAGTGATCGAGGATGAGACCTTCGCTCAATACAAGGCTGAACATAAAAAGGTTGAGAAAGCATAGGACAAATTAAAAAAGGCTAAAGAGCAATTGGAGACTGTCTTTTCTCATTATTTAGACACCTTGTCATGCAGAGCCCCTGCTACAAACTATGCATTATTACTCGTGGAAAGGTACCTGCTACTGAAAATCAAAGCGGTTAAGGCTGGGAAGTCTATGGAAATAAAAACTACCCTGGACTTTGTCAAGTGCTTCAGAGAGCAGAACGAGTAGGTACAACGCCTCCTCTGTGAAATTTATATGCACAATTTCTTTTTGGAAGATGACAAAGACAATAACCCTGGCCCCTTTATAGGGGATATCCAATTCTAGGTGTTTATCTCTTTTGCTACTAACCAACTCAAGTGGGCCAAGGCTCACAATACTTTTAAAAAGCGTGAATATGGAATCGACCTATGGTTTAGAGGAGAACCTACAAAACCCCTGCATCTCTATGTCAGGCACAAGCAATTTATAAAGAGAGATGGTGTTGTGGGCCAATTGGGGCCATTTCACAAATATATTATACAAGCTGGAAAGGAGTACTTCCAAGAGATCAAGGAAGAAGATTTGTCTGTAGTCAGACAAAGGTGGGGAGTCTCCAACAATACTGTTAGAAAGCGAGAACCATTTGGATACCGGAACTTTAAAGCTACCTCCTCTCGTTTCCATAAGTACAGTAACATGGTCTTAACCATGGGGCCTGAATGGATAGGATGTCAGTATAGAACTCCAATCATATGGTATCCTCCAGATAAGTATCGCAGTGACTACAACTTGAAGGATCAAGAAGTTAACCAAGCTTTTGCTGTACTTAAGAAGAAAAATGGCTTCAGAATTTATAGGGAGGAGGTATATCCTGCCTATTCCCTAACTCAGCTACACCTAAACCATTTAATTGCATGAGGTCATGCAAAAAGGTAAGTTGGGGAGTATGTTGGGTCAAGAAAAAGGTATGTTTTCTCCTTGGTAATAGCTTTATTTAGCACTCATCCTCATATGATTATCTTTGTTTATGAATAAAAGTAGAGGAAATAATAGCTAAAGTAGAGTAAAAGTAATATGTAATAAATTAGACAAATCTAAGCAGGAAAAACTAATTTTTACTATCTTTATGTGCAGAAGACGTGAATTGGTCGATAGCTGCTCAATCGACAGAACAACAACATCTCATAAGGAAAATAGGTGGCGTCAGAGGCAAGGCAGGAGAGAAGTCCGGGCAAAGCAATGACTATTTTATGACAGAATCAGATCAAGTATAGAGAAATCCTCAGGATCCCCTGATCTTGAGGATTCGCTTTTATCTATTTACCTTCTAAATGTAATATATAAGGTCGAAAGGAAAAAATGCATGGAGTTCAAAATTTCACAGTTTGTAATTATTCTTTTGGACATATAACACTGTTATCTTGGATGCTATAACTTGGTTACTTATTTTAATGAAGAAAGATTGCATTTAACTCATACTTATATTCTGAGTATCTCTTAGCGGAGACTTCTGGTGACTTTGGGCCCAGTCAAGAGAAGATATACTGCTTCACCTGTGTCATAATATTTTCTATTTTATTCTTTACTACTTGTTAATGATAAGTTAATATTACTTTTGATTATCGTAAGGATTTTCGATTCAATTTGCTTTTGCTATTCATTTGAGATTCAGATTGATCCATGTGTTATATATGAGTAACGCTTTTGATTTACTTGGTTATGCTAGTTCCATCTCAGATCGTTGTTCATTTCAAGTAATGTTATCATATATTTTATTAGTGTCAGTCTTTGCAGCCTTCCACCAGTGATCAAACATGTTTTTACAAAGTGGTCTTGGGGTGTCAAAGTCAAATTTTTGTCATTTCAGTGAGTCTTCAAGTAAAATTTGGTCACTAGGTATTACGTCTAAGATTGTTTTCTCTCCTTCCTAAATTTTCCAAGTATTGGTCCATGTCACCATTTGGCTGAGTTTACCATCATTCAAAGAGTTGTCATCATTCTTTTAAGTTCCAATGGGTCATTTTACACCTTGTTTGTGCTTCAGTTGTGATTAGGTAAGGCTCATTTCCCTATCCTAGGGTTTTGAAGGTAATTTTCCTTGGATGGTCAAATCATCAACAAAACTTGTATCATGATGCTCATACACCTTCCCCTACCCTTAAAGTACCTTCTTAAACACTTCCCATCACTGATATCCCTCAAATTCATCATTTTCGCACAAACCCTAGCCTTTTGCTACAATTTGACACTTTTCTAGGTCAGGCCTGTGTTTTTCCCTTTTGGACCCCTTCCACTCACTCAATCCTTGAAATTATACTTTCCCCTGCTTCCTAACATCCCTCCCTACTTCCCAAAATTTTCTCAAGAAATTATAAGCCCCTCATCCCCTTCATTTCCCTTCATTTCTACAAATCCCCTGTTCCACACATCGGGATAGGTTTTATTCAAATGATGTTTCTGAGCAAGGAAAGATGAGTTTGACAAAAGTGAGAGAGATTTTTGTCATCATAGACTCAAGAAGAAAAACCTCCTTCAGTTTTTACACAGGTCTCATGGTTTGGGAGAAATGTCCAAAACATCATTTGCCTCAAGAGAGTTGCTGCACTTCTGGAGTGACTTTGGGAAAATCAAGATTTCTCCTAGCTAGAGTGACCAAATGACTTTCTTGATGAGTCAAGTGATAACTAGACATAGAGATCTTTCCACTGAGCTATCATGAGCTCAATTGGGAGTTGAGGAAGACCTTCAAAAGTTGACTACAACATCACTCTACATTTTGGCAGCCTCATTCTGCACATTTTGACCAGTCTTGGGTGATTGGGCCTTTGACAGAGCAATTGAGCTCCAAATTCAAAAATTTAAGATGTTTTGGAATGTAGACTCGACAGGCTTTCCAACGAGCTATCCCATGCCCAATGTGGACATCGGGAAGTAGTAAAAATTTGACTTGAAGCGGCACTACTACGCTTTTGGTAGGGTGGCACTGCGCTTTTGGCAGGAGAGCTTAAAAACCCTCAAACCCTCAAGGAAAGTCCAAATTTCTCTCTCCTTCCATCATTACAAGTAAGTGGACATCCATCACTTTAGTTTTGGTTTGAAAATCCAATATATAAGCGTCATTTTCCATGATTAATATGAAACCCTAAATTTCTCTAATGATGCTTAAACCCTAAATCCTCACTGTTCATCCTAGCACCTATCCCTACAGCTCCAAATTCCCCTATCCATATTGCCCTATCACCTTATCCCTTTTTCCCTTTACCCCTATTCCATACCATTCCCATTCCCTTTGTCCCACTTCCCTAAGAGCAAATTCTCAAGCAAACAAGCCAACCCTCTCATTTCCTACTCCTCCATTCATTTCCTAGTCACACGCTCATCTCCCATCCCCTCATTCCTAAAAAAGCTTTCACTTATTCCCTTCATACACCTCAACCTTGCTAACATGGACCAAGAAGGCCGAGACTATGAGGAGGAAAACACAAGCAGTGACACCTGAGCAGGTAGAGCTAGGCAACAGAGAAAACCACACAAGGGAGGAGGATACGCTTAGGATGCTAGATGGAGCTTCCTTGGATCATTATAACACATGATGATGGTGCTTCTCACCAATTTTGGGAAATTTTTGAGCAAATTTTGTCATTTGCAAATTTTGGATTTCAATGCACAGGAAAACTGCCTATAAGCGTAGCACCACTGGCACTACGCTTATCCTAGCGGCACCCATTGAAGAAATGGTTTGAATTCTTGGATTCAGAGTGATGAGGACATGCACCCTAGAAAGTTTCAAATTTTTTTGCGTAGAACTAGTCCACCAAAAGGTCAAAAAACACCCTAAAAGTCACCTTTCTGCCACTTTTTGGACACACAGAAGCAGTCTTGGGAGAATCAAGTTTTGAAGGGACAAATGAGCTCCAAATTGAAATATTCAAGATTTTATGTAACGTAAACTTGACAAGCTTTCCAGCGAGCTATCCAACTCACAATTTGGACATCGGGAAGGCCTCCAAAAGGGACCTGAAATTGGCGCTTCGCTTTTGACCAGTGGCACTGTGCTTTTGACAGTTTTGCTCAGGGTTGTTATTTTTCTAGTTTTTGACTGTAATCATGGATTCTCTCTCATGGCGGATGATTTACCATTGTAAATGATGACTTGGAATGTAATTATGATGGAAAAATAGTGATAGAGGGTAGACTCATTGCTTTAGGAGTCAGTTTGAGGTCAAATGAATAAGTTTTTCACTTTTAGAGGTAAGTTGTTGATGATACCTATATTCCTGTTTCTTGTTCAGTATCAATTAGATTAGCTCCTCATCTTAGGGATTCGACCCCTGAGGACAGGAGGAGGTTGAATACTTGTCTATATATTCTTCTTCTTTCTCTTTGTTGAGGGTTGGACTCAATTGGATGCTTAGAGCTTAATCGTACATCATTGTAAGCAGTTTGGCAAGGAGATTAATAAGATTTACAACTATTTTTGTGGGATCCCCGTGGTATGGAGTTTTAGTACAATTTCTTCTTTTGAGATAATTTGTTTACATGTTTTATGTATGCCATCATTCATTTCATTTCCTCTAGTTGAATGTTTTCAAGTTTGATAGGTAGAATCCATTGTATTAGTGCTCTACCTTGGGAAATCATTCAACATTTCATGTTTTTTACTGTTTAAGAAGGATCCATGATTGTCACATGCCCTTCTTAGCACCTCATCAGTCTTAAACGCCTCACACCATCAAGCCTAAAGTGTTAAAGCCTATGCCTACCTTGCCCCATAGAACACCCTGCATTTCTGACCTAATTTCCCAGACCTAAACTGCCCAGCTCCTCCTGATTCGGAAAAACACCAACAAAATTCAATCAAAACTTTCAAGCTACTATACCTAGCCTAAAATCCTTTACCTAATCCAGTCATCTTGACTGAGATCCTTATGGAGAGAGCCCTCTCCCGGCCTAGTAGGGTTAGCTACTTGGCTAAGCTTGGTTTGTGGTTACCTTGACATTGCCTCCCTTCAGCCTGAGGTCAATCTAGGTGATAACATAGTGGCGACCGTACTGGGGAAACATAGTTTTATGTTCCTCAGCAAAATGTATCAAGTTCATATCTAGATCTGATTGTTGATGGTGGACAACGATCAGACACCGAAAGGCTGAAATCATTCACCTGGTGACTCTAAATCAGTTTCGAGATCAAATCCAAGGACTCCACTTGAGGATGAACCTGACCAGCAAAAAGATGAAAGGCCAATATGGAAAGATTAGTTATTCAGGTTGGAATTTGATCCAAATCATTACGTTCTTTGTTATAAATTATTTCTTGTCTTTTCCCGAGAATGTCAAGAAAGCTTTACAAAGTATATTGTATTTGAGAAAAGATCCTAGACCTGCATGTGATTCTTTCCCTTTGAAGATTATGAATACAAGATATTCGCATGCCTTTGATCTTGATCAAGACCCTTCATCCGAATCTTATAATGGTCGTCTTCAAACTGATGAGCCTCAAGAGATCAAGAATAATTCTATATCTTTTGTATATACTCCTAAACCTTGTAAAATTCCACATAGATACAAGCCTTTGAGTTTACCTCCTACATCCCATGCTTTACCTAAAAATCATTACCTATATCTACCAAGATTTGATGGTGAATGTGACAACATCACTGCTGAGAGACATGTACTGAATTTTGAGTCTTTTCTTGACCTTTTTGAAGTTGACGAAGAGGATGTCAGTATTAGGCTTTTTGCTCTTTCTTTGTAAGGTAAAGTCAAGAGTTGGTTCAAACCCTGCCTGATGCGAGCATCTCAGATTTCCAGTAGTTCATCAAAGTTCTCCTTGACAAGTGGGTGGTCAGATAGAACCCTCTCTTGATCCTAGAAGAGTATAACCAGCTGAAAAGACAGCCAGGGGAGACAGTACAACAGTTTTCTGTCAGGTTTAACCAAGTCTATTTTTCGATGCATACTAATATAAGGCCTCCTCCTGGATCCGCTCTCTTACACTACCCGAAAGCCTTTGATCCAGAAATGGAGTTTCAACTCAGGGAAAGGAACCTTGCAACACTTGAAGAGATGCAAAACAATGTAGTAGATGTAGAGGCTAATCTGTTGATCAGAAGGGCAAAGTTGAAGGAAGAAGAGATGAAGAACATAGATCGAGAGGAATCAACATCTTTAGAGTTAATTCTCGACATTTTGGTAAGTGCAGTGGAAGAGATGATGCAAAAGATCACCACAAGGAATGAGTATGATGTTCAAGACCATGGCTCGCTGATTGAAGAATAACAAGTGGCTGATCCAAAACATTTTCTTTATTATCCCAGTTGTCATAGATATGATATTGATTGTTTTATAGACCATCTTGGAGAAGAGAGATCTATTGATCAGACATGTAAGCTTGATGATGTGTTTTATACTGATGATTTGCCTAAGTTTGATCAGTATGATGATGATTATGTTCTCCAAACAGAAGCTAGTCTTACAGACAAATCGGCAGCTGGTTTGTGGAAGGAGGAAGTTCACTTTCAGTAGCTCGAATATAGTGATTAGCCGTTGCATATCAGCTATGGAAGTGAGGAGGAAAGTGCAAAAATTTTGAAGTAAGTGAAGGATCTTTATCTCTTTGTTTTACTTCATTTCAGTTCATCAAAAACAACTTTCGTGCAATCAGAAATCAACCGTCGATAAGTTTTGATTTGGACCATCTAGAGGGCAATGAAATCCTTGTTCAAGACTTCTCATAACTAGATTTGTAGCCTCCGAATGCCATTGAATTTTAGGTTGCAGAAGAAGACTTGGAAGCTAGAACATATGATCAAATGATGCAAGATGATTCCATACCATTATGTTTTGAATCATTTCAGTTTTTGAAGGGAATTTTGCATAGTATATCTTCAAATGATCAGCCTGTAGAAAATCATGCAATCTCATTGGAACCAATAGAAAATGGGTTGCAACAGTCTTTTCAAAATTTTCACGATCCAAACGCTGATGTGTTGGATGATGTATGCAGTCAAAGTTCTTCTCCATTAGCGAACTTTAAGCTTGAAAGAAGTATTGATACAGACTTGATCTGAAAGCCGGTTTCTTTGTCATTTTCAATAGGAGTCTCGTCACAAAGCTCAGATGAATGTTTGCATTCATGGTGTGAGGAGAAGCAAAGTAATCCATTGGACGAGCAAAGTACCAATGCACATGAATTTCAAGATCCTCACGCAATATTTTTGGAGTTCGATAGAGAATCCATATTATTCAATCTGGGAAAATTTGGATCTGTTTACAAGTTTTCATGGGAGTTGCATTTCAGTAGTTCTCTCTTCTTGCTCATAAACAAGAACTTGCAGAGAATTCAAACAACAGCTATAATGCTTACTTGGTTGCATTGGTTGTTTCATTTCACTTGATTAGGCGATGAATGGAACAATTAGAGTAGGTTTTATTAAATAAGCTCCATTTTGGGCATCTTTTCCAGTTTGTCAGTTGTGTTTTAGTATTGAGTCATTTTTTAGTTGAGTAAAAGTTAGTATGCGTCTTTGACTCATCAGTATTCAATCATGTATTTCAGATTCAATTTTTTTTACTCCATGCCCAATGGATAAGGCTACTTGGTATACGATGCTCTTGGCACCTCCAAGGAGCTACCATCCAAAATGGAGCCAATGTTAGTGTTAGTATTTGTAGCCTTCCACTAGTGATCAAACATGCTCTTACAAAGTGGTCTTGGGGTGTCAAAGTCAAATTTTTGTCATTTCAGTGAGTCTTCAAGTAAAATTTGGAGACTAGGTATTAGGTCTAAGATTGTTTTCTCTCCTTCCTAAATTTTCCAAGTATTGGTCCACGTCACCATTTGGCTGAGTGTACCATCATTAAAAGAGTTTTCATCATTATTTTAAGTTCGAATGGGTCATTTTACACCTTGTTTGTGCTTTAGTTGTGCTTAGGTAAGGCTCATTTCCCTCTCCTAGGGTTTTGAAGGTAATTTTCCTTGGATGGTCAAATCATCAACATAACTTGTATCCTGATGCTCATACACCTTCCCCTACCCTTAAAGTACCTTATTAAACACTTCCCATCACTGATATTCCTCAAATTCATCATTTTACCACAAACCCTCGCCTTTTGCTACAATTTGACACTTTTCTAGATTAGGCCTGTGTTTTGCCCTTTTGGACCCCTTCCACTCACTCAATCCTTGAAATTTTACTTTCCCTTGCTTCTTAACATGCCTCCCTACTTCCCAAACTTTTCTCAAGAAATTATAAGCCCCTCATCCCCTTCATTTCCCTTCATTGCTACAAATCCCCTGTTCCACACATCAGGATAGGTTTTATTCAAATGATGTTTCTAAGCAAGGAAAGATGAGTTTGACAAAAGTGAGAGAGGTTTTTTTCCATCATAGACTCAGGAAAAAAAACCTCTTTCAGTTTTTACACAAGTCTCATGGTTTGGGAGAAATTTCCAAAACAACATTTTCCTCAGGAGAGTTGCTGCACTTTTGGAGTGGCTTTGGGAAAATCAAGCTTTCTCCTAGTTGGAGTGACCAAATGGCTTTCTTGATAACTTGACATACACATATTTCCAATGATATATCATGAGCTCAATTTTGAGTTGCGAAAGACCTTCAAAAATTGACTGCAACATCACTTTGCATTTTGGCAGCCTCATTCTACACATTTTGATCAGTCTTGGGAGATTGGGCTTTTAACAGGGCAAATGAGCTCCAAATTGAAAAATTCAAGATGTTATGGAAAATAGACTCAACAGGATTTCCAACGAACTATCCCACACCAAATTTGAACATCGCGAAGGCCTCCAAAAGGGACCTGAAAGTGGCATTATGCTTTTGACCAGTGGCGTTCCGCTTTTGACAGTTTTGCTCAGGGTTGCTATTTTTCCAGTTTTTGACTGTAATCATGGATTCTCTCTCATGGTGGATGATTTACCATTGTAAATGATGACTTGGCATGTAATTATTATGTACAAATAGTGATAGAGGGTATATTCATTGCTCTAGGAGTGAGTTTGAGCTCAAATGAATCAGTTTTTCACTTTTAGAGACAAGTTGTTGATGATGACTATATTCCTGTTTCTTTTTCAGTATCAGTTAGATTAGCTCCTCATCTTAGGGATTCTACCACTGAGGATGGGAGGAGGTTCAATACTTGTATATATATTCTTCTTCTTTCTCTTTGTTGAGGGTTGGACACAGTTGGATGCTTAGAGCTTGATTGTACATCATTGTAAGAAGTTTGGCAAGGAGATTAATAAGATTTGCAGCTATTTTTATGGGATCCTTGTGGTATGGAGTTTTAGTATAGTTATTTCTTTTGTGATCATTTTTTTACATGTTTTATGTATGTCATCATTCATTTCATTCCTTCTAGTTGAATGTTTTCAAGTTTGATAGGTAGAATCCATTGTATCACTGCTCTGCCTTGGGAAATCATTTAACATTTCATGTTTTCTACTATTTAAGAAGGATCCATGATTGTCATATGCCCTTCTTAGCACCTCATCAGTATTAAAAACCTCACACCATCAAGCCTAAAGTGCTAAAGCCTATGCCTACCTTGCCCCATAGAACACCCTGCATTTCTGACCTAATTTCCCAGACCTAAACTGCCCAGTTCCTCTTGATCCGGAAAAACACCAAAAAAATTCAATCAAAACTTTCAAACTACTATACCTAGCCTAAAATCCTTTACCTGATCTAGTCATCTTGACTGAGATCCTTATGGAGAGAGCCCTCTCTCGGCCTAGTAGGGCTAGCTACTTGGGTAAGCTTGGTTTGTGGTTACCCTGGCATTGCCTTCCTTCAGCATGAGGTCAATCTAGGTGATAACATATTTGAGAGATAGAATTGATCGCTTTATGCTTATACAATCATTTTATATTAAGATATTGTTTGTTATTCCAATATCGTTTGCTGTTCAATTCGAATTTGCTATTCAATTCAGATTTGATGTTCAATTAGGATTTGCTGTTCAATTATCATTGTTGTCAATTGTTGCAGTTCTCTTTCATGAGTGAGCGAGTTACCTTCAATTCTATTTAAGACTACCAAGCGTGATTCTTTATAAGTTTTATTCAGATGCATTCAATTTCATGACAGGTTAAGTAGAATTGTAGAGTATGTTATGAATTTCTTTCAGAATTGTTTGGATTGAGTTTGAAGAAGATAGTCATTAGCAATTGCAACGATTTGTTATTAGTTAACCTTTGAATTCATTGCATATATAGTGTTGACACTCTTGAAATAAAAAGACTTGCCTTGAGTTGAAAATTAATGTAGGAATTAAGATTGCCTGTAAAAAGACATCTTAGGGAACCAATAAGATTGATGTCTTTGTCTACGATCAACTTGGTGTCTTTGTATATCGGCAAACTCATAGACACTCACTCAACCGCTGCTCCAGTTGTGCATCCGTCAATTTCCTTTGACCTCGCTCTCTTGGAGGCCATTAATCCTGAACAATTGAGAGATGGATGAACACCTATTATATCTAGAGACATGGCGACATACATGGGAAGAAATCTTTCAGTTAAAACCAAAGAAAACTTGAGGGCTGCCATGCAACATACCTAGGGAACTGTTGGCAAGGATTGCACAATTTTCACTGGGAGGCCAAGAGATTAACTTCTAGAACTGCACAAAAGGTAGTCTGGACTATTAGGAGGCTCGTTTACTGCTTGAATTGTGCAATGTGCAATCAAGACTATCCTGCTGGGTGTTGAGATTGTGCAATGCACAATTTCATCTCACAAGTGATGTAGTAGCATGGACTGCATTGCCCAATTTTCTGGGGCAGCAGTCACTGCCTCTCATAATTACACAAAGAAGGACTGGAGGGCAATGACTAGCCATATTTGTGCATTTTTTGGGAGGAAGGGAGAGCCTTGCCTCTTAGAATTGCACAATGTTGTCTGGGTAAGGCAGAGTTTGAGCCAAGGTTGCCCAGACCCATTTACGAGCAAATAAAATCATGTGAAGTTGTGAATGCATGGTGATACTGAGTGTGAGTAGGAGTGAATGATCATGCATGCAAACAATGAATGAAAGATTCAAAAAATGGAACAACATGCGTGTGTGTGAAACGAGTCGCCGAATTGGTGACCTTTCGTGGAAAACAATGTCATGCATGAGACAACAGTGATATGCTAACGAAAACTAAACCAGTGCTTTTACAGACTAACATGCATGCAAACGACAACACACATTCATAGAAATCAAGCAGACACCACTTGCACAAGCCAAAACACAACAATCGACAGAAATGCTAGAAAAGACAAGTAAAGTGGACTTACCCGGAGATAGTTAAGTTGGATGTGCCGAAGACTCTTGGATGTGTTGTGGGATGTCAGAGCTCGAAGATCAATGTGAAGAATGTTCTTTGAAGCATAAAATAAATAAGTTTGAGTCTCATGACGTGCATGCCACAAATCTAGGAAAAAGCGACACTTGGAGGAAATCTTCTAAAAACGATCTTTGCATGTAACTTCCAACTGCTAAAAATAGATCCCTAAAATCTAGGGATGCTTTTTTGCATTTATCTTTTTGTCATTTCGGGAAAAAGAAACCCATGCATGCAAGTCAAGTTTTCTTGGTCCTGGGTGGAACAGGTCAACCTGAAGGCACATGCAACAACCTGCTTGACTGAGAGGGATTTTTGTGAAATTTGTGGGAGGATGCTGGGTTGGCTATCTAGAGGGATTGTGCAATTTCTAGGAGGAGCCGCTGATTTTTGCCCAAAATTGTGCAATTTCTAGGTTGAGTTGCTGTGCTAGGCCTGATTGCACAATTTTCTTGAGGAACGTTGTTTGACAGGATTGTGTAATTTTTGGGCCCAGCAGGATGCCAATAAGCTTTACACAATTTCTGGAGGGAAGGCTTCTTCCCATCTAGAATTGTGCAATTTTCTGAGGGAGCCACTAAGCCAGCAACTGGCCCAAGTCTGGAGTGGCAGCCTGTGAGGGGATTGAAACAAAAATCATGCACAGGCTAGCAAGCTGTTGAAAAGCCAATGAAGCTTATGTATGTGATAGTGCAAGACATGTTGCTATGGATGGTTTGTAGGGAGGCTCGAAAACGAAGCTAAGGAAAAATTTTGGAGGGTGGTTGTAGCTGTTACAACACTTGGCGATAACTCGTAGAACACCAACTCTCTAAATGGACCTTTTTCGTGAAAAGAAAGCCTAACACCTCCGGAAGTATTCTTCAATTATATGTTCAACTTGGTTTCCACACTTACTTGATTGTAAGATGTAGCATCTTCCAAGATCTTGGTCGGTCGACACACATTCCAAGCCAAGTCAACATAGTTGTTTCGATTGGGGTGAGGGGTATATTGGTGCACAAGCCTTATGGTCGTCAGAGTTTTAGTTTCACCTCTGGTGTTGCTCTGCTGCCAGCAGGCCTGGAGGGTACCCTGATGGAGTCACACGGGAAAAAAAGCGTCGCTCTGTTGCCAGCGAGCCTGGTCAGTACCCTAACAAAGTTACTTGCATCACCTCTCTGTGCAGGAAGCCTTTCTCTTCTTTCACCTTATTCATTTTTCATTTTTTTCGAAAATTTTCACTTTTTCATTTTTTTCATTTTTCATTTTTCAAAAATGTGCAAAGCACTTATTCATTTTAGAGGCGAAAGAGGGATCCCAACTTATGGGGAGCAGAAGAGGTTTTTCCTTTAGATAATTATTTTATATATACCTCTGATGTGCTTGTTAAGGTTTTCCCCCTCATCTTACTCTAGTTGACTGAGCTGACAAGGATTAACCCAAAAACAACCGACTAGAGTAGGTGATTCTAGTTAGTGCGCAAGCGTTGTGTTTCCACCAAGGTTCACTTTGAACAGTACATATTTTCCATCGACATATCATGGAATGAAGGTAAAAAGTTCTTCATATAGAGGCAAGACCATAGATAACCAAGTATTGATAACTACACAAGTCCTCTTGTACTTTACTCAACTTGTTTCAAGACTTGCTCACAGTTTCATGCGAAACTATCCTACGAACGTAAACAAGCAAACAAACAACAAAAAAAAGCAAAAGAAGAAGTAAAAGTGTAAGAAAACTGAGTAATAAAACAAGAAAGCAAACAAGGAAACATGCCAAGTAAGAAGCAAACATGCATGCAAGAAAACAAACCAAAAGAAAACCCTACCCCTAATCCTAAGCTAATAGTGCATGGCTCTACTCACGTGAAGTGATACTTCCAATGTAGCCACCGACGCATTGGTCGACCCATGTTGGTGAAGGCATGGTTCGCAAACAAGAAAATTGTGTGAACCAGCAAACATGAAAGGTATAACAATGAAGACAAAAACACTACGAGTCGAAACGCGTCCACAGAACATAAGTGAGTGAAGGTGCATGACATGTAATCCATGAATTTACCATGGTGTTGTGTGACATTGCACGCAACTGTTAAGCAAATGCATACTCTTGAATGTGACATACATGAAAAACGAAAGAAACAAAGACAACTTGCGTTGTGCACGTATGCTTGCTATGTAAGATTGGTCCAATGCATGAGCGATGGGACTGTGTAGTTCGAGTGGAGGAAGCATAATATGTGTGTGAGATTGATGTTTAATGCATATAGATGAATGGTGAGGAGCCTTGGGTGTTTCAAAAATTCCCTAATCGGAAGTGAAACCGAACTCAGGACAGCGAGGGCCTAACATAACAATCAGCATGGGCTGAAGTGCCTCAAGAGTCTGTGGAGTTTTGACTTTGTCGACAGATAGATCATCATAAATAGGTGGCTTGGAAAAATCAACTATGATAGAATCATCATCATTATTGAATACGGGGGTAAATAGATCACGACAGCTACGATCAACAAAATCAATGATTTCAACGACATCCTCATGATCTAATGAATACAACAGAGGGGTAGACGAGAAGCGGAAAAATTCACCCTCTGTGTTTCTGAAAAAAGCAGATGAAAAATGAAGTGGATTTTAAACGAATAATTTGTCCTCCCCGTTGTTGGATGATGGACTGACATCCGTTGTGTTCTGTGAATGATCAACAATGGGTGCATCTGTAGATGGAGATACACATGCGAAATCATGGATGGCAGAATCACCAAAGATGTCAGGAAAACACAGAGGAGGTTCAGACAGAAGGGAGTCATCCCTTGCCAAGGGTTGATTCTCAAGCTCTTAGTGATATTCTTCATGAATGACAGCGCAGGTTGGTTTTGCAACACTGAATCTGTCAATGGCTCGATCCTCGTTCTCAACAAGTGTACAGTTCGGAATGGAAGAACACAAGACAGTGTCATCCAGAGGATCATCAGAGTATGAAGACAAAGGTTGAGGTACAAAACACATGTGACAACCCATGGGATTCGCAACCAAGTCTATGCGAAAATGGAGAGAAGTGATGTTGGGAGGATGAGACCGTTGAACGTATGTGTGTGCCCGTTCTCCCACATCACTCTACAATGGTGGAGTTGTTTGATGAGGTGACGATGGACATTCACTTGTGACAACGAATATGTTCGTCTGTGATCATGCAACTCCATCACCGAAGTATGCAGACTGGGGCTTGGGCTTAAAATTTCTTTTAGGATTAATAGATTTGGTAAGACAATACTCAAATTGATCCATGAGATATTGGAATTTCATCTAACTTTTTAGGGTTTGAAACCGCAACACATGGAAGCGGTCCCAAAATTACATAGGTGATTCATGCGGGGCCTTATGTTGTTGTAATATTTTTTTGTCAATAGTTTCTGGATCAAAATTATGGAAAGTAGATTTAATGAGATTACAAAACTGCTTAAGTGAGTGCACGCTGTCAGGAGGCAGAATCTAGCACCACTGTTGTGGGGATTCATGAAGTGTGTATGCAAGCAGCAGGCTGACCTCTTCTGCATAGAACTCATCTGCATCCTCAAGGAATGTAGAGAAGTCTTCTAATTACTCAGGCCATGCTACTTCACCTTCACCATCATATGTGAATTCGGGCAAGATATCAAAAAACTCCCTCGTGATGTTGAGAGGTTCATCATGTGAAAGACGTTGTGGAGGGATGAGTGTGATAGAATCCATGATAGATGTGCAAAGGTTTAAAATAGGATGAGAGGACACATCTTGTCATCTGGACCTCCTTCTAGCGCCATAAATGTTGACAGTGCTGCACCCGCCAAAATGTCAGGGGATCTCACCGGTAAGAAGTCCCAACTAGACCTCAAACCATTTAGTGTATGAGTCCCAACAGTGGGTCGTACGGTACCACCTTGATCACAGTTTCCCGCATAGGCAAGTAAGATGTCCCTGTTGGTAGCAAGGGTGTGACATGCGCAACAAGCCAAGGAAGGTGTATGAACGGTTCTAACACACGGAAAGTGAGGTGAGTACGTCCCTTGGATGCCTGTGAAAGCACGCGGCTAAGAAGGGAACACACGAGCGAAGATGTATCACAAGCTAGAAAGGAAGTAAGCTAACAATCCAAAGTGATGGTTAAACCAACGCCACATTTTAGTAAGATTCATACATACATATACAGAAAGAGTCTATACACACATGCATAAGAAAACAAATACATATATCCTTAGAGTAAACAAGATAGCTGAAATACAATAACAACATATGCATGAAATGTGATGGCTCTGTTATATTAAGAAGTGAAAGTTCCAATCATATAGTACAACCATGACCGACCACTAGTCCCGATAGCAGAATGTTACAGTCACTGCCGCCTTCTCCTCCAAAGAGATGTACTAGCTCTGCACTGTGGAGAAACTAAGGCTTGTTATAATAATATTCAAGCTTTCTCTAAGATACTCCTATCGTAAGCTTGGCTGACAAAAAGCCTCTACAACGAGTTATGAGGGACTATATATAGCAAAGGGTGGGGTGACCCTTGACATTCCCCTTTGTGACTGTTCACCTACCCTCATGACTATTCAACTACTCTATGACTGTTACATTCAGCTATTGAAACTTGAAATTCCACTTGACAAGGCGTTACATACAATCTGCACATGTACCCATGTGAGACAAAATAGGCATGAGCAAGCCATGCAAGACATCACTATGACTCGGACAACTATGGGAAGACCAACTCTTCGACATCCTCATGGTGGTCGATGGTATCGAACTGATGCCAAGATCGGTAGTCTGCGATGGTGTCTGTGTATTCTCTGGTGACATATTTCTGGAAACAAACTCTTGCCTCTGTTACATTTGGGTACACTGCTCTGGCTCCTCTATCCAACTCGTCTAATAACATGCGCATAATTGTCTTGAGTGTGGCCTGACCAACGAAATACTAATGCATGGTGTTTGCAATGGTCGCCATGTCTGTGTTGGTGGCTATGCGTATCAACTCGTCAAACTACGAGTCAATCTCCAGTGGGACTTGTGCCTTTGTCTTTGCCTCAGTGAGTTTCCCAATAGATGGGATTGCATGTGCATGCACAAAAAGATCCATGCTTCTGAATAAACATGCATGGGAAGCCTAGAAACTAGTGATGAGCTGTGGGAGTTCTTCATAGTTCTGGATCTGACTCCAGATACATGCCTTTATCTCGTTCGCTCTGGGCTTCATCATCTTGGAAAAGTGTAATGGGGCTCCCTTGTATCTCATTGTCCATGTTTGCATGTGGTCAACAACAATTTGCACGCTTGACAAGATATGTGCTCTCCTAGCACATCACTACTACCAACCATTGAGATGGACAACTACCTTATGCACGGTACCAAATCTGGAATACAACAGTCGCATGACTGTCTCACAGGATGATACTTCATCCAATATCGCCTTCTTCAACTCTACTCAGGTGGATGTCGTAACTAGTTCTCCTCCCTCCTTGGCCGCCTATAACTCCTTAGCCATTCGCTTGTTCTTCGCTACCAATAAGTGACCACTCGAGCTAGTGGCTTCAACATATGCTCTGGTAGCATCAACTAATGCTGCTAGATGCTTGCACATGTCAGATATGATCACTCATTCCCAAAACTACGCAGGAGATGTGTGGTCATCCAAAGTAGACACTCTGCATGATTGCACAACTCTATGCTGTGACTCGACGAATGATTTGTTGTGAAACTCTTCCTCCAAATTGTCTCCAAGGATATTAGTATCTCCTTGGTAGCTCGGGAGTTGCTCTGCTTCCGGATCTGGTGAAGCTAGTGGGTCGACCTCTTGGTGGTAAGGCATGGGGTTGATGTCTTTCTCTAACTCTGGCTGTTCCATCTCTATATCCATTTGTTCAAGTGCTCGTTCAATCTCTTGAGCGAAGTCCTGTTCCTGTGACTCCTCACCCTATCTGCTTTGCACCAGCTGCTCGGATGAGTTTACTACCTGTACAGGTGCAGTTTCATCAATCTGTGTATGTTGCACCCCCTATTGTATATGTCCTTATTGTGCTTCCTTCTCCTATATGTGCATCTCCTGTTCCTTCCAGATTTTCTCCTTCAACTCATCCAACTCCTTCATTGTTTCCTCCATCCTCTGTTTTTTTCTCTCTGCCTTTGTGTGGTCCTCTTGTTGCATTGTTGCCTCTTTGCCTCTATTGCCAAAGATGCTTTCTACACACGTGGGTATGCTATGAACTTGCAGGTTTTCTCTGCCTCTACGTCGTCGATAATATTTCTCTTGCCTTTGTTGCCCACTAGTGTGTTTACCTCTGCTGATGTTATTGATGGTGCTCTCCTGGATGCTGCTTTGCTAACCATTCCATAGCGATGATGACTGGTTCATTGGGCCCAGAGAGCGATGACAATATCTCCATGGGTCTTCCTCAGCCTAATGACATGCCCCGTGGATCCACAGAAACTGTACTTTCCCACAGTGATCCTTCACAACCAATGCGGGTCATACGGATTATAGCTTCTGGTGCTAAAAAGATATTTCTTGAAATCTTTTGTTTCAACATCCACATGCTTGAGATTTTGTATCTCGTACAACCCAATTTAGAATGGAAGAGTGGGCCAAGGTTCCTTCTTCTGCCGGTGCAGCCTAGCTGACAGTCCTGTCGAGATGTGGTACGATACTTCTTGTATGACAAGCCCTTCCATGGAAATATGCTATGTCGATTAGTGCCTCCATTTATGCCTTCGACATGTTGGGTTGTGTTATATTCTTTCCACGACTAGCCCACGTAGTTAACCGGGGGGTTAGAAGGGGGGCGGAGCCCCCCCTTCGTTGTGCCGATTGCGTAGCCGCGGGGGGTAGGGGGGTTCACAGGGGGTTTGAGGTGTGCAGGTAACCGCACTCTATGGGATCCGGGGCAGCGCCCCGGAAAAGTTTGTTTTTGGACCCTATATTAGGTTAGGCGGACCTACCTATGGTTTTGTGCATGATTTTTCGCACATGGTTTTGGACACGATGGTTTTCGGTCCATGGTATTGGATGCTTCAGCATGTATAAATATGTATTGTAACATTGAAAGGAACATAATGAAAAATCAAGCTGGTAATCCCGATTTTGGGATCCAGGGGAAAATCTCTGTGTATATGTGTTTTATGTGTTATGCTCTCACATTGTTTATTTTCTGTGCTTTAGAATTCGTATGAAGGTAATTTCTATATGGGGTTAAAACCTACATTTGGTATCAGAGCTGCTTTGGCTTCAAGGGGACGCCTTTGTTGCTGAAGGATTTCTCTCGGGCCTGTGGTAGACCTTGTTCAGTGGGAGATCTGTGGATCGATTCTGGTGGTGAAGGAAGATGGCGAGCAGTGGAAAGATAGAGATCGAGAAATTTAATGGTCAGAGCTTTGAGTTGTGGAAACTCAATATGGAGGATTTGTTGGTGGATAAAGATCAGTGGATCGCGATAGATTCGGGTACTAAACCAACGGGAGTGTCCGATGAAGAACGAAAGAAGTTGGGTCGGAAGGCAAAGAGCACAATACAATTGTGTGTCTCAGATTTAGTATTGCTAAATGTATCAGGGGAAGTTATGACGAAGGCTTTGTGGGACAAATTAGGGACTTTGTACCAATCTAAGTCTCTGGTGAATAAACTGTTCCTGTGGAAAAAGCTGTATAACCTGAGGATGAAAGATGGAGACTCGGTGATAGAGCATCTGAACACATTTAATACTGTGGTAAGTCAGTTATTATTTGTTTATATTGAAATTTCAGATGAAGATAAGTGCATCAGTTTGTTGTGTTCTCTACCAGATTTGTGGGATAGTTTGGTTATTACAATAGGTAGCAATGAAACTACCTTGCAGTTTGATGAAATAGTCTCATCCTTGCTGATGGACGAGATGAGATGGAAAAATATGGAGAGCCAGAATGGTGTTGCCTTGTATGTACGAGGACAATCCTATAACAGAAACAAAAATAAGTCATCGAGTGGGAGATCTAAATGTAGAGGGAGATTTAAATATCCAAGAAAACCTGTAAAGGTGGTGTGCTGGAAATGCAGAAAGGAAGGGCACTACAAAAGGACTGTAAATCTAAAGCTCCTGATAAAGGAAAGGGATCTGATGATGCTCCTTCTACAGAGGTGAAAAACACCTCAGATGAAGGTGGGGATGTGTACTTGGCTTCTTCAAGTACACATGTAGATCATGAGGCATGGTTGATTGACTCAGGTGCGCCCTTTCACTTCACTCCCCATAGAGAGTGGTTTTGCAAGTATGAGAAATATGATGGTGGTGATGTCTTCTTGGGGGATGACAGTAACGCTAGAATCATTGGTCGCAGAAAAGTAAAGTTGAAGTTGCAAGGTGGAAGGTTTAGAACACTTCCGGGTGTTCTGCATATTCATGCATTAGCCAGAAATATGATTTCTGTAAGCAAGCTGGATGATGCAGGTGTAAAAACAGTGTTCGAGAAGGATACTTGCAAGATGGTTCAGGGAGCACTGGTATTGATGCAGGGAGTTCGGATTAGAACTTTGTACAAGCTGCAAGGTAGCACTGTTGTTGATGGGTGCAATAGTTCTGTGGTTCCTGAAAGTGGAGCAAAAAATCTAGTGGTCTCTGGAGAGAAGACCATGCTGTGGCATCAAAGGCTTGGACATGTTGGAGAGAAGAGCCTTCGAATACTTCATGGTAAAGGTATGGTAGAAGGTGTGAGTAATAGCTCTTTGGATTTTGATTTCTGTGAAAATTGTGTATATGGGAAGCAGAATCAGGTGAGTTTACCCTCTGGTGGTAAGAGGGCGAAACAGATATTAGAGCTTGGGCACAGTGATGTGTTTGGACCTGTGAAGGTTCCATCACTGGGTAAGTCTGTGTACTATGTATCATTTATATATGACTTCTCAAGTAATACATGGATATATTTCCTTAAGAAGAAATCTGAAGTCTTTGACAGGTACAAAGAATTTAAGGCTCTGGTGGAAAACTAGGCAGAGAAGAAGATAAAGGTTTCGAGGACAGATAACAGTGGAGAGTTTTGCAGTAAGCAATTTAAAGAATTTTTTAAGAAGTGTGGTATAGCATGACAAAAGATTACTCCATATACACCTCAACAAAATGGATTTGCAGAAAGAATGAACAAGACGTTGATGGAAAGGGCAAGAAGCATGGTTAGTGGTGCCTTAGGACAGGAATTCTGGGCAGAGGCGGTGGAGACAACATGTTACCTGGTCAATAAATCACCTTCATCAGAATCGGAGGAGAAGACTCCATAAGAGGTATGGACTGGTAAGAAACCATCTCTTTCACATCTAAGGGTATTTGGATGTGATGCATATGTACATGTTCCAAAGGATAAACAAACCAAGTTGGATAGCAAATCTGAAAAGGGCATCTTTATTGGGTATAAGGATGGTTTAAAGGGTTATAAGCTTTGGAACCCAGTAACAAGGAAGGTTGTGTACAACTAAGATGTGGTGTTTAGAGAGGTGAAAGATGTTATTAAATATGAAGTCCAACCAAAGGAACCTGAGAAGATAGAGTTTGAGCTAAGGGAGAAGAATGGAACTCTACAATAGAGGAGCAATCAGAAGATGAAGAGCCACAAACTCTGGGTGTGAGAAGATTAGTTCAAGAAATAAGGTAGCCAAAAAGGTATAGTCCATCTGCTTTCTGTTCAAATTTTTCTTTCTCTATTACTGATGATGATCCTAGAACTGTGAAGGAAGCAGTAGACTCAAAGGATGGAAAACTCTGGAAAGAGGCCATGGTTGATGAAATGGCATCTTTGCACAAAAATGAGGCTTGGGATCTAGTGGGGTGATCCGAATTGGATTCTAAAGAACTCTCTAAGTTTTCATAACTCTGTAAAATTCATGCCAAAGTTTCAAAGACTTACAAAGGTTGCATTTATCATAAATATCCTCGAACAATTGTAATTTGTGAGTAGCGCCAAGCAACGAGGACCATCAGTTAAGCGCACTGACCGTTGGCCCATGGTAACGCGCACTGCCACAAAACAACAAAACGGGAAGCCTTTTTGAGAAACAGGGGAGGTTTATGATATATCAGCGAGAAAAACCCTCAGAGAAGAAAAAGCCCGAGTGACTCAGACTCAAAATGTCAAAAACCGTACAGAATTTGTCGATTCCATGAGAGGAGGGTCCCACACGAAAACCGGCAGGATATCAGAAAGGCTTCGAGCGGTAAGAGGTTTCAACTGAGTCCCACCTGATGCCAAACACTGGGTGCCATGCGTCCGACAGAAGAGAGAGAAAACTGCTCAAATCGGACGGGTAAACGTCATGCAACTTACCTTCCCGATATGGACGGAGACCATAGGATCTGGAGGCTCTAGATCGACGGTGGACATGAAATCTGACAGATGACTAGATTCAACAGGGTAAAGAGGTTGATTTGTATAAATTTTGAAGTCTGACATGAATGATGAGTTGGCAGAGGAATCATGTTCGCGGGCAATCTGGGACTTAAATGGAAATAACAACCGTTTAAACATTTCCAAGAGAACTGACACTCAGTTTGTTATGAAACATGTGGCCACCTCCCTGTAAGGCGTTACACAGTGATGATGACACCGAACAGAGGAATTCAAACAGACAAAGGCAGGAGAACCAGAGCGCTGGGAAGCAGAAATGAATAGTCAGAAAGCAGATTGGCTTTAAAGCCACAAACTGACAGAAACAAAAAAAAGTAAGGAGAGTTAGTCAAGGTAGAAAGCCAAGAGCAGAGAACAGAGAGAAGAAGCCGAGTTGACCTTGTTGGAAATAACACTGAGAGGGGGGGGGGGTGAATCAGTATTAGCAAGTCAATAATATTTCATTTCCATACTCAAATTCATATACGCTACTTCAATTAATGGAACTTGCGTGTATATGCAACTTTTCTTAAGGCAACTAGCGTATATCCTGTAAACTTTTGATTCAGTTAATTTTTCATATGTTGATATTTAATCAGTGCATCAGAACCATACAAACAGTAACTAGGTGCAGTAAAACAAAATAGACAATCACACACGCATGAACAGAAGATATAAGGTGGAAACCCATTGTGGGTGAAAACCACCTCCTACAATTGTCTCTATCTTCTTTTTAATAAGAAACTTCTTTTTACAATTTTTGTACTGTGCAGTCTTATACCAGTACGCAGGCTTCTACCTGCAGAAGGCTACAACCTCCTCTAGTTCTCCAGCTTCTCCTGGAAGGGAGCTACAACCCCCTAGCTCTTGTACCATCTGATGTGTTTACTAGTACGTAGGTGCCGGCCTACAGAAGGCTACAACCTTCTATTTTCTTCTAGGGACTAGGTACGACGTTTCATAAATTTTTAGACTGTATCCATCAATAACATCAATCAAACATCAAATATTTTTGCATCAATCAATCTCCTTTGCACCAACCAAAACTGAATCAATCAATCACTTCTCAGAATGCTGTAACCAGAACACAGTAATAGTAACCAGAACCCAAGCTAGAACCCAGAACATTGCAACAAACAGAAGTAGCTAAAGCATATTTTATTAGGTATACGCTACTTCAGTGTGTCGAACCTGCGTACATACGCTGTTTTCTCAAGGCGAACCTGTGTATACACTATTTTGATATACAGAACCAATGTGTATACGCGCATCAGCTAAAGTAAACCTGCGTACAAATTTGTAAATGATGATTTCAACTTTACAACAATTCCAGAAATTCGTTATACCCAGATCATCATATTTACAACATGTGCCAGTTATTCAGATAAAAGATCAAAACCACACAAAGATACTTCTCTTCAAGCCTTAAGATCTTGACCCATCAATATAACTTATCCTTCATCAAGCGCTCAGGTTCATCCTTGATTCAGATCTAGCTGTGCACCATAACCCAATAACTTATATTCTAGATCTTGCTCTTCATTAGATATTCAATTCATGAGTGCCTTTGCCTAATGATCTTCTCCTCCTTTTATAGTCTTAGGCCTTACTCAATACCATGGTCCAAAACCACTTATAATCAATACCTTGGACCAAATATCTGGGGTCAACACTTCAGACTAGATACCTTGGACCAATACCATGGATCAAAATACCATGGACCAAATACCACGGACGAAAACTAAGTTTTCCAACATGTATGTGCCTTTCCTTCGTGAAAGTGCGTGTGTACGGTATACACACCTTTTGGTCTACGAACCTGCGTGTACACGTGGATTGGTCAATGGGGAACCTGTGTATACCTGTCTTTCTTCATTCTATGAGCCTGAACTGTGATCTGTCATCTGTGTGAGTTGCCATCAAGGACAACACCTGTGTCATAGTGCCAAATCTATATCATAATGCCAACAATCTCCCCCTTTGGACTTGCTGGCAACCCCAAGTCACTCTCCCCCTTTGTCATCAAGGGTAAAGGGTTATGCTCCCCCTGAGTACATGTTGAATTCTCTGATATGCTGAAGTTTGTTGTCCATGCTCCCCTTGAATATAAGCAAGGTCTGCAAAAAGATGACTCTATACATACATCACAAATGACCTTCCTATCACTAATGACTCATACATACATCCATCTCCCAACGAAGTGGGGATATACCAAGTGATTATACATGTCAAAACAAGAGCATTACATCATCCGTACCATGCATAGTGGGGAAAAAAATAGGTCGTTTCATGACCATGACATTAAAATATATACATGACATAGAGACCAAATATCTAAAACAAGACTATGATAGTTATCAACAACTAGCATTAGCAGTATCTGTTAATCACCATCCAGACTAGCAACCATGATCTCCTCCTGAACCTGTTCCACCTGAATAAAAACAACTGTGAATTTGTACCAAGATCTTCTAAGATAATGTCAACAATGCATTACTCTAAGTATATGCTCCCCCTAAACATGTGCCAGATGATCACTGTCAGACCCATATTAGACACCTTTCATCCACTGTTTTTCTTCAAACCAACATATACGCGACTGTATCCACAGCAACTGACGTATGTACATAGATACGCTTCATGAAACTCGCATACAACCACTTTTCTCTGAAATAGATAAGTTTTAATAGCAAGATGATGCATTAACTACTCCCAGCTTCTGTATGAGATATTCAAATGTCTCTCTGGGCAGTGGTTTGGTGAATATATCAGCAACCTGTTCTTTGGAGGGAACATACTCCAATTTGACCTTTTGTTCAAGCACTTGTTCACGTAGAAAATGATATTTGATGGGTATGTGCTTGGTCTTGGAATACGTGATTGGATTCTTTGAAATACTGATTGCACTTATATTATCACATAGAATGGAGATGCGTGGAGTACATGTGATTTGAATGTCTTGCAATGTTTGCATCATCCAAAGGAGTTGAGTGCAACAAGATGCAACAGCCACATATTCTGCTTGAGCTGTAGATAATGCAATTGAACTTTGTTTCTTGCTGAACCAAGACACTAATTTGGAACCCATATAGAATACACCACCACTAGTTCTTTTTCTGTCATCCACACTTCCTGCCCAACCTGCATCTGTATATGCATGAAGTGTAAGATCCTTATCCCTAGGATACCATAAACCAAAATTCTGAGTTCCTTGAAGATATTTGAAGATCCTTTTGACTGTCTGAAGGTGTGATTCCTTTGGATTTGCTTGGAATCCTCCAACTATTCCCACTGCATGCATGATGTCTGGTCGGGTACCTGTTAGATAAAGCAAACTGCCAATCATGGATTTGTAGGTTGGTGGATGTACTGCTGCTGATTCATCATTTGAGTTGAGACTGCATCCTATTACCATGGAGGTACATACTAGTTTAGAATCCTCCATGCCCTATTTTTTCAAGATCTGTTTGAGATACTTGGTTTGTGATAGAAAAATACCATCTTTATTTTGTTGAACTTGTAGATCAATAAAATATGTGAGCTCACCAAGCAGGGACATTTCAAATTATTGCTGCATTACCACAACAAAGTTTTGACTCATGGCTTCTTCATTGCTACCAAAAATGATATCATCAACATACACAACAAGTATTAGCAATTTATTATTGTCAATCTTTGTATATAGATTGCTATCAGCTGATCCTTTTGTAAAACCTTGTTGATGGAGGTATTTGTCAAGACGGTAATACTAGGCCCTTGGAGCTTGTTTTAGATGATAGAGAGCCTTTTTGAGTCTGCACACAAGTTTTGGATAATTTCCAAGGATGAATATGTCTAGTTGCTCAATATATACTTCTTCTAAGTCCCCATTAAGAAAGGCATATTTTACATCCATTTCGTATACTTTGAATTTCTGAAAACTAGAAAGAGCAAGGAACATTCTTATGGCTTCAAGTCTAGCAACATGTACAAAAGCTTCTTCAAAATACATACTTTCTTGTTCAGCATATCCTTTACAAACAAGTCTGGCCTTGTTTCTAATAACTTCACCATTTTCATTCAACTTGTTTTTGAATATCCATTTGGTTCCTATGATATTCTTATCATGAGGTCTAGGAAATAATTCCCAAGTATTATTCTTTTCAATTTACTCAAGTTCTTCGTTCATGGCCTTGACCCAACATTCATCTTTGCATGCTTCATTTACATTTTGAGGTTTGATGGAGGAAAGCAATGCCAGATAGCTTGAAGCTTCTGTAACAGTTCTTCTTGTCTACACACCTGCCACTCTCTGTCCCAAAATTTGAGTCTATGGATGATTTTTCTGAACATACCTGGATGGAGTATTTTCTTCTATCATTATCTGTTCTTTTGGTGCTTCATTGGTTTCTTCTTCTTCAGTATTATTCTGATTTGATGTGGAAGGATAATCCTCATCTTCTTCACACTCTTCGGTTTTTACTTGCTTTGGATTTTTGCCTGCTTCATTAACCACAACATCAATACTTTCAATAATTTTCCCAAGTCTTTTGTTATAACACTTATATCCTTTACTTCGGGAAGAGTAACCAAGGAGAATGCCTTCATCTGCTCTAGGTTCAAACTTGCCAAGTTTTTCATTGGTCCTTTTGATGTAACATTTGCTTCCAAAAACTTTGAAGTATTTACAGTAAGAGTCTTCCCATACCAAAGTTCATGTGGAGTTTGAGTGTTGTTTACCCGAACGTTTGCTTTGTTGAGAATAGTGACGGCAACAAATGCAGCTTTACTCCAGAAGGCTGCAGAAGTTCTAGACTCATCTAGTATGGCACGAGCCATTTGTTGAATAGTTCTATCCATCCTTTCTGCCACTCCATTTTACTGAGGAGTCCTTGCGGTGGAGAATTCCATTTTTATTCCATGTTCTTCACAAAATTCGAAGAATTCATCCGAGGTAAATTCCCCTCTTTGATTAGATCTGAGGCATTTGATTTTGTGATCTGATTCATTTTCAACCAAAGCTTTGAAGGCTTTGAAATTTTCAAATTCTTCATATTTATGCTTTAGAAGTCCTATCCAACACATTTTGGAAAAATCTTTAATGAACAATATAAAGTATTCTCCTCCATGAGGTGACTTTTTCCTTGATGGACCACATAAATCAGTATGAACAAGTTCAAGAGGCTTAGTAGCTGATCCTTCCTTCTCAGGGAAATGTGCTCTAGTTTGCTTACCAAATTGACATGATTTGCATATTGTATTTTCTGGAATGCTGATATCAGGAAGATCATGAACAGCCTGGAATTTTCATGCTTTCCTTATTTGTGGGAAGCTTAGATGCCCCAATATTTTGTGCCATAGCCAGTGTTCATAATTTTTGCTTAGATATCATTGTTTTTGTCCTCCCTTGAGTATGTATAAGTTGTTTGGAGTTCTTATGCCTTTGATCATGGTTTCTCCTGTATCAAGCTCATGAACAACACATCCATTTGATCGAAATACTACTTCATTTCCTTGATCACACATTTGACTGAAACTCAATAGGTTATGCTTTAGACCATCAACATACATAACATTCCCAGCTTTAAACTTTTTTTTAAGAGGACAAAACCTTTACCTTTTATGACAGCAAGAGTGTCATTTCCAAATGAGACCTTCTTTTCCTTTTCTAAGACATTGTATGACTGAAGTTTTTCTTTATCACCTGTCACGTGTTTCGAGCATCCACTATCGATGTATCATTGATTTTCTTGTCCTTCTGCATACAAGGCTATACCACATCTTTCTGTCTGTGGTTCTTTCTTTCTCCATATTTTGGGACTCAATGAAGTTTGCTCCTTCTGAGATGTTTCCCGAAATTTACTCATGCATTTAGAATCTTCATGAATGAAGTTGTTACAGATAGAGCATTCTATTTCATTTTCAAGAAGCGAAAAGTTATTATAGGTCCTTTTCATGATCCCTGTCACATTCCTTTGATTTCATGCTTCTCTAGTCATGATGGTCTTGTAGGAAACACATTGAGCAGCTTTGTGTCCAAAGTTATGACATGAAAAACATTGGCCATTAAAGAAGTTCGTGCGATTATCGAATCTACTAACTTGGTGATTGTAGTTTCCATTGACATTCATTCTTGAAGCAAATTGAGTATGATTTACCTAAGGTTGGTTGTAACTTTGTTCATCCTTAAAGTAGATTGAACCTGATTTACTTGGTGAACTGCTTTATGCCTTTGCTGACGATTGTCAAATTGTTCACTGCTCTTTGTTGCATCAAGATAGCTTTTAGTGGAGGTTGACGGATTTTGTGCTTGAGATGCTTCTTCAGTATATCCAAGACCTATCTTTATCAGAGGAGAACGCTGCACTTTGATAATTTCATCTAAAGTTTATGATCCTTTAGCAAATTTGAGATTGAGAGCTTTTGTTTTCTCAATATCTTTGCTTAGACCCATAATTTCACATTCTAGTTTTTCATTGTGTTTTTCTCTTTCAGCAAGTTGGAATTTCAGAGTATCTATAATCACATTCTTTTCTTCTAAGAAGAATTTGAGTTTATATATTTCTTCATAAAGATGATCTTCATCTAAAGCATCTAAGAAATCATCATCTTCAAAATCCATTAGAAGTCTATAGTCATTATTATCTTCATCACTATTTGATAAACCATCACTATCTTCATGCGTATAGTAGCTCTTCTTACTTACACTTTGTTTTCTATTCCATTTTGCTGATTCCTTACCTTTATCAAGCTTATCTTTATGAGGACATTTGGCAGCATAGTGACTGACTCTTCCACAAGAAAAACATTTGAAAGGTAGTTTACCTTTGAGTCTTCCAGAACCCCGTTGAAGGTTCTTGACAAAGTTTGCTTCTTCCTCTTCTTCTGAAATATGTCCTGATTCATTGAGTTCTTCTCTTCCTGAAGCTTTGAATGCAACTTTTCTCATGTATGATGGACCTCCTTTTCTCATTTCAAAAGCAGTTAAGATTCCGTGCAGTTGTGTCATAGTGATACTCTAAAGATCCTACTTTTCTTCTATGGCAGAAACTTTTGATTCAAACTTAGTAGACAAGGATCTTAAAACCTTTTCAACTAAGGTAACTTCTTTTATCTCTTCACCCAAGTTCTTCATGCAATTAAAAATCTCATCTATACGTAAGAAGTAATTAGCTATACTTTCATCATTGTGCATTTTGAGAGTTTCATATTGAATTATGAGAGATTGCAGTTTTGCATGTTTTACCTTATTGTCTCCTTCATAGTTTAGAATGATCTTGTCCCATATTTCTTTGGCAGTTTTGAGCTGCATAACTTTGACAAATTCTGATTGTGACAAACTCCCCAATAATGTATTGACAGCCTTGGCATTGGTTTCATATTGCTTTTTACCTGCCGTATCTGTAGGAATTGCTGATGGAAATGTATATCCTCCTTCCACGATTTCCCAGACATTTGTTCCAAGAGATTGAAGATAGGTTGTAGTTCTTACCTTCCAATAAACGAAGTTGCTCCCATCAAATATTGGTGGTCTAATGGATCCCTCTCTTTCGTAGTTACTCATGATGATAGATCTTCCTTCAAGCGATCAAGCTTCTTTTGAAGGACCTGCTCTGATACCAATTGTTGGAAATAATACTTGGGGGGGGGGGGGTGAATCAGTATTATCAAGTCAATAATATTTCATTTCCATACTCAAATTCATATACGCTACTTCAGTTAATGGAACTTGCGTGTATACGCAACTTTTCTTAAGGCAACTAGCGTATATCCTGCAAACTTTTGATTCAGTTAATTTTTCATATGTTGATCTTTAATCAGTGCATCAGAACCATATAAATAGTAACCAGGTGCAGTAAAACAGAACAAACAATCACACACACATGAACACAAGATATAAGGTGGAAACCAAATGTGGGTGAAAACCACCTACTGCAATCATCTCTATCTTCTTTTTAATAAGAAACTTCTTTTTACAATTTTTGTATTGGTGCAGTCTTATACCAGTACGCAGGCTTCTACTTGCAGAGGGATACAACCTTCTCTCATTCTCCAGCTTCACCTGGAAGGGAGATACAACCCCCTAGCTCTTGTACTAGCTGTTGTGTTTACTAGTACGTAGGTGCCGACCTACAGAAGGCTACAACATTCTCTTTTCTTCCAGGGACCACGTTTCATAAATTTTCAGACTGGATCTATCAATAACATCAATCAATCTCCTTCGCACCAACCAAAACTGAATCAATCAATCACCTCTCAGAATGCTGTAACCAGAATACAATAACAGTAACCAGAACCCAAGCTAGAACCCAGAACACTGCAACAACAAATAGAAGTAGCTAAAGCATATTTTATTAGGTATATGCTACTTCAGTGTGTCGAACCTGCGTACATACACCGTTTTCTCAAGGCGAACCTGCGTATATGTTGTTTTGATATTTAGAACCAGCCTGTATACACGCATCAGCTAAAGTGAACCTGCGTACAGATCTGTAAATGATGATTTCAACTTTACAACAATTCTAGGCATCAGTTATACCCAGATCATCATATTTATAACATGTGCTAGTTATTCAAATAAAAAATCAAAACCACACAAAGATACTTCTCTTCAAGCCTTAAGATCTTGACACATCAATAGAACTTATCCTTCATCAAGCACTCAGGTTCATCCTTGATTCAGATCTAGCTGTGCACCATAACCCAATAACCTGTATTCTAGATCTTGCTCTTCATTAGATATTCAATTCATGAGTGCCTTTGCCTAATTATATTCTCCTCCTTTTATAGTCTTAGGCCTTACTCAATACCATTGTCCAAAACCACTTAGAATCAATACCTTGGACCAAATACCTGGGGTCAACACTTCAGACTAGATACCTTGGACCAATACCATGGACCAAATACCACGGACCAAAACTAAGTTTTCCAACATGTACGTGCCTTTCCTTCCATGAAAGTGCGTGTGTATGCTATACACGCCTTTTGGTCTGCGAACCTGTGTGTACACGCGGCTTGGTCAATGGGGAACTTGCGTATACCTCTCTTTCTTCATTCTGCGAGCCTGAACTGTGATCTGTCATCTGTGTGAGTTGCTATCAAGGACAACACTTGTGTCATAGTTCCAAATTTGTATCATAATGCCAACAGACCTGAGGGCAGCATCAAGCTAGACAGAGCCAGAGAGAGTCAGAGAGTGTGTGTACTCTAGAGAAGGCTTGAGAGGTTCAAGCGAACTCCTCTGTACATGCCTGTCGTGTATGAGTCTCAGATTGGGCTCATACTACTGTGACCCATAAAGGTCGAGTTTCAGTAAGGAGATTCTGAGTACTCCAGAGACTTGGGGGATCCAAGTCTAGTCCTACTGATTTATATCTATTGAGTGAGACTCAAATTGAGCTCACTGTTGTAGAAACTCTGCTTTGAAAACATAATAGAGAGGCCACCACTGAAGGCTGGACCAGGAGACGTAGCCTAGGAGTATTGGGTGAACTCCTTATTAAACTTGTCATGTTTACATGTTTGCATGTTATGTTTTCTCTAACTGCTTCAGTGTCTATGTATTTCGCAATCTTATCGATCCGTTGCATAAAGTAACATAGGCACATCCATGCACATGAGTCTGTAATACCTTTAATTCTTTGTCCTGGATAAATTCCAGATCAAGTGGTATCAGAGCTGTAGGTTACTAAGGTTAGACAAGCTTGTGCTGGATTTTGTTGTTGAATGCTAACTAGATCAAAGCTTAAATTAGGATAAGGAGAGTTGGTTGAAACTAACTTTGAAATTGGAAGAGTCTATCCTAAGGGGAAAATGTCAGAAGAAAGTCCCTTGGAATCAGGCACTCAGTGCATGGATAGTTTCCTGACCATGAGAGCCATGGTAGAGGAAATGTATAGAGAATTTAAGAAAGTTAGAGAGGAAGATGCATCAAACTCCAAACAAGATAAAGGAGCAGAATAATCTCTCCTCCATGACCACTCTAAAGGCAAAGGGAAAGAAGAAAAACTTCCCACACCTCCTAGTAGCCCTGAAAACAAAAAGAAGACATCTTTGATTAAATTAGATGTTAAATTTTATTTACCAATATATGATGGAGAGTTGAATGCAAAGAAGCTAGATAATTGGATTAGGCAGATTGATGTTTATTGCAGGGTGCAGAGAATTGATTCAGAGAGTAGTAAGATTTAGTTGGGCAGCCTACACCTTGGAGGCACTGCCTTGGTATGGTGGGAAGGCAGGAAACAAGCTGACATGAAGAAGCATGGTAAAATTCTTTCTGTCTGGAGTGAATTTGTTTCTGCAATTAAAAAGCAGTTCTATCCACTAGCTTATATGTAGCAAGCCATGATGAGTTGGAAAAATCTTCGACAATTAAAAGGGAAAAGTGTACAAAGTTACACTCAAGAATTTAGGAAAAGAGCTTTGATTCTAGGAATTTCTTTAGACTCACCTAAAACTCTGCTGAAGTATATAGGTGGTCTACACAACTACTTAAGGCACAAAATTCCCATTTTTAATCCCACTAGTATAGATGAGGTATCTGTTCAAGCTACACATCTAGATGCTAGAGGCAATAATGTGAACCCAAAAGTTGGGGGATCATCAAAACCAACTACAAGCAAGAATAAGGAGAAAAGAAAACAGAAATGGGAAGAGAGGAAGACAAATACTATACAAAATACCAAATCTTCATGCACTCAGTGTAAGAAGGATGGGCATGATGATGAAAACTGTTGGATTTTTATCCGCAGCTGAAACCCAGGAAGTACGATGGAAAGAAGAAGAAGACTGCTGCAGCTATTCAAAAAGATTTAGGGTCAGATTCAGGAGATGAAACAACAATTGCAGCCATAGGTATAAAAGGTAAAAATTCTGAAGAATCTACTAGTAATTTTGCACAATCTACTGACAATGAAGAAAATGAGAGGAAAAGACATGAGCTTTTTCATATTTGAGTTGTTTCCAACCATCAAAAGATTGATACTTTGTTTGACAGTGGCTCACAAGTAAATTTAATTTCTGAAGCAATTGTAAAGAAGTTGGGATTAATATGGACATTAGGTTGGTTGTGTGATAAAGAACAACTACAAGTGACTAGACAATGTAAACTGGTTTTCTTTTGGGTCAGCATTTGTAGATGAGGTTGAGTTAGATATTGTTCCCTTGGATATATGTGGAATTGTTTTAGGAAGTCCTTACTTGTATGAGAGGAAAGCTATTTTCTATAGAGCTGAAAACAAGTATCAACTCGTTAAGCATGGAATTGAATATATTGTAAGAGCTCATAAACTCAAGAATAATTATACTCTCATAAACTCAGGGCAGATGAAAAGAATTGTAAATTCATGAAAACAATTTTTACTGATGGTTGTAAAGGAAAATAAACCTGACAAAACAATGTATTTGAGGGCTGTAATGCTAAACAACAAGGTGATTTAGAAAAATTTGTTTCAGAATATGATATACTATTTCAAGGACCTAAAGGTATGCCACCCAAAAAGGAAATAGTACATGATATTAATTTGCAGTAAGATGCTCCATTGTCTAACATTGGAATGTACAGGTTGTCCGCTTTAGAGAATGCAGAAATCAAGAAGCAGGTACAGGAGCTGCTCGAGAAAGGGTTCATAAGACCTGACACATCGCCTTGTGGGTCTCCAATTGTCTTGGTGGGAAAGAAAGATGGCTCATGGAGAATGTGCGTTGATTACCGAGCACTTAATAAGATAACGATAAAAAATAATTATCCCCTTCCTTGCATAGATGATCTATTAGATCAGTTGAAAGGAGTTGTTTATTTTTCCAAGTTGGACTTGCATAGTGACTATCATCAGGTCAGAGTTGCAGAGCAAGATGCATGGAAGACTACTTTCAAAACAAAGAAGGGATTTATGAGTGGTTGGTTATGCCTTTTGGCTTAACTAATGCTCCTACGACTTTCATGAGAATAATGAATGATGTACTCAGACCTTTTATTGATGATTTTTTCATTGTATATTTGGATGACATTCTTATATTTAGTAAAACATAGGAAGAACATTTAAAGCATGTCAAGCAGACTCTAGATGTTTTGAAAAAGAGAATCTTTATGTTAAGCTCTCAAAATGTGAATTTAGCAAAACATCTTTGAATTATTTGGGTCATATTGTAGGGGGTGGTGAATTGAAGATAGATCCCTCTAAGGTTGCAGTCATCGTAAACTGGCCTAAAACAAAATCTACTATAGAAGTTAGAAGCTTCTTAGGAGCAGCACAATATTGGAGAAATTTTATTTCTAACTTTTCCTTGATTGCAGCTCCCTTACATGCTTTAACATGATTAAATAAGCTGTTTCAGTAGGGAGGCAAACAACAGAAAGCCTTCAACACCTTAAAAGAAAAGATTAGTACAACACCAGTACTAGCACTGCCCGATCTTCAAAGACCATTTGAGATTGAAACGGATGCCACTGACTATGCCATGGGAGCAGTGTTGATGCAGCACGATAAACCCATATGTTATCATTCTAAGACATTTAATTCTGCAGTAGTTAACTATCCCACATATGATAAAGAATTGTATGCATTAGTACAGAGTGTGAAAATGTGGAAACATTATTTAATGGGCAAAGAGACAGCTATACACACTAATCATCAACCACTTCAATATTTTCACTCACAAACTAAGTTGCAGCAATCAAGGCACTATAGGTAGATGGGTTTTCTACAACAGTTCTATCTTGTCATCAGATATAAAAAGGGCATACACGACAAAGTTGCAGATATGTTGTCTAGACCAATCATAAATGCATCCACTATACTTAAGAATAATTCAGTATTGCATGAAAGCTACATTGAACAGTATGCTCAAGATATAGATTTTAAATATGTATATGCAACTTTAAGTCATGGAAAACAAGTAGAAGAATTGGATTATCAGGTTAAGGACCAACTCTTGTATCATTTGGGAAAGTTATGCATTCCTCAAATAGAAAGAGTAAAGATAATTCGAGAAGCAGACCCTTCTCTAATATCAGGTCACTTTGGTATAAATAAAACAGTTGCACAACTGCAAAGATTTTGTTATTGGCCAAAAATGAATGAGATAGTTTCTAGATATGTAAGAGGGTGTACCATGTGTGCTAAAAGAAAACCCAACAATAGAAAACTAGGCTTGTACACTCCACTACCAGTTCCTTCTCATCCTTGGGAAAGTGTTTCTATGGACTTCGTTGGGGGATTGCCTAAATCTAGAAAAGGTCATGACTATTTATATGTTATTGTGGATAGGTTCAACAAAATGTGTATAACAGATTACAGCTAAACAAACTACAAAGTTGTTCTTTTAGCATGTATGGGTTCATTTTGGATTACCCACTTCCATTATATCTGATCGAGATACTCGATTTGTTGGGAAATTTTGGTCAAGTTTGTGGGAATTGATGGACACTAGACTGAAGAAGAGAACAACTTTTCATCTGCAAATAGATGGCCAAACAGAAGTGGTCAACAGGACAGTGATCCAGTTGCTCAGAGGCTATTGCAACAAGCATCCCAACCTTTGGGATGAACATTTATGTTATGTGCAGCATGCTTACAACCGAGCTAAACATTCTTCTACACAGAGATATCCTTTTGAGACCTATTTTGGTTTCACACCAAGGTCTCCCTTGGATTTTGTCATTGGTAAAGACATAACCGTTGATGGACATGGTGATATGGAAAAAGCAACCAAGTTCATCAAACAAATCCAAGAGATTCACCAGGTAGTATAGGAACAGCTAGAAAAGAGCCAAGCCAAGTACAGCGCAAGGCATGATAAGCATTGTTATAGACATTTTTGGGCACTACAACCCTAAGCATAAATGTCCATAAACCAAGGGCTCCTAAGTCCCTTAAGGTGTAGTTCCAACCCCTAAAAGAACAAGGTCAACTGATTACAGCATCTCCCAAAAGTTCTCCTTGAAAAACCACTCAGATCTGGTCAAAACTGGACCATTTCACCTGCTCCATAGGCAAAGTGCGTTGCATCCCAACTAAATACACACAGTAGGTGCCATGCATGTCAAAAATCCCTTCTATGGGGTGCGATGGGTGAGAAGGGACAAATAGTAGGGTCAATCCGCGAGGTGGAGAAGCTTGGAATCTTCCAGAAACTTCTCCTGTGACACTTGCCTCTCTGAATTCGACCAGGGATGAGTAAGAGATCATCAGTCTCCAAGTGGAATCAAGAACTATTAGAGGGGAGACACTAATAAAATCTCAAAAGCTGACTCACCTCCCTTGCAGACATCTATATATGGATCCCTCATCCCAGAGATCCAGAGGCTGGAATTTTGTATCTTGTAAGGAAGTGCTGCTGGTTTATTGGTGCAATATCATAGTGTTGGGTGATCTAAGCTTTTCATGAGGTGAAGAAGGTCTTCTTGTTGAGAGGATGATGCTAGGTCAGAACAATTGGTTGTAATTCTCTTGGCTCTTTCTTGATTATCAATAAATCTATTCAAGTTTTCCTCCATACTCTTGTATGATTTATGTTTTATGCATTTGTATGGTTAATATACATATGATCCTATATTGCTTATGATAATAGATCTATGTTCTCGTATAGTGTTATGCTGCTTTGATTCTACAGGTACTTTGTGAAGTTGGGTATACAAGGAAGCAAGTAGCAAAGGACTATTAGAAGAGAGAGGAATCGAGCAAGGAACCAAGCGCAAGACAGAGGTTGGTCTCCTTTATTCTTCTCTCACCTATCTTTCATAAAGGAAAACAAAAGTAGTTTTAAGCTTGTTTGTTTCTAAGGTAGCTACCAGCCTTAGTGGGATTAGCAGCTCTGCATAGACACTATTCCCGGTAACAAAATGGCGACTCCGCTGGGGAGCGAGTAGATTGTTTGTTCATCTACATTTGTTTACTTTATAAACTTACAAAGGGAGCCTGAAGTCAAGCCAGCTAGCCTTCGAACTGCATTTACTATGCAAGTGCAAAGTAGATCAACAGTGCTTCAGTCAATCTCTGGGTTTTGTTTATGAATTAAACAATTGATTTACAAGCTCTCTAATTGCCCTCGTGGTGGCTCTAGTAACCTCCTTAGATCTACCCCTGTGATTGATTTATTGATTACCACTTGCTCGGCCAAAATCCCTGAACTGAACTGCAAACTGTGACCCAGAACCCAATCAAAGTCTCATCCCTGGTCCAGCGCACTGTCTGTTTTGTGAACTTCAAATGCAGCGCACTTCCCAAGTGTAGTAGGTGCGTTGCATTTCAGTTTCACTGTGTTACAGGTGCGCTGATCAGACAAGGCCTTGTTCCTAATTTTTTGTTTCTGTGTTCACTCTTTTCAGATCTATTCAGGAGTTTTGCTGCCTGTAGTCAGTACACCTCTGTTTGAAACCCCTTTCCTTACTGATATTCCGCCTCCATTGTGCAAAGAACTGCAAATGTTTTTATGTATTTTTTGAGTCATTTTCAGTTCTCCTTTACAAAGAAGTAGCGTAATTGTACTGTCGTTTCTTGATTTGAAAGTGTCGCAAGTGTCGTTTTCAGTCATAGAAGAGAATCTGATTATTCTTGATAGTCGATTACCCTGTTACTCTTGTATTTGATCTGAATTAGTAGTTTTTCTAGTGTCGAAAGCAAGTTTTCAATTCCAAATTGCAAAGTGTTGTCATTGTCCTCATTCTGTCTTGAAAAGAAACTTGTTAATAATTGTCGCTTTGAAAAATAATTCAAATTTGCGCATTAGCTTTCTTTTTATCACTCACACATTAAGAAGGCTGAAAACAAATACATGCATGTGTATTTGCATTTAGACTGATTGTCGGTTTGATTTAGGACAGTGCATTTAGTGTGTGCTCTTTGCTCTTTGTTGAAAGAACGCCATTTCTCTTTCCTTAGTAGCTAGGATTTTCATTGCACAAAGAAGATAAAACAATTGTTTGTCATCTTAGATTGCATTTTAGGAATTGTACATCTACATCACGCGGTGAACCTGAAAGGAAAATTTCTTAAGCAAGATCAGCTATAAAATAAATTTAATGAATCTAACAACGCTTTGGAACCTAACGCACAACATCTAGAAGTCTAGGCTAGAGACGTATTCCGGCGTCGTAAAGCCTGGTAACTGTTGTTTTCACTGTTGGTTGGGTGATTCCTCCACTTTGAGACGATAAGTGCCAGTACGGACTTGTGCTCCCACGTACCGTCGAGTATATTTTGGGAGACCACAATAGGCTTAATCCTTTATCCATAGGAAGCCGTGTCTGCCTCCCTATCGATCACAATGCACTGAACACAGCATTCGGGAAGATTGACTGTTGTACCGTAAAAAGTATTCTGCAGTTTTGCGATTGGTTTGGTAATCCCTCTGTCTAGATTTCCAGAGCAGTCCCTTTTGTTCCTTTTCAGACTCCTTAACAGAAAAGGTCCATTTGAGCACTTGTCACTTCAGGCTCATTAAAAATCGAAGGTGACTAGAGTCATCTTTTGTTTTTTCTCGACTCTTAAAAATTGAAAAAACAAGTTGTGTCAAAGCGTCTAAAATTTATTTTAAACGGAATAATTATCACCTTTCCTACATTGGTCTTAGGTTGAGGAAAATGGAGTCCACCAACCAAGGAATTCCCCTTGGAGGAAATCCTAGTCCCTTCTGCTCTTGGGGAGATGATGGTGCACCCCATATGGCCACATTTTCGCTTCCAGGATTGACAATTGGCTTGCCCGTATGGCTCTTCTCAACCTTCGTCGTTCAAAACACCGCGATTCCTGAACAATCGAGTCAGCAACTAAACGATTCCAGAATTACCCCCTAACCCTCTACTTCATCCGATTCTTCCTCTCCTCCTTCCTCTTCGCTTGATGAAGCTGGTAAAGCCGAAAATCAAGTATCTGAGAAGAAGAAGGAAAAGAAGAAGAAATAGAAGAAGAAGAAGGAGCTAAAGGCGAAAAGGGGCAACCAAGCATCGTGATGAGCCCCAATTTTTGGTACAATTTGGGCTCATTTGGCCTACTTGCTTTGATCAAACCATTAATCTTTTATTGCTTATGCATTCATTTCTTGGTTTATTCGTGTTGTTTGTAGGAAGAAGGGTAGGCATTCTATCTACGTGACTAATACATGATGATTTCAAGTTTTTGGCATTAAAAGGGAGCAAAGACCACGAGAAAGGAGACAAGGAGACAGTAAGGTGGCACTGCTGGTTTTTAGGAGAGGATGTCCACAATCTTGGGGACCTTCCTCGTGATTCCCACCATAGCTCCGAGCTCCAACCAATCTCCCCACCGAGCTTAGAGGCAGCCAACCGTTCTACAGGAACAGTAGTTACAACTGTTCTACAGGATCAGCAGTTTAACCTTCAGTTGGACAGCCGATCTCCACAAATCAAGGAAACCTGTTGGATTATCATTTTGCATAAATACTGAGGCCGTAGCCTTTGATAGGAGCTTTTTTTGAAATTTTACATTACTCTTGTAATTTCGAAGTACGAGCTACAGCTCGGTGTTGGTTCTTTTTGTAAGCCAGTTTTGGCATGACATCAGATTCTTGGTTATGAATAAAGGCAGGAAGATTTTGATCTCATTCTGAGTTTCTAAGGGAGCTATAGCTCTCAGGTTAGGGCCCAACCTGAGAGTGATAGACCTCCTCTGTGTTGTAATGTTATTTGCCTTTCGTTCCAGCACTTCGTTTCTTTACTTTGACATGCAATTCGAATTTACAGTTTGCTGATTTAGTTTTTATGAGATTGAATAGGATTAGTTTATGGTGAATTTGCTTCCAGTTGCTTAGGTTAGAAGAGGATAGTTATAATTCATTGGAGCTTCAGAAAAAGGTTGTTAGAGATCACTGCCATCTCTGCTTAGGGATTGGGGTGCAGTCCATATCAACCACCAAAAAGAAACGCAGTTCTTTTCACGTCCATGCAAGCTGCAACAGTTACTTTAGTCGTAGATCCATCCATGCACTTTGGTCTTGATCATTACTTATTCATTCCACTTCCATGCACGAGTTTCTTTCACAAATTTCATTGCTGTTCATTGGTTCAAAATAGCACAGTTAACATAGGTTAAAGAGTTCTCGTTTTTGGTGACATTCATAGACAATTTGTTTCATCTACACTGCTCCACACCATTCCATTACCTTCCTCTTCTTGTCAACCACACCTGAAGCCACTCAACCGACCTCTGTTCAGCTCATTTACCTTCCAGCTCTTCCATTACTCACGTAGCTCCATTTACTTGACCTTTCGTTGATCCCATCCTTCCAGCCATCAACCCACCGCATGCACTCTTTCTCCATCTGACTTCTCTGCTCCTGAGCCATCACCAGTTCCATCTCCATCTCACCTATCCTCCCACACCACTCCATCACTTCACCATCTCCCAAAACTCCCACGGTCGAACATCCTGTAGAATTTCACAGACTTCTTGTAGAACCCCTGAGTTTCCTGTAGGATCCCCTGCAGACTTCCTGTAGAAGCCTGCAAACTCGGTTGCTGAGCATCCGAACGTGGTAGACTTCTGTGGACTGATGCTAGAGACCCTCTGGGACCTCCCCTAGCCATCCTGACCTTGCCCATGCTTTCCTTCCATTTGAACCGCTCCTGCACAGTCAAACCCTAATCAAAAGCACCATCACAATAAATCCAACCACTTAATGACAAAATACAAAAACATGTCTTTTCAGATGCAAATAGCTTAGATTCATGTATTTCAACTCACTGCAAGTAATGGCATCATTGGTAGGAGTTTCATTCACATTTTTGCATTGTAAGGGTCAAGCTAGTTAAATTAGGGTTTATTAGGATTTCCATGCTTTGTTGGCTTTCAATTTCCTTTTTGCAAAGTAGGTTAGCTTCCTTCAAGATAGCTTTCGTCCATCACTCATAAAGCTTCTTCTGAGAACATATAGAAGTTGGCTTGAGCCCTAGCGGACTTGTGCCAGCTGACCAAGTGACAGCTGCGACAAGAGCTAGTACTTGTGCATACAGCACCGTCGCTTCCAAGTTTGTATGAACTACCGGGTTGATAAAATTAGAGATAGGAAGCTCCAGGAGTTGTAGCATTATTGCTACAATACTGGAGCCCACCATCTTTTTGGCGCCGTTGCCGAGGAAGCATCAGAGTATTAGTAATTGTTGCTATTCTTCTATTTTCTACTACAACCTTCTACTAAGTAGTTTATTTCATTTCCATTATGCAATTTCATTTCCATTATGCAATTTCATTTATGCAATTTCATTTATGCAAAAGTAGATTAGCATTTCCTGCTTTCATAGATTAGCATTTCCTGCTTTCATAGATTAGCATTTCCTTTCTGCAAGCGTAGACTAACATTTCCATTCTTGCAATTTCATTTGAGCAAAGTAGATTAGTTCTTTCCTGCTTTCAGTTTAATTCTGCATCTTTCATAGTTAGTTATAGATCAATCTGTTTCAGTTTTGCAGGTACCAAAGAAAAAAAAGCAAAAACAATCAAAAGAAAAAGAAAGTCTTTTCCATTTCATGCCTCGTAAGAACCGAGATAGATCAGGCAAATTCCTACCAAACACCCCTACCACATCACTGAGTCACCCTTCTCTCTTCTTTGGTGACAGTGACCCAGAAGAACCTATAGGTGAACATCCTGAGATATACAAAGATCCTATATTAGAAGAAGAGTTAGAGACCACTCCATCTGAAGCTATGGCTGACAATAGAAGAGAAGATGAGAGAATAGTGTCTTCCCCATCCGAGAGACCAATGGAGAGATGAAAATGAAGAACATTAGCCCCTCCGCCTTACCTCACTTCCATGGGCTGACTACTGAAGATCCGGATACCTTCCTGTTTGAGTTTGCTATCCTTTGTAGAACCTATGACTATACTGAAGATGAGCAAAAGCTGAAACTTTTCCCTTCCACTCTTAAGGATGCAGCATTACGCTGGTTCATGGGCTTACCTGGGAATAGTATCACCACTTGGGCTCAGATGCAACAAGCTTTCAATACAAAGTACCGGGATTACTGTAGGTCCAAGGAAACAAAGGGGGAAATCTTTCGGATGACCATGGGAAATGATGAGTCCTTAGAGGATTATGAGGAGAGGTTCCAACTAAGCTATAAGCGGGCCAGGTGCACACTTGACCCTGAATCCCTCAAGTTGGTCCTGCTCCGAGGAGTCCCTGAAGACCTCTTAGATACCCTTCACATGTTAGCTGGGGGGGACATTTACCAACTGCCTTATGAGGACATCAAGACTGTGTTTAGAAACCACTCCAGGGCAGCTCGGAAACGAGGTAGAGGAAACCTCCTCTCAACTAGTGTCCCTTTCTCCAAACATGAGCTTGCAAATCAATTAGAAGATCTTAAGAGTGAGGTGAGACAGACCATTGCCATGCAGCTTGACACATTCAGGATTCAGCAAAAGAAAGAAGAAGCTGAGAGAGCCTTGGCTGTCTTCTGCCCTAGGTGCACAAGGAGACACCCTAAGAACGAATGGCCATTGCATTCGGTTGAAGTGTGTTTCGTTTGTGAGGAGGACCATCCCACAAATCAGTGTCCCACCTTACCTGGGTTTAAAGCCATGTACCAAGGGACAAAAGCTCCCACTGAACCTCTCTATTACCTTAACCAAAGGAGGCCACAAGGATCTAGACCTTATCAGCAGGGGATGCAAGGGGCATCTCAAGCTTATTACAGCCCCAACCAATCGACTCCTATGCCTTCCTGGGGTCCCCCTGCTCATCCTTCATGGTCCATGCCTCCTCCATGGTCTTATCCACCTCAGTACCCCACTCAACCTACTTCTCATTCATATCACTCACATGCCCAGCCACAGCCTCAATGGAATGCACCTCAGTCGGGGTGGAGGCCCCAATACAACACTCCTCCTGCCATCTTGCCTCCACCACCAGTTCAACCTCAGCCATTACCTCCTGCTCCTCCAAGGCAACCTCAAATGCCTGCTCAACCGAACCCGAACCCCAACAATAGACAGGCCCAGTAGGTATACACTGGGGAAACCTCATGCCCTACCTATGCTGTGGAGATCCAGGAGATCAATCTTCGATCTGGAAAGACTCTACCAGATCGCCAACCTCCTCCCCCAGAGGATGAGGAAGATAAACAGGAAAGTGAACCAAAGGCTATTCCACCCTTTCCTGAGAGACTAACAGCCACCACACAACCCAACCCAGAGGAGGATGAGCTTCTGGGTGAGCTCAAGCAGTTGTGTGTAAAAATACCACTTCTCCAAGCCATCAAGGATGTGCCAATATACAACAAACTGGTTAAGGAGAAGTGTTTCAAACACCCAGGCAGACGGAAGAAAGATGCTTCAACTATCAATGTCATAGGACAACTGTCTGACCTTATGTTAGGACAAGTCATCTGCCCAAAGTACCTAGATCCTGGGAGTCCTGTAGTAGGTGTCCACATCAATGGCACCATTATAACTCACACCTTGATTGATCTGGGGGCTGCCATTAATGTGATGACCAGGGATACCATGCTTAAACTCAATCTTCAGGGTTCCTTGAGGAAGACCTCGACAGTACTGTAATTAGCAGATCGCTCCACCGTGACTCCCGAAGGGATTGTGGAGGATGTCTTGGTCTCTATTGACTCTTGGGAATACCCTGCAGACTTCCTGGTTCTGCAACCAAAGGCAAAGCTTACTGGATATCCTCTCATTTTGGGAAGGCCTTGGTTAGCTACTGCAGATGCTTACATAAGTTGTCGTGCAGGAAACATGACCATCAAAAGTGGTCCCATGTCCAAGCAACTAGTCCTATACCCTCCTGCCCAACCCTCCTTAGAGCATGACTTACCACTCTGGTTGGAAGAAGGAGAGGAAGACGAGGTGTACTCAGCACCTCTGTGCACCTTAGATACCACTAGAAGAGACCCCCCAACCGAGGATGACTTGATCGAGACCTTGATCCAGAATCCACCTTCCAGTGCACTACCCTTAGAGAAATTGGTGGAGGATGCCCAAGCTAGCACCTTAGTGGATCTTTGTACAACCAACCCTGTTACTCCCAGAATCAAGAATGTGGAGTTCGGCCCTGAGAAAGCATTGAAGATCAGCTCCTCCCTATCTCCTTCCCAGGAAAAGGAGCTGTGTAGTCTGTTGGCCAACCACCTAGATGCTTTTGCTTGGAGCTATAAGGAAATGAAAGGAGTCCATCCTTCGGTCTGTACCCATCATATATACATCAAAGAGGATTGTAAACCGGTAAGGCAACCTCAGAGGAGAATGAATCCAGCCCTTAAGGACATTGTCAAGGAAGAATTGCAAAAACTGTTGGATGCCGGGTTCATCTACCCCATCTCAGATAGTGAATGGGTGTCCCCTCTAGTGTTGGTTCCCAAGAAAAATGGGAAATGGAGAATCTGTGTGGACTACCGAGAACTGAACAAAGCTACCAAGAAAGACCATTTCCCTCTACCTTTCATAGATCAAGTGTTGGATGGACTGGCAGGAAAGAAGTTCTTCTCTTTCCTGGATGGGTTTAGCGGGTACAACCAAATCCAAATCAGCCCGGAAGACCAAGATAAGACCACCTTCACTTGTCCTTGGGGTACCTTTGCCTACCGAGTCCTTCCCTTTGGGCTATGCAATGCTCCTGCTACCTTCCAGAGAGCTGTCTTGAGCATCTTCTCGGAGCTGGTCCATGATGCAGTAGAAATCTATATGGATGACTTTACTCCTTATGGGGCCAACTTCCAGGAAGCATTGTCCAACCTGGGAAAAGTCCTAACCAAATGCACCGAGATGAACTTGTCCCTTAGTCCTGAAAAATGTGAATTCCTAATGACTGAAGGGACCGTGCTAGGCCATACCATTTCTTGCCAAGGGTTGCAGGTGGATCCTAACAAAATTGCTCTCATCAAGAGGGTTCCACCTCCTCAAAAGGTAAGGGATGTCCGGAGTTTCTTGGGATTAGCAGGATACTACCGGAGATTCATTAAAGATTTCAGCAAGCTAGCCTCGCCATTGTTCGATCTGTTAGCAAAAGATGTGGAGTTTAAATGGACTGACGATTGTCAGAGGGCTTTAAATGAATTGAAGGACAAGTTGGTGTCAGCCCCAATCCTGAGAGGTCCAAACTGGGCCCTACCTTTCCACATCCACACTGATGCCTCGAACAAAGCCATAGGTGCAGCTTTAGGACAAGTTGAGCAAAAACTTCCATATGCCATTTACTTTGTTAGCAAAAACTTGTCCAAAGCTGAGCTGAATTACACTGTAACCGAGAAAGAATTCTTGGCTGTGGTCCATGCACTGAACAAGTTCCGACATTATATTACTGGTTACCAGACCTTTGTACATACTGACCATGCTGCAATTAGATATTTAATGAATAAACCAGATGTGAATGCTCGTATTATTAGATGGTTACTTTTATTGCAGCAGTTTGATTTGACCATTGTTGACAAACCAGGTAGAGAAAATGTTGTTGCTGACTTTTTATCAAGATTGGATTTGTCTGCAGATGAGGATGGAACAGTGGATGACCAGATGCCCGATGAACATCTGTTTGCTATTTCAGTACTCTCTCCATGGTTTGCTGATATAGCAAACTATCTTGTTTCAGCACAGTTCCCTCCGCACCTATCTTCCAGAGAGAAGAGCAGAATCATCAGAAAAAGTGCCTCATTTACTTGGATCGGGGGCAATCTGTTCAAGCTTGGCCCCGATCAGATCTTAAGGCGTTGTGTAAGGGAGGAGGAAGTCTTTGATATCCTCCTCACTTGTCATGATGGGCCTTGTGGAGGACATTTTGCAGCAAAGAGATCTGCCTTCAAAATCCTGCAGGGAGGCTACTATTGGCCCACACTTCATCAAGATGTCAGAAGATATGTCAGTCAGTGTGACCAATGCCAAAGAATGGGGAAACTGACCCAAAGGGATGAGATGCCTCTCCAACCTCAAGTGACTCTTGAGCCATTTGAGAAGTGGGGCATGGACTTTGTGGGCCCAATCAACCCCTCTTCGAGGCAAAGGTCTTACATCATTGTGTGTACTGACTATTTGACAAAGTGGGCAGAGACTAAAGCAATCAAAGCAGCAACAGAAGAAAAGGTGGCTGAGTTCCTAAGAGAAAACATCTTCTATAAGTTTGGCTATCCAAGAGAGCTGGTCACCGATCAAGGGAGCCAGTTCACCTCCAACCTGGTTGAGGATCTACTAGCTCATCACAAGATCAAGCATAGGACTTCCACCCCTTATCACCCTCAAGCAAATGGGCAGGTGGAAGTCACCAATAGAGCATTAGAAGGGATCTTGACTAAGGTGGTGAGCAGCAGCAGAAAGGACTGGGCAGATCGCCTGGTTGAAGCCACATGGGCTTACAACACCACTTGGAAGACCACCACCGGCTTCACACCGTATGAGCTGGTCTATGGTAAGAAAGCTTTGCTGTCCATTGAGTTTGAATACAACACTTTGAGGATGGCAGCTCAGCTGGACCTAGATCTCAGCCATGCACAACAAGAAAGGCTATTGTAGCTGAATGGCCTCGATGAGCACCGAATGCAGGCCCTCCTTCACTCAGAAGTGGTTCAACTTCAGAGAAAGGTGTGGCATGACCAACATTTCCATGACAAGCAATTTCAGCCGGGAGATTGGGCTTTGTTGTATGACTCCAGATACAAAGATTTCAAGGGGAAGCTGAGAACCAGATGGCTAGGACCATATGCAGTGGAAAAATGCCATGACAATGGATCTGTCCTTATTCGAACCATTGATGAGGAAGCCATTCCCATGCTTGTCAATGGGCATCGATTGAAGATCTACAGGAGACCTCTCTCAAGACAAGAGTTCATCAAAACTATGGAGAAATCTGTATTGGTCATAGAGAAGGGTTTTGCCTCTGCTTTTGGCATACCCTGAAGGATAAAAAAAATAAAATAAAAAATAATAATAATAATAATAATAATAATAATAATAATAAAGATCCTTGGGTGAAAACCTCTCTGAGGCGCCCAAGGCAGGTAGTAGGGGTGAAAACCTCATTGAGGCGCCCCTATTGTCTTTCAAAAAAAAAAAGAAAAAAAAGGAAAAGGTTTGAAAAAAGATCCTTGAGTGAAAACCTCTCTGAGGCGCTCAGGGCAGATGGCACGGGTGAAAACCTCTTTGAGGCGCCCCTGTTATCTTTCAAAAAAGAGAAAAGAGGAAAAAAAAAGAAAAAAACAATAAGCAAAATATGGTAAAATTGCATGCAGGTTGCAGATGTTCTATGGAGGAGAGGAAGCCCTTCAACTCAAAGCCAAGGGTCCGTATCATGCTGTCAAGGGACCTCACCAGCACCTCCTCCAAGGATACCCATGTTTTTTCAAGGTATGTGCAATTTTATCATGGTTTGAATCTTCTACAGGAAGATGCAGTCTTTCTACAGGAAGACGCGGATTTTCTACAGGAAAGTGTAGACTTTCTACAGGAAGCTCTGTGTTCTACAGGAAACTTCCTGTAGAAGTTTGGGACGGCCCAGAATTCATTTTAAAAGGAGATCTAGCGATTATAGATCGGTTTGGACGCATGCAAGCCTATGTTGGCACCTGTGCACATCGCTGTTACCTTGCTCCACCATCCTTGTCGACATGCAACCGAGTCCCCTGCACCAACAAAGCAGATCGATGAGTTCTCGCGGGAAAAACCATTTTCAAAGATAAACAAGTGCTGAGATCTCATACCACAGGCATCAGAAGCTCCGGGAGCGTGATCGAAAGGCCAGATCCTCCGTCGTGCAGCATGCACCCAAGGAGGAAGAACTGTTACGAGACACCCCGCGGGAATCCTGTAACAGTTAAACCTGCTAGAGTGGATACCATTCACAGCACCACCATCTACAATGAAACGCGGGCGCAGGCAACCAAAGCATCCACTCCATCGTCGGCAGCCTGTAACCATGAGCCTCCGGGTCTGTGTAAGTTCGCATGCAGCAGGTAGATCCACTCACCATCGTCCAAAAACTGGAAAATCGTGTGCAGCCACGCAGGTAAGTGTCTCGACCCGTCCTTCCATCAAATCGCATGAATTTTACTTTGAATTGTTTGCACAGCGTAAAAGTGAATGGTTGAGCGGCCGTATGGCCAGTCGACTGGCCACGTCGGCTAGTTATGGTATCGTTGGATGTTTGGGTGGTGGCCACGACAAAGAGAATGAGCAGCACGCACGTGAGAACACTCCCGTCGGAAGCAATGAGTTTAACAGAAAGAGGCGGCGGCAGATCTGTGGGAATGGATGTGGCAGCAAGTGAATACGCAGGCGAATGATGGATGACGTCACCTAACGGTCCGGCGGGGACAGCTCACCCCCCGCGCCACGGATTGCGCCGATTCAAAATCTAATCAGCTAGATTGTGCGCATGCATTTATCAACCACCACTTCAAACTCGAGTGGCTATTCTGATCTCCTCTGCACTTTGATACGCCGAGCTTGTGGCTACCAGAACGCCGGTGAAGCACACCTCGAGCGCAAGCCAACTACAGTCCTCCCCGAAATTTGCGCACTGTTCCTACAGGAACACAGTTTCTACAGGAACGCAGTCTCTACAGGAACGCAGTCTTCTACAGGGAAGCGGGTGCCTCACGAAAAAGGTGGCCAATTAAAGAGGTAACCCTGAACTCTTCATGCAACTGGTTAGTAAGAGTGGCAAGATCATCGTCCACAGTCTGGTCATAAAGATATCGGTGAAATTGTTGTTTGCTGTGCCTATACTGTCGTTCTACAGGATGTCAGTATAATTAGACTGTGTTGAATTTTCTGGATTATGTGCATGCTCTGTCTCAATAGACCAAATCTCTTTCGCATTTGCCACCTTTAGTTAAAACAACCGTGTTCATCATGCCGGGTGGGTTTATAAGACGGGAACCCACTGATTCAACCAAATTAAGGGAAAACCAGGAAGTGGTAGAGCTCTTCACACGAGCACAGTGGATATCTTTTTGTGATAAGCTGCAGGGTTACGATGATGAAGTGGCCGAAGAATTCTTGCAGGCTCTGAGGCCGAAATCCCAGACACTGGCCACAGTGAATTTCAGAGGTCTAAGCCTCAAGCTCACCCCGCAACATCTCAGTTGGATCACAGAACTTCCTATGGGTTTGCCATGGGATAAGGACGAAAGAAAGCTGAGCCAGCAGGCAAAGAAAGAATTCTTTCCACCTGAGGAGGAATTCTCGGAGGACAAAAATGGGTTGCGAAGAACGAGTCTGTTGCCACCATGGAATGAAGTCAGTTTGCAAATCATGAAATATATCACTTGTGAAGGCCGTTTTAGCATCGTGTATGCATATCACTTTCGGTTGCTCACTGAATTGAGGCACAGGATTGATCTTCCTGTAGAACAAAAACTGAGCATCCCCTATTTCCTATTGCAGTCTCTAATGGAGTGTGCCACAAAGCTAAGAGAGGGCATACCAGATCAGATAGCCCACCATGGGTTGATCAAGCTTCTTGTGGAGGATGCGCTGCATTCATATAAGGTTCCCCTCTCATGGGAATCCTTCCGGAATTTGACAAAAGATGGAGACATTAAGATGTTGATCGAAGAAACAGGTTCCTCCAGCAGTGAGGAACAAGAAGCAGTGGCCGAGGGACAGAGAGAAAAAGGCCAGAAGACCCCGACCACAGTGCAGAAGAAAGAACAAAAGAAGAAGCATGAGGAAAAGAAGGACAAAGAAAAAGGTGGCACACCTATCTTGTCAGCAAGAGAAAAGAGGCTGAAGAGCAGAATGGACAAAGCTGAGGTGGTCCATGTCAGCCCAAGTACCTCAACAACACCTGCAACCAAAGCAAAAAGCAAAACTCAGGCAGGTAAGCAAGCAAAGGTGGAGACACCTGTGTCTACAGGAAAGCAGAAACAGGCTTCTACAGGAAGCCCGAAAACAGAGACAAGGGCTTCTACAGGAAGCCCGAAGTTGGAGAAAGGGGCTTCTACAGGAAGCCCGAAAATCATTGAGAAACAGGTTCCTACAGGAAGCCTGAAGACAGAGAAAGGGTCTTCTACAGGAAGCCCGAAGATTACCAAAGTAGGATCTTCTATAGGAGGCCCGGAAGTGGGCAAAGCAGGGTCTTCTACAGGAAGCCCGAAATCTGAAAAGGAGGGGCCCTCTACAAGGAGCTCTGAGAGAGCAAAACGCAAGAAAGAGAACGCTGGTATTCTTGAAAAGGAGGCAGCAGCAGTGCTGGCCGCCCTCAGTACACCTCCAAAGCCAAAGGAGAAGAGAGAGAGGGAGACCCCTCTACCATCTGAAGCCAGGAGAAGCAAGAGGATAAACACGGGCAAGCCATAGCCTCCACCCAGCAGCCAAACCATTTTAGGGGATGTCCCTACTTCACCCAGTGCAAGAACCCCCTCTAAAACATCAGCCACCCCCGAGAGGGGAAGCCCAAAAATAACTTCCTGGACACGAAAAATAGGCCAATCGCCTTCCGAACCCCGGCTCAAGGAAATGGAAAAGGGGGAAGAAGCGCCACCCTCGTCACCACCAGGGGCAGAAAAGGCAGGGCCACCAAAAACAGGAAAGGAAGAGCATGCTCCGGGCTCTAGTTCTCGGCCAAAGACGAGGAGCCAGAGCAAAGTTGCTCAAGGATGAGCAAATAGTTTAGCTGGGGGGTGATGATGAGCCCCAATTTTTGGTACAATTTGGGCTCATTTGGCCTACTTGCTTTGCTCAAACCATTCATCTTTTATTGCTTATGCATTCATTTCTTGGTTTATTCGTGTTGTTTGTAGGAAGAAGGGTAGGCATTCTATCTACGTGACTAATACATGATGATTTCAGGTTTTTGGCATTAAAAGGGAGCAAAGACCACGAGAAAGGAGACAAGGAGACAGTAAGGTGGCACTGCTGGTTTTTAGGAGAGGATGTCCACAGTCTTGGGGACCTTCCTCGTGATTCCCACCATAGCTCCGAGCTCCAACCAATCTCCCCACCAAGCTTAGAGGCAGCCAACCATTCTACAGGAACAACAGTTACAACTGTTCTACAGGATCAGCAGTTTAACCTTCAGTTGGACAGCCGAGCTCCACAAATCAAGGAAACCTGTTGGATTATCATTTGCATAAATACTGAGGCCATAGCCTTTGATAGGAGATTTTTTGAACTTTTGCATTACTCTTGTAATTTCGAAGTACGAGCTACAGCTCGGTGTTGGTTCTTTTTGTAAGCCAGTTTTGGCATGACATCAGATTCTTGGTTATGAATAAAGGCAGGCAGATTTTGATCTCATTCTGAGTTTCTAAGGGAGCTATAGCTCTCAGGTTAGGGCCCAACCTGAGAGCAATAGACCTCCTTTGTGTTGTAATGTTATTTGCCTTTCGTTCCAACAGTTCGTTTCTTTACTTTGACATGCAATTCAAATTTACAATTTGCTGATTTAGTTTTTATGACATTGAATAGGATTAGTTTATGGTGAATTTGCTTCCAATTGCTTAGGTTAGAAGAGGATAGTTATAATTCATTGGAGCTCCAGAAAAAGGTTGTTAGAGATCACTGCCATCTCTGCTTAGGGATTGGGGTGCAGTCCATATCAACCACCAAAAAGAAACGCAGTTCTTTTCACGTCCATGCAAGCTGCAACAGTTACTTTAGTCGTAGATCCATCCATGCACTTTGGTCTTGATCATTACTTCTTCATTCCACTTCCATGCACGAGTTTATTTCACAAATTTCACTGCTGTTCATTGGTTCAAAATAGCACAGTTAACATAGGTTAAAGAGTTCTCGTTTTTGGTGACATTCATAGACAATTTGTTTCATCTACACTGCTCCACACCATTCCATTACCTTCCTCTTCTTGTCAACCACACCTGAAGCCACTCAACCGACCTCTGTTCAGCTCGTTTACCTTCCAGCTCTTCCATTACTCACGTAGCTCCATTTACTTGACCTTTCGTTGATCCCATCCTTCCAGCCATCAACCCACCGCATGCACTCTTTCTCCATCTGACTTCTCTGCTCCTGAGCCATCACCAGTTCCATCTCCATCTCACCTATCCTCCCACACCACTCCATCACTTCACCATCTCCCAAAACTCCCATGGTCGAACATCCTGTATAATTTCACACACTTCCTGTAGAACCCCTGAGTTTCCTGTAGGATCCCCTGCAGACTTCCTGTAGAAGCCTGCAAACTCGGTTGCTGAGCATCCGAACGTGGTAGACTTCTGTGGACTGATGCTAGAGACCCTCTGGGACCTCCCCTAGCCATCCTGACCTTGCCCATGCTTTCCTTCCATTTGAACCGCTCCTGCACAGTCAAACCCTAATCAAAAGCACCATCACAATAAATCCAACCACTTAATGACAAAATACAAAAACATGTCTTTTCAGATGCAAATAGCTTAGATTCATGTATTTCAACTCACTGCAAGTAATGGCATCATTGGTAGGAGTTTCATTCACATTTTTGCATTGTAAGGGTCAAGCTAGTTAAATTAGGGTTTATTAGGATTTCCATGCTTTGTTGGCTTTCAATTTCCTTTTTGCAAAGTAGGTTAGCTTCCTTCAAGATAGCTTTCGTCCATCACTCATAAAGCTTCTTCTGAGAACATATAGAAGTTGGCTTGAGCCCTAGCGGACTTGTGCCAGCTGACCAAGTGACAGCTGCGACAAGAGCTAGTACTTGTGCATACATCACCGTCGCTTCCAAGTTTGTGCGAACTACCGGGTTGATAAAATTAGAGATAGGAAGCTCCAGGAGTTGTAGCATTATTGCTACAATACTGGAGCCCACCACATCGTCTAGCGAAAATCCACACACTGCACCGACCAGGCCTAAATCACCATGTGTCATTTGAAAAGGAGACCACTATCATCGAGATTGTCCTTGCATCCCTCGGATCTTAAGGGACTGGTCTCCTCGTTTGCACAACCCGGTGTTGTCAACCTCTGATGATCATGTTGAAAATACACCGTCAACTAATGAAAGTGAAGCCCGTGGACTAAAAGGAAAATGCAAATTTCCTTGTAAACTGTGTGAAGGTGATCACGCCGTACACCGTTGTCCCTTTTTAGACGAGGCTAAAAGAGTTTTGGACGATCGCCCGGTTTCACCGTTATGTCTTCCTCCTGGATATAAGAAACTCTTGCCGAGTCCGTCACTAGTTGAAAATTCGGCTGACCCGCCCTTGTGGTTGGTCGAAGCATCTATCATTGAAGATAAACCATCTGAATCCATACCAGACAAAAGTCAAAAGGTCGAGGCGGTAGTTGGCCCGGTTTTGCCTTCAGAGGTTCCATCTTCAGATGATACAGTCACCGAAGAGAACAAAGACGACACCGTCCAAATTCTTTTCGGAAGCACAGACTCCGATGAACATGGGGGAAACTTACCCGTTCCTTTACTGCAGGAAGGAAGTTCATCAGAGTCGTACCCGGCCGTCTATTCGGTCCCACCTCCAAGCAACCTAGTTGTTTCCTTTGATTGGAATCTAGTAGGCAGACCCCGTTTACCGGCTAGTGTACCATTCCGAATCATTGCTCAAATATATAGAATGGTCATGGCCGGTACCATCATAGATGAAGGGGCTTCTGTGAGTATCCTTTCCTTAACTACTTGGAAAGCGCTTGGTTCGCCATCGCTTTTGCCTGAAATGAGAAATCTAACAGGCTTTGACAAAGGAACCAGTCGACCGTTAGGGATCCTTCCCAATGTGCCCATAACATTGAGAGGGAAAACCGTTCACATGAACGTAATGGTAGTCCAAGGACCCCTGGATTATAATCTACTCCTTGGACGAGACTATATTTATTGCATGGAGGCCATTGTCTCCTCACTCTTTAGAGTAATGTGTTTCCCGCACGAAGGAAGAGTGGTCAAGCTCGTAGACCAGCTTTCATTCCCCGGTTCACGCATAGAAAATAGTCATATACCATCCCTGAATGGTCTTTTCACACAAGGAATGTCTCATCAATCCCCAGTCCGTCCACCTGATGAGCGCGAGTGATTCAGGGGACATGACTGAAACCCAGGGGGCATGCACCCTGGTCTGCTTCAGTAGGAAAACTTCAGGTATAGGGTAGGTTTCCGCGAAGGATATATGACTAGTCTGACACTCCCGTTCGTTTAGGAAAAGGGGATTAGACTAGAATAAGATTCCCTCGTCAAAGTTATGTGAGTGGAGGCGTCTGCACCACTCGCCTTTGTCTATTTCGGTAGACATCGCCGAAGAAGTGTTTTGTTTGTGGTATGAATAGAACAATCTTTGGTAACCTGAAAGAGGTAGGCCTTTCCCGATAAAACAAATGTTTTGTCTGCAAATTGAGGGGTAACCTTGAAACTCTATTTCACTATACCTGGGGGCATGCAAACCTTTTGGCATGCAAGCAAAGAATGATCATTTATCTTTTTTTTTGGATTGGTCGTTTCCTAACTTGCATAGAGAAAGGATGCGGGGCAAAGCTTTGAAAAAATGCCGTTTTTAGATGAGACATTCTTATTATACGATTGGATAGAGCAATTTTAACGCGGACTTCATGCTTGTTAAAAAATAAACATAAGTAATGAGCAAGTGTTTCCCCCAGCGTTTAAGCTCATTAAAAAATGAACCAATTTCCGGTAAATAACCATCGTGAATGTAGTACTTCAGCCTTTGAAGCCTTGGTCGTGTTCTCATCATCACCTCCACTTTATATTGGCCGATCATTCACCTCCACTTGATTGTTTACCCCTTTTGAGGAATAGCTACGAAGAGTGATCCTGTTAGCCATCCTTGTAACACTGCCATGATTGGAAAATTCCAAACCTTACCTGGAATCAGCTGCTACCCGAATTTATCACTCGTTCCTCAATGACGAGTCTCCTTTAAGCTCTTTTCAACTGACTCATAAAATATGAAAAGATTGCCGAGCCATTGGCCTCTCCAGCTCGTTAAAATGACCGGAAGTGCTATCCCTCCTTTAGATTTTAATCTTTTTTGACCTGAGGGATTATTACACAAAAAGATCGAGCGCTTGTTTTGTTCAGCTCGTTAAAAGTACCGAAAATTCATCCCTTCTGTATTGTTTTATACTTTTTCGGACTTAAGGGATTAGATGACGAAAAAGAATTTTTTGGAGTTTCCTTTATGTCTCTTTTTAGACTCTCTAAAATTGAAAAGGACCGAGTTATCTTTGTCGTTAAACTCGTTAAAACCTAATAGCGACAAACTTGTCCATAACAGACAAGAACGCGTTTCACTATCGCTAGGCTCGTTAAAACATAGCGATGGGTTTGCCCGAAGGGAAAATTATAGAAAAAGCATATGTTATCCTCCTCAAGCTTGACAAAAATAAAGAGGTACTGGTTAGCAATGACTGGGGAAAAATTGGGAAGAAAACTTGAAGAAACTTTGTTGGTAGCAAGTCGCTCTTGAACATGACACTTTCACTCCGCATCCAAGTCGGGTTGGGTTGTTCCATTCACTGGTCACATCACCATGGTTCCATCACACCATCCACATTTGGGGTTAATGCTACCAATCCATCATGTCAGTGTCGCCAATATGTTCAAGAGAAGTCACTCAGAGAATTCACTTGTGTCTCACCCACTGCAATACATTTACGCTCCATTCTTTCATGACCGCCACCCTGAACCTTATATCACCAGATCGTTTTCACCTCCATTAAAGTCATTTGCTCCGTTCCGTGTCATTGATGTGGGATTCATTAAGGCCCTCCTATGTCGGAATGCTTCTTGTCGACATCAGCTCATTATCCAAGAAGTCGATCTAGGAACAACCCTTTCAGTACTTTGAAGCTTGCATGTCTCAATGGCAAGTTTCTCACTTCTGGCGACAGGTTTACATCAATGTCCTTCGACCGAAAGATTTTGCGTGGTGTTCGATGCCAAGTCCTTTTTTCACACCACGTAAATTGTACTGTAGTACCTTGAGGGTCATTATCATTATCGGTGATTCCTCTCGCGCCTGTTAACAGCTTACATCATTGGCTGGTAATCAGGCAATGTCTTTCCATGTTCGACTCCAGAACATCTCTCACATGGATCGACTTGTACTTTGAGTGAAGATCGTAAGAGATTGAAGACCTCGGATCTAGTTTCATCCATCCGGGCTGCGATATATATTGAGGAAAATAAAGACATCAAATGTACATCATTGCTTCACAGATAATCATCCAATCTAAGGGATGATGGCTCTACCAGAATCATCAGTCTACACTCAGACGATTGTCTGTCTCATGTACACGAAAAATGAATTTATAAAGCTGAGAATGGGAATGCCTGCCTCAGCCAGATCATGAAAATATTATGAAGATAATGTATTGTATTGTATCTTATTACAGGTCTCCTTCCAGCTTGAAAGAACTTTGGATCCTCATGATAAAGCATTTCACCCGACATCAAAAAGATTGACGACCTCATGCTTTAGGGGGCAACTGTTATAAACATTTTTGGGCACTACAACCCCAAGCATAAATGTCCATAAACCAAGGGCTCCTAAGTCCCTAAAGGTGTTATTCCAACCCCTAAAAAAACAAGGTCAACTGATTACAGCATCTCCCAGAAGTTCTCCATGAAAAATCACTTAGAATTGGTCAAAACTGGACCATTTCACCTGCTCCATAGGCAAAGTGCATTGCATCCCACCTAAATACACACAGTAGGTGCGTTGCATGTCAAAAAGCCCTTCAATGGGGTGCGATGGGCGAGAAGGGACAAATGGCAGGGTCAATCCGCGAGGTGGAGAAGCATGGAATCTTCCAGAAACTTATCCTGTGACACTTGCCTCTCTGAATTCGACCAGGGATGAGTAAGAGATCATCAATCTCAAAGTGGAATCAAGAACTATCAGAGGGGAGACAGTAATCAAATCTCAAAAGATGACTCACCTCCCTTGCAGACATCTATATATGGATCCCTCATCCTAGAGATATAGAGGCTGGAATTTTGTATCTTGTAAGGAAGTGCTGCTGGTTTATTGGTGCAATATCATAGTGTTAGGTGATCTAAGCTTTTCATGAGGTGAAGAAGGGCTTCTTGCTGAGAGGATGATGCTAGGTCAGAACAATTGGTTGTAATTCTCTTGGCTCTTTCTTGATTATCAATAAAGCTATTCAAGTTTTCCTCCATACTCTTGTATGATTTATGTTTTATGCATTTGTATGGTTAATATACATCTGATCCTATATTGCTTATGATAATAGATCTATGTTCTCGTATAGTGTTATGCTGCTTTGATTCTACAGGTACTCTATGAAGCTGGGTACACAAGGAAGCAAGTAGCAAAGGACTATCAGAAGAGAGAGGAATCGAGCAAGGAACCAAGCGCAAGACATAGGTTGGTCTCCTTTATTCTTCTCTCATCTATCTTTCATAAAGGAAAACAAAAGTAGTTTTAAGTTTGTTTGTTTCTAAGGTAGCTACCAGCCTTAGTGGGATTAACAGCTCTGCATAGACACTATTCCCGATAACAAGCATCATATTGAGCATAGTTTCCAAGTTGATGATCAAGTCTGGCTGTGTAACATCAAAGACAGAATGCAAGGTGAAGGTAAGAAGCTGAGGCCAATAAGGTATGGACCTTTCAAGATACTTGAGAAAATTGGTGAGAATGATTTTCGCATTGATTTACCAGCTAATCCAAGTGGATATTGGTGGCCACCCGCCAATTCCACTTGGACCTCCACCATTGCTTCTTTCAGTTTTTCAATTTCCTTAATTATAGCACAATTTTCTATTTTTAGCATTTTTTTGGGTCCTAAACTTCCGGAGCCATTTTGAGGCCCTAAACGACATTTTTTGGGAAATCTACCACTGGCTATTTTCTGTCTAAAATCATCTTTTCTGTCATAGTCCTCAGAGAAATCTTTCCAACGGGCTATCATGCACATCAAACAGAGATAATATGACCAAGTCGCGACCCCGGGAAGTTGGTTGTCCAACTCACCCCAACGGGGCCCATAAACTCTTGGTGTTACATCTCCTCGGGTTAGGGTTTTAGTTGTTTAGGGTTTGCTCTTATTGTTCAATAATAAAAAGGCCCTTGAGCCTCATTGTAAGAGATTTCAGAGACATGTATCCGCCACATCTCTTCTCAGAGATAAGCTACCATCACCCTAGCTGGTTTATTTCCATTCCTGTTTGTAAGCATATTTCAGTAGTTTACATTAATGAAATGAAGTATTATTTCCGCTGCATCTCTATGTGTTATGCTCTTAACCTGCAAAGTAATATCCAAACACAGAATATGCGAAGAAAAGATACCCAGAACATAGAATATGCGAAGAAAATATACCCAGAACACAGAATAGCAATGATTTTATTATTCAGAGAGAAATGTTCACAGGCCTCTTCGAGGGGGCAACCTCCAATAGAGCAGAGCTCGATTACAAAACAAGACACGATACTCCTCGCAGGGAGTCTCTATCCTTTATATATGACTCATACATGCAATACCACGGGCCAATACCGTGGGTTTTATTAATACCATCTATCTAATACTAACGCCCATTTGCAACTAACTGTGGTCCCGTCATTAATTGCGGGTTAACCACTTACAAATATTAATATGGGCTTTATTGACTCTTGACTATGACGTGATCCCATGACATAAATAAGGGGGTTAGGGTGGGACCCTAACATGCCCTCCCCCTTAAGACTAGCCTTGTCCTCAAGGCTGAAGCTGCGGAAACTGCTGAAGAATAGTGGCTGGTTCCCAAGTTGCATCTTCCGGAGAGGTGTCTTTCCATTTGACGAGGACTTCTTTAATCATGCGGCCGCGCAGGTGCTTGTCTCGTGTGTCTAGAACCTGTTCGGGTTGAAGCCAGATTGACCCTTCTTCGTCTAATTCAGGTAGACTGGTTTGAACTCGGAAATTGTTCCCAATCACTTTCTTGAGGCACGATACATGGAAAACTGGATGGATTTTTGCCGTAGGTGGCAAAGCCAACTTGTAAGCCACTTCTCCAATGCGTTGAAGTACTTGGTATGGTCCGTAGAATTTTGGAGAGAGCTTTTGACAACCCTTATCTTTGAGTGATGTTTGCTTATATGGTTGCAGCCTCAAAAAGACCTGATCCCCTTCTTGAAATTGGCGCTCTGAGTGATGTTGGTCGGCCTGTTGCTTCATGCGGTTCTGAGCTTGATGAAGATTCTCGCGAAGGTGGGCGAGCATGGTTGTGCAGTGTTGTAGGAGTTGATCCACTGCTTGTACTTTGGAGCATCCCTTGAGATAAGAAGTAGGGGAAGGCGGAAGTTGACCATAGACTGCTTCATAGGGAGTCATTTTGGTGGTGGCATGATAGTTGGTGTTATACCACCATTCAGCCAGAGGTAACCACTGTGCCCAAAGGTGTTGCTTTTCTGAAGTGAAACACCTAAGGTAGGTTTCTAGACATTTGTTGACGGCTTCGGTTTGACCATCTGTTTACGGATGATATGAAGTACTGAGTTTGAGTTGAGTGCCTTGTATTCTGAAGAGTTCCTGCCAAAAATTGCTGGTGAAGATCGGGTCGCGGTCGAACACTATAGAAGTGGGCATGCCATGTAATTTGAAGATCTGATCCATGAAAGATTGAGCAACCAAGGTTGGTGTAAACGGGTGGGGTAGGGCGTAGAAATGAACATACTTCGACAGTCGGTCCACAACCACCATGATGACAGACTTGTTCCCTGACTTTGGAAGACCTGTAATGAAATCCATAGAAACCTCCGTCCAAATTGATGCCGGAATGGGCAATGGTTGTAATGTGCCTGGTGTGTTGACGGTTTCCCCTTTGTGGCATTGACAAACATCACATTCGGCTACGAAAGTAAGGACGTCCTTTTTCATGCCTTTCCAAAAGAATGATCTTCTGGTGCGAGCATACGTCTTCTGAAAGCCTGAATGTCCTGCAATGGGAGATGAGTGCAATTCTGCCAGAATGCGACTTTTGAGGGTAGATGTTGGTGATATTACGACTCTGTCCTTGTAGCGAAGAATATCATTCTGCCACGAGTAGCCCTTGCTGGAATTAGGATCTACCTGCAATTGAGAAATGAGTTGGGAGAGCCCTGGGTGTGAAAACCATTCCCTGCGAGCCTCTTCAATCCAGTCTGGAATGGGAAGGGAAATTGCGAGCAGAGTACTTTCCTCCTCAAATTGGCACGATAATGCATCTGCTACACTGTTGTCTTTCCCTTTTTTGTAAATGATCTCATAATCATATCCTAGCATTTTGGCTAACCATTTATTTTGTTGTGGGGAGGATAGGCATTGCTCCAAAAAATATTTAAGACTGTGATGATCTGTGCGGATTTGGAAACGTCGCCCCAATAAGTAAGGTCGCCAGGTCTCGACTGCATGTAAGATGGCCATCATTTCCTTCTCGTAGGTAGATTGGCCCAGATTCCTCCCACTGAGTTGTTGGCTTGTGAAGGCCAATGGTCGCCCTTCCTGCATTAAGACCGCCCCAATACCTGTACCCAAAGCATCACATTCAATGACAAAGGATTTGGTGAAGTCAGGTAGTGCTAAGACTGGAGTGGTACACATGGCGTTTTTGAGAGTGGTAAATGCCTGTTGTTCTTCCTCGTTCCAGAAGAAGGAATTTTTCTTTAGGAGTTGAGTGAGGGGCTTCGCTATGCGGCCATAGTTGCGGACAAATTTACGATAATAGCCTGTTAGACCCAAAAATCCTCGCAAGCTCTTCAAAGTCTTAGGTTGAGGCCATTCTTGCATTGCCTGTATCTTTTTGGGGTCCACCTTGACACCTTCACGCCCCACAATGTGGCCCAAATACTCAACTTCTTCCATGCCAAACGAACACTTAGACATCTTGACAAATAATTTATGCTTGCGGAGCAGTTGCAAGAGTAGATCTACATGCTGAAGATGTGCCGCCCAAGTGCCACTATAGATGAGAATGTCATTGAAGAAGACAAGGACAAATTTTCTGAGATATGGTTTGAGGATGTGATTCATAAGACTCTGAAAAGTAGAAGGGGCATTACAGAGACCAAATGGCATGACCAGGAACTCATAATGGCCTTCATGAGTTCTAAAAGCCGTCTTGGGAATGTCGACTTCCTTCATACGAATTTGGTGGTAGCCGGAGCGAAGATCCAACTTAGTGAAGAATTGAGCCCCATTGAGTTCGTCCAGCAAATCGTCAACCACCGGAATGGGAAATTTATCTTTGACTGTCAACTTGTTGAGGGCCCTGAAGTCGGGACACATCCGCCAATCCCCATCTTTCTTGAGGACCATGACCACTGGGGATGAATAAGGACTAATGCTGGGACGAATGACACCTACTTCCAACAATTCCTTGATGATTTTTTCTATTTCATTCTTTTGAGTGAACGGATATCTGTATGGCTGCACATTTGGGGGTTGGGCCCCTGGAACCAAGGTGATGCTATGATCATGTTCCCCTCACGAGGGTGGAAGCTCATGAGGCTTGTCAAAGACCGTCCGATGGTTATTTAAAATCTGTTGCATCTCAGGATGAATTGGCAGAGACCTGGTTTCGACTACCTGGATGGCATTAAATTGAGCTACCACTCCATGATGGCCCTTTTTTAACAATTTTTCCATCCGATGCGAGCTGATGACAGAGGGGGCTCCCGCCTGGAGGCCACGGAGGGTATGTGTGGAGTTGTTCTGCTTAAAACTCATATATAACTCCTGGAAATCCATTGTGATTGGCCCAAGGGTGCGGAGCCATTCAGTGCCTAGGACAATGTCGCATCCTCCCATGTGTATGGCAAACATGTGGGTTTTCAACTGATAATCCCCCATTTGAAGTTTGACATTTTCACAGCGGCCTTCACATTTCATTGTGCCCCCATCTGCAATTTGGACTTGGAAGTTAGAAACTGCCCGTACAAAACAATGCGCTGCTTCGGCGATTTTTTGATGGATGAAATTATGGGTACTTCCACTATCAATCAAGACTACTACTGGGCGATGTTTAAGAAAACCCCTGATTTTGAGAGTTTGAGGGGAAGAGATTCCTGCCAACGCATTGAGCGAAATAACTGGTTCGTCAGATACAATCTCCTTTTGGTTGTCTTCTTCGATTGCCTCTGGTTCCTCAAGTGGTGGATCTTCCTCGGTGGAGCTGTAGTCAGTGGCATCTATTTGAAAAAACTTGGGCTCCTTGCATTTATGACCAGGGGAATATTTTTCATCACAGTAGTAACATAGTCCTTGCTTCCTTCTTTCGGCCATTTCCTGAGGTGACACCTTTTGGACCTTAAGTGTCTGAGTCGTGTTGTGAGCTTGTGGGGGACGACCTTTAGTGGGGAAATTGGGGCGGCTATATTGGGTTGTTATGGCATGTTCCACCTTACGGGCTACCTGGCAAGCCTCCGACCATGTGGGAGGGTGGTGGAGTAGAACTTGAGCTTTGATGGCTTCTTTAAGACCACTGATAAAACATTCCGTGTAGAACTCATCTGAGAGACTTTGAGTGCGGAAGGATAAGGCTTCAAAAACGGTGATATATTCATCCACTGTACCCGTCTGTCGGAGCTTAGTGAGACGGCCCAAAAAGGAGTCTCCCTGTTCAAAGCGATCTCGAAGAGCTTTGGAAAATTGGGCCCAACTTGGAAAAGGTCCATTGCGACGTTGATGCCATTCCGCCCATTGCCATCGTTCATTGTCCAAGTACATGGTCCCCACCATAAGCTTAGTCCAATCATCTTGGAGACGATTCAATTTGAAATACTGGTCCATTTGTGCTAGCCATGCGGACGTGTGAGAACCGTCAAATTTCTGCATATCCAACTTGGGAGGTCGCTGACTGGGTGGTGAATGGGTGTGCTAGACGTGAGGAGAGTGGCTAGACTCACCCTCATGGTGTTCATGGCCATTATGCGGTTCCTCGAGAGCTGGCTCCTTGCCCTTATCGAGTGCTTGCCGTACCTGGCTAGTTAGTCCGCTAATCATATTTTTGAGCTCGTTCATATCTGTTTCAAGTTTGTCTAGCCTTTCATTGGCCATTGCTTGAGCTCTAGTTTCTACCATACACCAACTTGATGAAAAATTGGGACCGCCAAATTTTTTTTTTCTAATAAATTGAATGGTACCACCGTGCTCAGCTCGTCGTCCTGATGCTGATGGGCTAGATCACAAATAAGCGCTTCGGAAGATCTCAGACTAAATCCTCAAAATGTCAATGCCGCCAAAAGTCCTGCGAAAATTATATCCAGGTACAGGAACCCTTCACAACTACTCCGATCTGGTGGATCTGAGAGATCTGAATGGTGGAACAACTGCTGCTGCTGATCTGATGGAGCAACGGGACTGATGTCTGCTGCTGCTGCACTTGCTGATCTGGAATAGATGATGTGTGATCCCCCGATAGAAAGGGAACTATGGTCTTGAGGAGTGTCAGGTGCTACAGATCGCAATATACATAAGGGTCTGACAGTAGTACTCGGCCCAATGTTTCAGGGCTCTAACTAAGGAGGATCGACCGTACCCTTAGCCGTACAACCCGACTACCCTATCATACGGGCGAGTAATCTCTCCGAGTGCTGTTCTCGGTGTACTGTAGCCACAAGACGGCCGAAGGTTTATCTTTGGCGAGGTTTCAAGGGAGCTAGGGGGCTTCCTATATACCCAGAGGGTACGTGGAAGACAGTCTGTGCGCGGTTCTGTCTAATGCGCTACTACTCGAAGGGGTACCCACAGGGGTTACAAGGGAGTCCAACAGACATGACCACCTCTTGTATTTCCTGCGTGCATGCCTCCCCAAATCCGCAGGTTTATGCGCTTAACGACAGATCCCGTGGTTTAAAGACGCCGGAACACGTCTCTAGCCAAAAAAATTTTCGCTAAAAATTGGAGATCCCACCGAGCCCTGGAAAGTGCTCTGATACCACTTGTTATGCTCTTAACCTGCAAAGTAATACCCAAACACAGAATATGCGAAGAAAAGATACCCAGAACACAGAATATGCGAAGAAAATATACCCATAACATATAATAGAAATGATTTTATTATTCAGAGAGAAATGTTCACAGGCCTCTTCGAGGGGGCAACCTCCAATAGAGCAGAGCTCGATTACAAAACAAGACACGATACTCCTCGCAGGGAGTCTCTATCCTTTATATATAACTCATACATGCAATACCACGGGCCAATACCATGGGTTTTATTAATACCATCTATCTAATACTACTGCCCATTTGCAACTAACTGTGGTCCCGTCATTAATTTCGGGTTAACCACTTACAAATATTAATATGGGCTTTATTGAATCTTGACTATGACGTGATCCCATGACATAAATAAGGGGGTTAGGGTGGGACCCTAACACTGTGTTTATGGTTATCTCTATAATTTGTTGCATTCCCGTTTAAAGCCAGATCACCAACTTACATGCACATCTACTTAGTTGTTAATGCAGAGAGCTTGAGACTATTTGAACCTTCATTGGTTGAAGATCCCGAAGAACAGAGTCAATTGCCTTCTATTGATGACCTGTTACCTGAATTTCTCAATGAGTTGCAAGAAGATACAGTTCTGGACAGGAAGGTGAGAACTACACGTAGGGGGGATGTTGAGTACCTAAGGATTGGACTCAAAGGTTCAAAACCAAGCAGTGCGAAATGGATAGAAATTGGGCAACCGAGGAATCTGTACCCTCACTTGATTGATGCTTAAAAACCAAATTTTGGTGTTCCAAAATATTTTTCAGTGGGAAGGCCGTGATCCGAATTGGATCCTAAAGAACTATCTAAGTTTTGATAACTTTGTAAAATTCATGCCAAAGTTTCAAAGACTTACAACGGTCGAGTTTATCAGAAATATCCTCGAACAATTGTAATTTGTGAGCAACGCCAAGCAACGAGGACCCTCGGTCAAGCGCGCTGACCGTTGGCCCATGGTAACTTGCGCTGCCACGAAATAGCAAAACGGGAAGCCTTTTTTGAGAAACATGGGAGGTTTCTGATATGCGATTAGCGACCTGGGCAAACCCCTTAGAGAAGAAAAAGCCCCGAGCGACCCAAACCCGAAAAGTAAAAAACCTTACAAAATTCGCCGATTCCGTCAGAGGCGGGTCCCACACGAAAACCGACAGGATATCGGAAAGGCTTCGAGCGGTAAGCGATTTCAACTGAGTCTCGTCCGATGCCACACACTGGGTGCCATGCATCTAGCGGAAGAGAGAGAAAACCGCTTACATCAGACGGGTAAACGTCATGCAACTTACCCAGCCGATATGGACGGAGATTGTAGGATCTGGAAGCTCCAGATTGACGACGGACATGCAATCCGATGGATGAACAGATTTAACGGGGTAAACAGGCCGAGTTGTATAAAGTTTGAAGTCTGGCATGAACGATGAGTTGGTAGAGGAATCATGTTCGCGGGCAATCTGGGAGTTAAATGGAAATAATGACCGTTCAAACATTTCCAAGAGAACTGACACTCAGTTCGTTATGAAATAGGTGGCCACCTCCCTGTAAGGCATTACACAGTGATGATGACTCTGAACAGAGGAATTCAAATGGACAGAGGCAGGAGAACCAGAGCGTCGGGAAGCAGAAACGAACAGTCAGAAAGCAGATTGGCTTTAAAGCCACGAATTGACAGAAACAAAAAAAAGTAAGGAGAGTTAGTCAAGGCAGAAAGCTAAGAGCAGAGAACAGAGAGAAGAAGCTGAGCTGACCTGAAGGCAACATTGAGCCAGACAGAGCCAGAGAGAGTCAGAGAGTCTGTGTACTCCAGAAAAGGCTTGAGAGGTTCAAGTGAACTCCTTTGTACATGCCTGCCATGTATGAGTCTCAGATTAGGCTCATACTACTATGACCCATTGAGGTCGAGTTTCTGTAAGGAGGGTCTGTGTACTCCAGAGACATGGGGGATCCAAGTCCTGTCCTACTGATTTATATCTGTTGAGTGAGACTCAAATTGAGCTCACTGTTGGAAAAACTCTACTTTGAAAACATAATAGAGAGGCTACCACTTAAGGCTGGACCAAGAGACGTAGCCCAGGAGTATTGGGTGAAATCCTTATTAAACTTGTCGTGTTTGCATGTTTACCTGTTATGTTTTCTCTAACTACTTCAGTGTATATGTATTTTGCATTCTTATTGATCCATTGCATAAAGTAACATAGGCACAACCATGCACATGAGTCTGTAATACCTTTAATTCTTTGTCTTGGATAAATTCTAGATCATGGAGTTGCCGGCTGGAAGGAAACCCATTGGCAGCAAATGGGTGTTTAAGAAGAAGACAAATGTGGAAGGAAAGGTGGAGAAATACAAAGCTCGGTTGGGAGCAAAAGGTTATTCCCAGGTGCCGGGAATTGATTTTGGTGATATTTTTCTCCTGTTGCCAAGGTAGGTTCTATTAGATTACTTTTATCTATTGTTGCTACTTTTGATTTTGAGGTAGAACAGATGGATGTGAAGAAAACATTTCTTCATGGGGATATAGAAGAGGAGATCTACATGAAGCAACCTGAAGGTTTTGCAGTGAAGGGTAAGAAAGAAATGGTATGCAAGTTAAAGAAGTCTCTCTATGGGTTAAAACAGTCACCAAGGATGTGGTATCAAAAATTTGATACATTTATATGGGGACTTGGCTTCACCAGAAGCAAAGCAGATCACTGTGTGTATTTTAAATTAATTAGTGGCTGTGTTATTTATCTGGTCTTGTATGTGGATGATATGTTGCTAGTTTGAAATGAAAAAGAAATTATCCAGGATTTGAAGACCCAATTGTACTCGAAATTTGACATGAAAGATCTTGGTGCTGCAAACTATATTTTGGGCATGGAAATTAAAAGAGATTAGGCAAAGAGGAAGCTCTGGTTAAACCAGAGGAAGTATGTAGAGACAATACTGCAGAGGTTTAATATGCATGATAGTAAACTGGTGAAGGTTCCTATTCCTGTAGGTGTAAAGTTATCTGTTGAATAGTCTCCCAAGACACAAGAAGAGTAAGAGGACATGTCCTGTGTTCCAATTGCAAGTGCAGTTGGTAGCCTGATGTATGCAATGGTCTATACTAGACCAGACATTGCACATGCAGGGGAGTATTGAGGAGGTTTATGTCAAAACTAAGGAAGGAGCACTGGAGAATAGTGAAGCGGGCTTTCAGGTATTTGCGTGGGACTAGTGATTATGGTTTGTGCTACCAAGGAAGACCATGATTGGACAGAGTGTTGGATATTCGTGGCTTTGTTGATGTAGACTGGGTTGGATATCTGGATCAGAGAAGATCTACAAGTGTGTATGTGTTTAAACTATTTGAAGGTGCAGACAGTTGTGTTATCACTCAGGTTGTTCCCAAATGTTGTAAGAAAGGGAATACGGCCGAGGTAACCACAGACCAATCTTTTAGACACAGATTCTAGCCAATCTACATCCAGCGAGGGCTCTCTCTTTATAATTTAGCTTTGTTTTAAGGTGTATTAGGCTAGTTATGAAGTGCAAAGGTTTTGGTTTTGAGTTTGGTTGGGAGGATGGGGACTCAATAGAACAGTGAGGTAAAACTAAAACATTTCAGTCCATTGGGCATGATGGAGTCAAGAAGGATAGATTCCCAGGTTAAGTTTCTTATTAGAGAATTTATCACAGAGCAAGGTACTCGAAAATGGAACAATTTATAGGCTGAAATCTGATGGAATGGAGTCAATGGGTGAAGGGCAATTAAGAATCCTTCATCATGTTGACAAAGGGAAAATGGATGATTATTGCTATGGAGCAATTAAGAACTCCTTAGCTAATATTCAAGATAAAAGAACCAGGGGAAACAGGAGCAATTAAGAATTCACTGTTTATGCTAATTCTGAAGAAAAAATTAATAATAACAGAGACTGAACACAGAGTGCAAACAAGCAAATTCTGAGTTATTCTTTTTCTCTATTATTTAGATTATGAAACATAGATGATATAATAAACACAGAAATTGTAAAACTCAAGCTAGAAGAGACTTATTGATCCATGAAATGATTCAAGAATTCTGCAACATGGTCCTTAGCATCAATTCTTCATCCAGTGAGCAAGACAGAATGGTTCCAACAACCTTTTTATTCCAAAATTTCTCAGTATTACAGTCATAGCTATGAACATCCACCATCAACCTACCCCAAATACTTCGTCTCGGGGGGTATTTATACAAAAATGTCAAGATATTATGCAAAATATCTTATAGAAATAAATATCTGTTGACAATTAATGTTTCTTTTACATAGATAGAGACAGACAGTCTCAAAAACAGGGAGACAATAAATAGGTGCAATAAATTTCTGCTGCGCTGGTTAATCCGCCTTTATGAGAGGTACTGGAGGTAGGTGCTGCAAGTCGGTTCCCAGCTGTCTTCTATTAATTCTTTGTGCTGCTCATTCTGCCTAGGCCGGACTTCCTTTAACTCTGAAGTGATGCGCTTTGGCCCGCGTGACTGTGATTTATTGTTGTTCTGTGCATTATAGTAGATGGTCCAAAATTTTGTATTGACCAAAGATAAATTTATAGGATTTCTAACATGCTTTGCCACCACTCTGGTCCTGGTATTTGATGTCTCTGTAGCTTCCTTAAAGTCTCATCAGTCTCTGTGTACTTGACGAAATTAAGTGGGATGGTGAAAAGATGCTTAACTCATGCTCTATGTAAAAAAGATTTTCCAGGCTGTCATACAGGGATTGGCCAGATGGAAGAGCTTTTTCTGTTTAAGTACTTGAAGATGCACTAGCTTGATTGACAAAAAATGTATTTAATTTATGTACATAGTCCTTGTGCTTCATCAGACGATCATTATCTCCCACAGGACTTGGCAAACCCTTTTGATTCAGGACTGTAAATTTGTCTGTGAAAGAATCAATTTCTACCTGCATGTCCTGGCATCTTTTGTCCAAGTTTTGCATTAGAGTTCTCATGGTTAGAACTCTCTTGATATCCAAAATGGTACCTGTTCTGTCTCTAATGTCCAGTTCTTCCAGTTCTTCACTGGTCTTGGTATTCAAAAAATGGATTAGCCTGTTAGCTTGCTCAGGCATTTGCCCCAATATGGCTCTTGTTTTCTGAATTTCTACTTGGGCTACTTTTATCAAATCAATCTGCTCGTAAATTATCTGAATAGACCTCCATACTCCACTAAGTGATTGAATGATGATGGTCCACAAAATTCTTCTGATTTCTGCCAGAGGCTTATGCAGAGAGAGATCCTTTTCTAAGGCTCTTACCTTGTTCTCCAATGCTTTGACCTCCCTTGTTTTCTCTGCGACACTCATCTTGGATTTGTCATAGCTCTGCTAAATCTTTGCCAATTTTTCTTTGACTTGTTTCAATTCAGATACTTGGAGTTTCAACTCCTCCATGGCTTTTATTAATTGCTCTGTGGTCATAAGTAGTGCTGCTACCTGGTGTTGTTGTTGTTGCTGTGGTGATTTCTGCAGTTGATGCTGGGACAGCGGAAGGCACTGCTGTTATAATTATGGGAGGGGCAGCTATGACTGTTGGAGTTACTTCAGGTGGATGGGAGGTCGACTCTCCCTACTTATCCTGTAGTGCTTTCTCCAATGTCTGCTCTGTCTCACTCAATCTTTCATTCAACCTCATGAGCAAGTCCATCATGTCCTCCTTGGACTTCTGCTGTACAACATCTGCTGTCTGTGGATGCATAGAAGGAGACATTTTGACCTGTTTTCTGAGGGCAGCAATGTCCTCTTCCTTCTTCCTCATTAATGCTTTTATGCCTTTGGCATCTTTGGGATCATGTCCCAGTTCAATGATAATATCTTTCAAGGATTTAATCCTGTTGTCCTTTGCTAGGGAAGAAGCTTTCTCTAAATCTAGCTGAGCAGAGGTGTTCTCCAATGAGTTTTGCAATTTGTGAGCCAGCATTGCTTTATCAGCTAGTGTAGAATACACCATTTCTCTGGTCTGTTTGTGCAGCTCAATCTGGTCTATTGGATGAATGTCTTTGGCCAAGACCTCTAGATTTGTCCTGATATAATCAGCTGCCAATTGTGGTTGCTACATCTTGGGCTTGAAATAGCTCATGATCATTTTCCCTTCTTTAATGTCATACGCTGACATTAATCTTTGCTGTTTTGTGGGGGCCATCTTGAGATATTGGTCATAAATTTGCAGCCTTAACGGGTCATTTCTAGCCTTTATCTCTGTGAATGTTCTTTTGACATCAGAGGTCTGCTTGCTTGGTGGCCTTATGGATGAAACTTCCACACTATGCTGCCTTTCCAGCTCTTGCCTGTGTGAGCTGGTTGATGTGTCTATTACTGGGGAGGTCTGTGTGCTGGTTTCCCTCTCACCTCTTAGGCTTTCTATCGTTTCTTCAATGGTTTCCTCTTCAGATAGAAGATTCAGTCTTTGCCTTTTAGCACTTGGCTGTTCTGCAGGCCCGCTGATGGGTGGGGTCTCTTCTCTATCCCTTTTCTTGCCTTTTTCCTCATTTAGAGGAGTCTATAGTGCAGGAATCTCTGCTGCTTTGGTCTGTACTGGAGGAATTTGCTCCTGTTGATCTGTCATGGTTTGCTGCTCTATGCCTGCCACTTCCTTGCCCTTTGAAGAACCTGAGACTGGTGTGCTGGCCTCTTGTATAAGTTGCTGTGAAGTCCCAGCAGAAGATGTACCCACTCTGGCTTGCTGAGGCAGCTTGAAAGATACCTATCCAAAAGAGTCCAGGTCAAGGGTCTTTTCTAAATCTTTCATAGCTTGTTCCATTTTTTCTTGCCGAGTAAGTTCTTCTACTAATGTACCCTCTATCCACTCATCCTGATTAGCATACTGTTCTACTTCAGGGATCCTATGATGTGTGTAAGCTGACAACCGGTTTTTTACCTTTCTTTCACTTATAAATCCATTTGGGTCATATGGTACCCACTAGAAGCTTTTCTTCAATTTAAGGTCTTCCCCTAATATTTTATCAGCATCTTCCCATGCTTCCCTTTTGTTAATGATAAAGGGGCCTAATTGGTTTCTTATCCTCAGCTGAGCTTTTTTCTTCACATTGCAAAAGTGAGTCAAATCTGCATTAATAAGTTGCCTGAAATATTCCAGAGCAAACAGTCTCATAGGCACATATTTGGATAGCTTATAAGGGCACATCTCACAGCCATATATCCTGATTTCAGTGTGATCCTGGTAGAAGTACCAGTCACCTATCCTGTAGTTCTTGGAGAGCTGTAAAATCTTCCTTATGTCACTAGAGAGCCTAGGAGGAGGAGCTCCTATCAATAGAGTGGAGGCTGGATGTATAAACAAATCAATGAACTCACAGTAGGTATAAGGGGATTCAACAATTCTATGGAAGACAGAGCTCCAAAAGATCATAGACCTCCTTTCTCCTTTGGAGTCCAATTTCCTGATGGGAAATATAAAAATGTCTGGGTGATAATACAACAACAGGTGGTATATGAAAGTTGTGTATTTAAACACTCCTCTTTCCAAATTCATAAATTGAGTATGGATTTTGTCAGCAATGAAAGAGGCATAGTCATACTTAATAGTAGGGAGTTGTCCTGGAGTAAAGGTGGATAACAGAACCAAGACCATCTCATCCACAAATTCACTGGACCTGAATCCCAAGATTACTGATATCATGTCAAAAAGAATTCTTCCAGTCTCATTGAATGAGACATATAAATAAGTAGGTGGGCCTTGGGGCTGGCATTCTTGTTTCATGAATATCTTAGCAATCCGGGCTATTTCTGCACTGGAAAGTTGAGAGCCTTGCTCAAGTAAAAATCCCATGGAGAGAGGAGCAAAAGGCTGAACTGGATGGAATTGTAGCATTTCATTGATAGACTCAGTAGTTATGTAGAAATGGACAGTCTGTGATGGAGTCATAACTGCTTTACTGACAGGGTCATAATTGGCACAACAGTGGTGAACAATATTTGGGAACACATTGACTGAGGGAAGGTAATACCTGGGGAGATTGGATTCCCATATTCCATAGATATCAGAATTGTTCAAATGACTGTTTTTGATTAGGAAAAAAGTATGAAGATGATTTTGGCAACCAATTGGGTTTTTTATTTGGAAATCTCTGTCGGCCAAGGGTAAATGATGCTGGTCTGTATGAGGTGCATTGAGAGGCACGACATTGAGGGCCACAAGGGCTTCCATTGTTCAATTTTCTATGTTTTTAAACTGGAGGTTGAATTTCTGTGGAAAAAGGGCAACATTGCAGTTCTAAATGGGCTGGTATGGCAATTATGAACTATTTTGGCTTGCTATTTGGCTCTTACAGGTAAAATTTTGCAGAGGAAAACCAAAAACACAGGTTCGGGAAGTGGGACGGGGTAAACACCTGTGTTTTGGAAGTGCGCGAGTGCAATTGGCAGGTTGATTGATGAGTTGAGCAGCGGGATGTTGGTCTTTGCTTGGTCGGGTGGCGGACTGGAGCTTGCGCAGCTGCTTAGACGTTAATTTGCATGCAACAGTCTTGCAAAAGCAATGAATGAAAATGACAATTTTACGGGTTTTTTTTAACAAAAATTGGCTTTGCGAGCTTTTTGGCGCTTTTGGTCGGATGACGTCAGCATGATGGAATAGTTTGTCGCGTAGTGGAGGGTACGGAAGGGTGACGTGGCGATGACGTGGTCGTGACGTCAGCGGGGGGGCGGGGGGGTCAGCGGGGGCGGTAAGTGGTTTGGGCCCACACCGCTTATGGGCCGAAGCAGTTTTGGTGGCGACGGGCCGCGAGCATGGCGGGGAGACGCCACACGTCCAAGGTATGGCGGGAATACTGCCAGCTCCCCGGGCGGTAATCATTGGAGGGTAAGGGCCTCGCGATATGATCTGGAGCCGTCCGGTCATCGGGCCTGGATCCAAAGGTTGGCACTCACTGGAGGTGGCAGAAAGCTACAGCGCGAGGCCCATTGAATATTTTAAAGTTTTATGACGAATCAGGGTGATTTACCATTAGTTTGTGATACTGCGGGTTTGGTTATTAATTAACCAAAGGTTAATCAATCCCATATTTGCACACGAAGGGCTATTATAAGGTTCCAAGTGAACCTTTAATTCCCGATTTCATAATGATATGGTTTATATTAAAACTGAGGTGGGGAATATTAAAATATGGAGTTTTATATATTAATACAATACGGGAAAGGGGGAATAAGCATAGGGAGCTATATAAATAAGTAAATAGTTAATATGAATTTATGAAGGGTAAGTGCCAAGTTATAAAGTTCAACAACTTAGGCTTAGAAGAAAACAAAGGTTTTACACAAGGAATGTGGCTTCTTTTCCTAGAGTAAGAATGTTATCTTCCTCAGTTTTTTCATGAAAATGGGGTAATTTAGGAGTATTGAGCAGATCTCAATATCCTTGGGGGGAGGTTAGTAAGTGATTTCGGGAGAAGTGTGAAGGGAAGTTAGACATGCCTCACCTGATTTGTAACCAAAGAGTTGCCATTGTACTTATGATACCAATAAGATGAACATCTTTGAAAGATAAAAATTAATCATAAGCATGCTTCTGCAACACCAAAATTGCCTACCCAGCCTACAATACCTAACATTTTTCTTCCTTTTCCATGGGTGCACTTGGACTAGAAAACCCTTACAAAGCTTATTTTCTTCTCATGGAAATCCTATCTAAGTCTACCCTTATTTCTTCAAAGGGCTCAGATTTAACTGTTGAGCTCCTTTGCTTCTCTACCTATATACTAATCTGTCAAGATTGAACTATTTGGACAGATTTTATTCTCTATTTCTAAAACAAGAAATTCAAACATGAACTGGCCAAGATTAAGCTGTTTTGCCATCCATCAACTGTGGCAAGAGTCAACCAATTGCACACAATGAGATTCTTTTGCAAAAATAGAATAGTAGTGGCATTTTGGACTAACACACTTTCATGGTCTTCATTATTTGGGGTTCATTTCTTTTCTTTTTTCTCTTGACCATTTCATTCTTTTTGCCCTTTGATCTTTCTTTTAGGGCATACCCTCTTTTAATTTTTTAAGTTTTTGATCTTTTCAAAATATGGAAACCTTTGCAGCAGGGAAATGATGAACATATTTGGGATTTTAACCAGTCAATCATGAAATATGACACCTATTGGTATAGGAGCATAACACTGGCTCCACTTGGGGATGGCTTTTCCTGGTGAAAAGTCAAGAACAACAGGTCAGATGGCCTTATGTTCAATTCTTGCTGCATTCTGAAATCTTCCTTTGCTGTAAACAAACTGTACATAGGACCTTGTAAAATATACACATCTCTTTATGAGCTGATCCAAACATTTGCACTTCTGTTTTGGATACTTTGTTTGAATGTTTGTTCTCATATTTCAGCTCCCAAGTTTGCTACAATTTCTGGTAAATTTTTTGAAAAAAGGTAACACAAAAAGGTGGCACAGTTCCTTGACTGTTCCTCAAAATTTCCTACACATTCCTTCCCATTTTTATTGCTGTAATAAACTGCAGAAACTAAACATTCTTATGTACAAGTTAGAGTCCTGATATATCAACAAACTGGATCAAAATAATGCTTCAACATCCGACCATTAACTGGTCCATCTTCTGCTTCTGTACCATCCAGGATTTTCAAAAAGTAGGTATTGTTTCCTTGTGAGGCCTGAATAACAAAAGGTCCCTTCCACAGGAAGTCAAACTTCCCATGTTTTCCTTTATCTTCTCTTCTGGAATCCCATTTCAGTACTTTTTCTCCTATGAAAAAATCCTCTGCCTTAGTCCTCTTATCAAATATCTTCTTGAGTTTTTCTTGTAGCACTTGAGATCTTTGATATACCTCTTCTCTAGTCTGCTGCAAATGTATAGTCTGATTTATTCTTCTCTGAATGTCATTGGGTTGTACTTGGACTTCTTGCAACAATTTCATTACAGGTATTCCCAAGGAGGAAGGAAATACAACCTCCATACCATATACAAGCTCATAGGGACTAGTTCCAATGGATCTCTTGGTAGTTAACCTGTCTGCCCATAGTGCATTTATAAGCTTTTTATGCCAATTTTTCTTGTTTTCTTCCAATACTTTCTTAATGATATTCATTAGGCTTTTATTGGATGACTCAGAGAGACCATTACCTTGGGGGTAATAGGCTGTGGGGTGGCCTAAGGTAATGTGGTATTTGTGACAAAAATTGATCATTCTCTTGGATCTAAAAGTAGTAGCATTGTCTATTATAATCTTTTCAGGATAGCCAAATCTAGACAGGATGTTGGTTTCTAGGAATTGCATGATCACTGAATCATTGGCTTGTCTACAAGGGATGGCCTCTATCCGCTTGGTGAAATAATCTGTGGCAGTCAAAATCCATTTATGGTGGCCAAAAAAGGGAGGGTGAATTTCCCCAATGAAATCTATACCCCATTGTTGAAATGGTCTTTCGGTGGAAATTGGTCTAAGGGGTAGAGGCAGAAGTTTCCTCTTGCCTTCAAAGATTTGACATTTATGGAAAGCAGTAACAAACTTTTTGACATCAGAAAACAAAGTGGGCCAGTAAAATCCAACCCTTAGGATTTTATCAGCAGTTGATTTCCAATACAAATGCCCACCACAGTCCCCTGCATGAAATTCTTTGAGCACCTTGTCAGTTTCATCTTTAGTTAGACAATTTAATAGAACACCTTCATGATTTTTCCAAAGGAGAGCACCATCTAAAATACAAAACTTTAAAGCTTTCATTTTTATAAACCTTTTCTTTACTTTGGATAACCCTGGAGGAGCCTGTAGGTTTAACAATACATAACATATATCAGCATACCAAGGTGATTCAAGGAAGGCCTGGCTGATTTGTGGAGTCACCATCTCCTGTTCATTATCCAGTTCATTAATATGTAGGGCTTGGCAATTGGTTTCAGTCATGAGTTTAGCCAATACCTATCCTTTTATAAGCTTTGTAGGTTTTATCTCAATATCATACTCTAATATAGTAGCAATCCATTTACCTCTTTTGCCTTCAATCCCCTCTTGGGTTAGGATATGTTTGACAACAGTGCTTGGCACAAAAGCTATTATATGAGAGTATAGTATATAAACTCTGAAATCTTTGATGGCTTTCAAAAGTGCATAAGCTTGTTTTTCCATGATTGGGTATTTTAGAGGTGCATCCCTCAGTGCTTTGCTAAAGAAGGCTATGGGTTTTTCACATCTTTGATCATCTTTCTATAGCAAAACAACATCAATAGTGTGGTCTGATGCAAATGAAAATATCATGAAGTCTCTGTCAAATTTTGGGCTTGTGAGGATTGGTGTTTTGGTTAAAGCTATTTTGATTTCTTCAAATGCTTATTTGGCTTCTAATGTCCATTTGACGTTGGAATCTTTTTTCAGCATATTATTTAACAATCTAATTAATTTAGCCAAGTTGGGTATGAATCTTCTTAAAAAAATGATTTTTCCTAGGAAAGCTTGGAGTTCTTTGACATTTCTAGGATGAGGTATTTGTAAGATGGCCTGTATTCGGTCAGGATCAATTTTGATGCCATCTCTTGAGATTATGTGACCTAGTAGTTTGCCCTCTTCTAGGCCAAATAATGACTTCTTTGGATTTAGTGATATACCATATTTTCTGCAGGTTAAAAATACTTGTCTGAGATGATCTAGGTGTTGTTGATCTGATTTGGAAAACACAGTGAGATCATCTAGGTATATGACCAGGAAATCATGAATTTCTTTAGCAAAAGCTATGTCCATTGCACGTTGGAAGGTTACCCCTGCATTCTTGAGTCCGAATGGCATTTTCACATATTTGAAAGTTCCCGATGGAGTTGTTAAAACAGTTTTTTCTTGATCGTCAGGGTGAACTAAAATCTGGTTGAAACCTGAAAACCCATCTAGTAGTGAAATTCTAGAGGCACCTACTACCCTTTGTAAAATGTGGTCCATCTTAGGTAAGGGGTAGTGGTCCTTTAAAGAGACTTTGTTTAGATTCCTCAAATCAACACACAGTCTAATCTCTCATGATTTCTTCCTAGTGGGCACTAAATTGGAGAGAAGGGCCTTCGAAAACTTCATGGTAAAGGTATGGTAGAAGGTATGAGTAATAGCCTCTGGATTTTGATTTCTATGAAAATTGTGTATATGGGAAGCAGAATCAGGTGAGTTTCCCCTCTGGTGGTAAGAGGGTGAAAAATATATTAGAGCTTGTGCACAATGATGTGTTTGAACCTGTGAAGGTTCCATCATTGGGTAAGCCTGTGTACTATGTATCATTTATATATGACTTCTCAAGGAATACATGGATATATTTCCTTGAGAAGAAATCTAAAGTCTTTGACAGGTTTAAAGAATTTAAGGCTCCGATGGAAAACCAGACAGAGAAGAAGATAAAGGTTTTGAGGACAGATAACAGTGGAGAGTTTTGTAGTAAGGAATTTGAAGAATTTGCTAAACACACTTGGGCAGCGAGAGAATCTAAAGGATAAATCATGATAGTACAATTTTTATTAACAAGAGATATACATTTATAGTACATTATGTGACCATTGGGTTTCACATCCCAAGGTCTCTTGGACTCCTTTTGTCCATTCGGCTTCCACACTAACCCATTGAGGATTAGGTGTCCAACATTCCCCCCTTAATCCGAAGGGTTATGTACGAGTCCAAGAAGAGAGCTGTAATACAAAAATGTGCAAAAATGCATGGCAGAACTAGGCTGAATATGCTCTATGAAATGTTGGTATAAAGGGCGGTGGTTTAAGGATGACCACCAACACTGGAACGCTCAGTGCAGTTCCCGGAACTCTTCCAAAACTGGCAAGAAGCTGAAGTCTTCTGCTAGAGGAAGTGCTCCTATTGTTTTGAAGAGGGAAACCTTCAACCATGAAAGGGAGGTCTCACCCCGCATAAAAGGGAGAACTTCAACCTGAAAAGGGAAGTCTCAACCTGTGATGGTTTAAGGATGACCAACAACTCTGGAATGCTTAATGCAATTCCTAGAACTCTTCCAAAACTGGCAAGAAGTTGGAGTCTTCTTCTAGAGGAAGTGTCCCAGATTACCAACTGAAGGAATGTTCACGAGCATCTTTGTCATTGGCTACAACTCTGAAATTGGTGTGGCAGGTTGTGGCTCAGGCTCGCTTGATGTGGCTTTGAAGCTTGTAGATGACCATCATTTCCCTCCCTCTCAGATACAAGATGAGATGATGGAGAAAACTCAACTGCAAGACTATTCAATACTCTGGAACAAGTTCTGACATGTGATTTGAATGTCTTCTTGGATGTTGATGCCCATTTCCAAGAAGTGATCCATCCAAGATGAATCTTTGTTCTTTCAGGACATTTGTTTCTGAAGCATTTGTGTGAAGAATGACTGGTTTTATGACAATGCTTAAATGGATGAAGATCAAAACAATGATCTTTCAAATGGCCAACTGGGTCACAGTGTTGGCATTTCACAATCTTCTGTTGTTGTTGTTGTTGTGGAAGATGGGCAAAGTCTGGAACAACTGAAGCTGAACTATCATGAGGAGCAGGTGAACTGTCATGAATGAATCCAGCACTCTGAAACTGAATGGGCTTGTCATAGTCTGGAATATGAAAGGACAAGTCCTTGTCATATCCAAGACCAGTTCTGTGCTTGTTGTGGGCAAGCTGTTCCCAAGGTCTGATGATGGACTTGGGAAGTGCATACTGAGTTTCTGCATCTGCACGTACAACTGCTGCTTTATTGGGCATTGGATCTAAATGAACTTCAACAGTATTGTCTTGCTGTTTATGGGAGTTTGCTTCATTTTTCTAAATAGAAACAGGTTCAGAATGACTCCTCCATTTTATTTCTTCTTGCTGTAGTTGAGATTCAAGCTGCAAAAAATCAATCTGTTCTTATGCATATTGTAGACAAACCTGAATGTCTGTGAGAGAAACTTTGCTGACTTTTAATGTATCATGATTAGTAGACAATATTATTGTTTTGAGGAGCTCTAATACTTCACTGATTCTGGCCATTTATCTTTAATGTCAGATTTTACACCTTAAAAAATTAATCACAACTACTACTCAATGCAGAAAAGTAATACCCACTCACAGTACACAGCGATATCCTTTATAAATGTGCAGCAAATGAATCAACGAATCAATGCATATATATGTAGACAAAAACTATAATGAGTTTTAAATACAGTTCCACAACTGGGGCAGCAACAACTGCAAACTTTCTTGGATCCTTCAAATACTAGAAAGCACTATCACAGTATAAATATCAACAGTAAATTTCTCTATAAATCATCCTTTGTGAGATCATGACCAAATACAGATCCATTGTTGTATACAAACTGCACAATCAATCCATAGGAAAATGGCCGAATGCCAAGATTTGCCAGCGAAACTGCCTCAGAAGAACCAACCTTGTCTCCTTTCTTAATAAGCTCCACGGGTGTTTTAATTTCAATAGTACCTTTGTTAATAGTTCACTGGTAATGTAGTTTCAGCAAAGATGTCTCCAACTTATCAGTTCCTTTCAGGGAAAACAACCATACATAATACCCTTTAATTGGCCATGTCTAGCAGTGTTATTAACTCTGAAACTCATACTCGTCATATTCAAATTGCACCAACAGCTTCCATGTTCAATCAGTAAGCAAGATGGGCTGATATTCCACTCGATTTGGTCTCTAGTCTTGGTCCAGACACGTCCTTGCACAAACTTGACACATGTTGTCCTTGATACTGAAATCAAATCTCCCATCAACAAAATCTCCATGAAACTGGCATTTTACTGTAGTTCCAAATAAAACTGAAGGTGTAACACCAATGTTCAATATGCCCCTAACACTACTAATCTAAGCATTTAATCCATTTGCCATATATGATACAAAACATTATAACTTTGCATATAATTGTAGAGTCATCCTCAGTGAGAATCTCTTTGCTCCAAATTATATATCTCGCAAATCAATCACTTCCAAAATCAACACCTTTGATTTGGAACCCAAACACAGTTAAAAAACCTTGCTCGCTAACTATGTAGAAGAGCTAGAGTTGTGAAGAAATTGGAAAGTGATGGGCTGCTGAATTTGAAAGGTGAGTGGGCACACAAAAAAATAATCATAAATCCTGTGACATTCATCGAAAGAATTTGTTCAGAAAAAGGCTTTAATATATTTATATTAATGGCTCGAAGTATAGGGTTTTCCCTCGAAGATTTGCCAATGGATTTGCCAGAAGTGGAGAAAATCCAGCTTTCAATTTTTCACCTTATTTCCAGTTTTTCCTTTATGCCATGTAACAAGATGATAAAAGAAATAGGCAGAGGTGTTAGACAGAAAAGAGTTTCCCATTTTAAGACAGAAAAGAGTTTCCCATTTAAAAAATGGGTCAAAAATAATACCCAAATCAACCGAAAATAATGTCAAAATCTTGGCGCTTCAAAAAATTGTAACAATGGCAAGTGATCTGAACGCCCTTGCTGGAAAAGTTAGGGTGGCAGAAGCAACTCTGCATTTCTTCAAAAAGGAATTTTCATTGTCCGCAGCCACCGAAGTGGAGAAAGACAATGAGATAATTGATTTACAACGACAGCTTTTGGAGATTCAAGAGGCGAAAAAATGTGCGGAGGAGTCACACTTGCAAAGGAAGGTTTCATGTTCCTTCAAACACTCATTAGTCCTCGTATATACAGCACTCATCGGTCTCTGTATTCTCCTTACAGTAACCTTCTAAAGGGTCCTGTTTCTCGGAGCATAGGCGAAAGTGGGTTTTGGCCTGGCTCACTTCCTCTACTTCGTCCCACACAATTCTGCACTCCTCGGAGAATTCATTTTCCATTAACAATAACATAACCACGCATATCAGGTATTATAACCACGCATATCAGGTCCATTCTGATTTATTTGACCTCAAATCACACCATTTCCCCAAAACTATATGCGTATTAACAGATCTATATGCGTTTTCATTGAAAAACTATATGCGTATAAACGTAACAGCGTTCAACGGAATGGTGACTATATGCGTATTAGTAATAACGGTAACAACGATACCATGTTTCCACGTTCTTCAATGTGACAACATTCTTTTCATGTGTGGATTGGAGCAGTGTTTTCCACGATATCCCGCTTCTCCACCAGACTCCAAACGGGACCATGCTCACCGCATCTCCTCCATGTGACAGCGTTCAATATTGCAGGTAAAAGGAAATGAAAATCCAAGCGATGTCAATGGAAATCCAAGCATTCAGGCTATGTGGAGCAAGCCAGCATTCAGAAATAAAACACATATGACATACAGGGACAGAGTGCGGGAACTAAGGTTTGAAAACCCGAATTCTATCTTGCTGTTAAGGATCTTGAATGTGAAATACAGCTAAGGATGGTCGAGTGATCTCAGGTGCTAGACTCAAGTTCTGGTCGTCGATTGAGGGCGTTATGCCTGTAGGAAATCGATTGGTATGGGTGGCAGCGTACCAGTCGAAGGAGTATTTCAGAGAGCAGCGAAACTTCAACATATCAGAGAGCAGTGTTTTGCATGCAGGTGGAGTAGCTACAGGAGCAACGCTTTTAAATGGAGCGTTTATGGACAGAGGGTGTAGGTAATTTCAGAGTCTTAAAATAGCCAGAGTCAGGTGCAGCGTATACAGTGCCAGAGGTCAGGTAGGAGAGGTAGCAGATAATGAATTAATGGAGCGTTACAGGTAATGGGCAGAACTGGGAGGTCTGCACACAGTAAAACGTTTTATAAGGTGGCAATTTTGCTCAATTCTGATTAGGAGAAAGGCAAAACTGACATATATATAGAGACCACAAAACAAGTGGCTCAAATTGGAGCAGGACCAGCAATCGCCTGCTTTGATACCATGTTAAACACACATGGGTAGCGAGAGAATCTAAAGGATAAATCATGAGAGTACAATTTTTATTAACAAGAGATATACATTTATAGTACATTATGTGACCGTTGGGTTTCACATCCCAAGGTCTCTTGGACTCCTTTTGTCCATTCGGCTTCCACACTAACCCATTGAGGATTAGGTGTCCAACAGAATTTTGTAAGAAGTGTGGTATAGCATGGAAAAATACTACTCCATATACACCTCAACAAAATGGAGTTTCAGAAAGAATGAACAAGACGTTAATGGAAAGGGCAAGAAGCATGCTTAGTGGTGTCGGGTTAGGACAAGAATTCTAGGCAGAGGCTGTGGAGACAACATGTTACCTGGTCAATAGATCACCTTCATCAGCATTGGAGGATAAGACTCCACAAGAGGTATGGAGTGGTAAGAAACCCTCTCTTTCACATCTAATGGTATTTGGATGTGATGCATACGTACATATTCCAAAGGAGAAACGAACCAAGTTGGATAGTAAATCTGAAAAGTGCATCTTTATTGAGTATAAGGATGGTCTAAAGGGTTATAAGCTTTGGAACCCAGTAACAAGGAAGGTTATGTATAGCCGAGATGTGGTGTTCAAATAGGTGAAAGATGTTATTAAACATGAAGTCCAACCAAAGGAACCTAAGAAGATAGATTTTGAGCTAAAGGAGGAAGAATCAGACTCTACAGCAAAGCAGGAATTAGAAGAGGATGAGCCACAAACTCTGGGTGTGAGAAGATCAGTTCGAGAAAGAAGGCAACCAAAAAGGTATAGTCCATCTGCTTTCTGTTCAAATTTTTCTTTATCTATTACTGATGATGATTCCAAAACTGTGAAGGAAGCAGTAGATTCAGAGGATGGAAAACTTTGGAAACAGGCCATGGTTGATGAAATGGCATCTTTGCAGAAAAATGAGGCTTGGGATCTGGTGGAGTTGCCGACTGGAAGGAAACCCATTGGTAGCAAATGGGTGTTCAAGAAGAAGACAAATGCAGAAGGAAAGGTGGAGAAATACAAAGCTCGGTTGGTAGAAAAAGGTTATTCCCAGGTGCTGGGAATTGATTTTGGTGATATCTTTTCTCCTATTGCCAAGGTAGCTTCTATTAGATTAATTTTATCTGTTGCTACTGCTTTTGATTTTGAGGTAGAACAAATGGATGTGAAGACAACATTTCTTCACGGATATCTGGAAGAGCAGATCTACATGAAGCAACCTGAAGGTTTTGCGGTGAAGGGTAAGAAAGAAATGGTATGCAAGTTAAATAAGTCTCTGTATGGGTTAAAACAGTCACCAAGGATGTGGTATCATAAATTTGATACATTTATATGGGGACTTGGCTTCACCAGAAGCAGAGCAGATCACTGTGTGTATTTTAACTTAATTGGTGACCATGTTATTTATCTGGTATTGTATGTGGATGATATGTTGCTGGTTTGAAATGACAAAGAAATTATCCAGGATTTGAAGACCCAATTGTACTTGAAATTTGACATGAAAGATCTTGGTGCTGCAAACTATATTTTGGGCATGGAAATTAAAAGAGACTGGGGAAAGAGGAAGCTCTCGTTAAGCCAAAGGAAGTATGTAGAGACAATACTGCAGAGGTTTAATATGCAAGATAGTAAACCGGTGAAGGTCCCTATTCCTGTAGGTGTAAAGTTATCTGCTAAATGTTGTCCCAAGACACAAGAAGAGGAAGAGGACATGTCCCGTGTTCCATATGCAAGTGTAGTTGGTAGCTTGATGTATGTGATAGTTTGTACTAGACCAGACATTGCACATGCAGTGGGAGTATTGAGCAGGTTTATGTCAAAAACAGGGAAGGAGCATTGGAGAACAGTGAAGCAGGTTTTCAGGTATTCGCGTGGCACTAGTGATTATGGTTTGTGCTACCAAGGAAGACCATGATTGGACAGAGTGTTGGATATTGTGGATTTGTTGATGTAGACTAGGCTGGAGATCTGGATCAGAGAAAATCTACAAGTGGGTATGTGTTTAAACCTTTTGGAGGTGCAGTCAGTTGGATGAGTAAGAAACAATCTGTAATGGCACTATCAACTACAGAGGAAGAATACATGGAAGCCACTCAAGCAAGGAAGCAGTTTGGTTGCAGAGATTGTGTTCAAGTATGGGGTTAGTATAAGGAGATATAAGGATAGACTATGACAGCCAAAGTGCAATTTTCTTAGCAAAGAACCCTGCATATCATTCAAAGACAAAGCACATTGATGTTCAATATCACTTTGTGAGGGATATGATAGAAGACAAAAAGGTGTTGCTGGTAAAGGTGGACACTTTGAAGAATACTGCAGATGCATTGGCAAAATCTGTGAGCTCTGAGAGGTTCTCTTGGTGTAGAGAAACAATGGGCATTGCAGGGCCGAATAAATGACTAAGCTCTCTTGTGGCCCCTTGTGCAAAGAAAACAACAAGTGGGAGAATGTTGGGTTGTGTTATATTATTTCCATGACTAGCCCATGTAGTTAACCGGGGGGTTAGAAGGGGGGCGAAGCCCCCCCTTCATTGCGCTGATTGCGTAGCAGGGGGGGGGGTCACAGGGGGTTTGAGGGGTGCAGGTAACCCCACTCTATGGGGTCCATGGCAGCGCCCCGGAAAATTTTGTTTTTGGACCCTATATTAGGTTGGGCGGACCTACCTATGGTTTTGTGCATGATTTTTTGCACATGGTTTTGGATGCAATGGTTTTTGGTCCATGGTATTGGATGCTTCAACAAGTATAAATATGTATTGTAACATTGAAAGGAACATAATGAAAAATCAAGTTGGCAATCCCTGTTTTTGGATCCAGGGGAAAATCTCTGTGTATATGTGTTTTATGTGTTATGCTCTCGCATTGTTTATTTTCTGTGTTTTAGAATTCTTATGTAGGTAATTTCTATATAGGGTTAAAACCTACACGACATGCAAGGTGGATCCTACTCAAATATCATCTTGTACACTAGGGTGACAAAATGATCTGACAACTTTGTGATGACTCCGCAGAAGTTGCATTTTGAAAATAGTTTACAATAAGTGTTCACAGAGGTTTCCGTTGATGTCCATGCCCACTTCAAACTCGGGAACTCCTGACGGCCACATATTGCA